>CM060953.1:164828057-165163057 GCA_030765055.1 Mantis religiosa | reverse complement strand
TAAGCAAACGTTTTACATGTAAAACAAGGCGTCTTGGAAATGCTGTTTATGTTATTTGATAGGCAACTATGTGCTTTACAAAATGGTGCGTTTAGTTTTTGCATACTTAAACACTTGTTTCTTCACGTGAATAATATGGAATCTCCAGTCGACAATAACGAGCATTTTCGAAACATGCAGCTGCCTGAGCTGCCTTGTGGCTTTGACATTTGATTAAACGCCAGGACTTCTTCAAGACTGACCAGCAAGTGCACATAGATTACCGAAGATTTACCAGAGAAACGCATTCCATCAATACAATCAGGACCGACATTGTTACCGAGCGGATAAGCACAAGCAGTTTCCCTTACTGTCCGTTCATTGTGATTTCGGCTAGTGGGTTGGGCTGGCTTGACAGGGGTGCACAGCATGCTGCACCCGTGCTGCGTACAGTGTAAACCAGTCAACAGTGTTGCAAAACTTTACTGAGTCGGACGATAACAATCCTAAAATTGTCCACCTCCGTAGCGTGGTATTAGCGTGTCTATCTCAGGCTCAAGAGGTCCCGAGTTTGAACCTTGGTCAAGGCGAGTTATCTGAATAAGAAGTTTTTCCGGGGTTTTCTCCAGGTTTGGGGAAACCTGTGATGTTCACGTATAATAAATAAATACATAAATAAATATATAAATAAATAAATACACGAATGAATGAATTAATTAATTAATGAACGAATGAATGAATAAAAATAAATAAATGAAAGAATAAAAATGAATGAATACGAATGAATGAACAAAAATGAATGAATGAATAAAAAAGAATGAATGAATAAAAATAAATGAATGAATGAATAATTAGGTAAGTAGGTAAGTAAGTAGCTGGGTGGGTGGGTGAGTGAGTGAGTGAGTGAGTGAATAAATAAGTAAATAAGTATCTTCCGATATGACTTAACGCAGAGGACGTAAAATTTAAGCTTTCTGAACAGTGAACTCACAAATACTACCGGCAGCAGTGCGTCGTACGGCATGCCTTGTGGCCCCATCTTGCTGAAAGCTGGTTCAAGTTTCGAAGTTGTGCAACATAAACACGTAGCGTTTATTCTCTCCCTTCCTCAAAGAACTATGGATTGTAATTCCAAGGGCCGATATCGTGGCCCATACTGTCAGTTTCACTGTGAAGTGATTGTGACTTTCTTATGGGTTTGAAATAGAATGATAAAATTTTTTCATTATCAGAAAACACTTGCTAAATGGAAATGAACTTCAACAACCAGTAAGTTTCAGACAGGATCCTGGTTTCTTCAGCACAATCTAACAGAAATTAACTCAAGGTATGGTTCAAATAATGTATAGCTAATTTAAACTTTTCAGATGAAAATTATGATATTTACGTAACATTTTTCAAATATTATGATCGGAAAACTGGAGAAACAGAGAATGATGACGTGAAAATCAGATTGAGCACTTTTCAATGGCCTTTCTCACTGTCGTTATGATCTCGGGCGTGTGTAATGTTTGAACCAGTAGCTTTAAGATTATGAAAACAGGTCTTGATGCTATGAGCTGATGGGACATGATTGGGATATTTTTCCGGACTTTCTCCGCAAGTGGCAATCACTTAACATAGATATTCTTTTACAACATAAGCACATTGCACTGCAGTCTATAACGTCAGGAGACCTTCACATGCCCCACACATCTGCCAAATCAAAAAAAAAAAAAAAAAAAAAGCATACTCGTCTGATATACGGCCACACGCTGCATTTTGAGGCTCTTGGTGACGCTTAAGGATAACTGAGCTTAGGTTCACGGTAGAGGTTCACATTATTGTGGCCAGTACTGATGATCCTCTAGCAGGGAGGGAAGGCGAGAGAGCACGAAGAGCGCCATATCTAATGTCGATATAGTGGTGCAGAGTTTCTAAGTTGACACAGACTTGGGTATACTCGATAAGAAGTGCCACGCCAGGAAGGAAATACTTCTCTTCTTTAAGCACCAAACATCCCGTCTGGTCCAGCAATCCTGAAAGATTAAGTGTAATTAAATGGGGAGAAATGAGAGTTAAAAAAACTCGTGACAGTATATAACTCACCCTAGCATTCTTCAATCGAGCCGGGAAAATCACACACAAAAAAATCCTGGTCAGGGTATTAGTCTGACGAGAATCGAACATGGGAGCACCCCAATGCAAGCTTAGATATATCGTCCATTTTACAGGTAGCTTTAGATGCACAGAACTGTACATTCAAAGTTCTCGCAATTAATTTAAAGTTCATAGTCTTTATAAAGATTTTCCTTGTGCCCAATGTATGGGATTTTTTAAATGAGAAGTAATTAAGATTTTGGCTCATTTTTAGTAACAATTTATGTATGATTCTCATAATTACAAATGAATCTTCGAAATGTATTCAAATTATAAACGTGTGAATAAATTGCGATGTTGAACATAATGTTATTAATTATTTTTTCATTGTTATAATATTTCATGGTTAATGTTATGTCGCGCTAGCCTATTTTAAACTCTAAAATCTGATGACCTGCAAAAGAGAGGCTGCAAATTTGTATCGAAGAGGGAGAAAGGTTTCTGGAAGATCTGTTTAACATTCCTACTACAGAAAGATAACGGCAAATCAAATTTAACCTAGTCTCTTTTGCTGAAAGAATATGTTCATTACTGGCTGCGTTTTATAGCGTTGGGAGGTAAACAATGGCACAGGCCCTTCTGCTGAGTAATTATTGAAAATAGAATAAAAAACTGTAGAACTAAACCCTATCAAAATAAGAGACATTTAATGCAATATTAATGATAGATACATAAATTCAGCTATAGTTTAGTACTGTTTTACAAACCAACACGTAAATATTTGGTACTCACCCGGTACTTAGAGTAAGCGGCTCGCTCTGAGACCACCAACCGCAGGAATTACTACTACAGCTCATAAAAACAAGAGAAGGACTACTGCACAAGCAATGTTATTGATGTTGCAAACATGTTCCACGGCGTCAACGAAAACCACGCCTGGAAAGCAACCGTAAAAATTGCGGTAACGATGTGTTTTATGGATTATGAGGTTTACGACGAACAAAGTATGTCTCGATTCAATAAAAATCTGATGTAGTACACACACATAACTTTCTTTATCCGTTACGAACTCACGTAAACATTCATTAAAATGTGGTTCTTCTGTCCACATCACGTTGTACACGATGCGCTTTTGTCTTTTCAAAGAATGCTCCGCTCTAAATGGGATTATTTGTGCTGCGAGATTAATTGGCTGTGATAATCTGAAACGCTTCGCCACAAATTAACATTTAGAGTAATTTTGGAGAGTTAGTTTTGAGCGGTCGGCCTTTGGGACGTAAAGGTAGCGTAAGCATAGGAGTATTTGAGCAGTTTATCTGTCAAAATGAAATAAATACTGCAATATTTGCAGTTTAAGGAGGAATCTATTGGAGTGTTTTATGAAATTTTCCAATTAAGACTTCATTTGGAAACTTCGCCTGATTTTTTTCTTCCAATTGCTAAAAGACCACCCATTTTTCACACTAGCATAACATTTCTCTCTTCATATAACCAAAGGCCACAGAAAAAAAAACAGGTTATTACCTTTTCTATTCTACTTAAAAAATTTAAAAATGTTTATTTTTCCACTTCATATTAATCGAGATAAATTTTTATAGAAATAGTTGTATTGCATAGTTCCTTGTAGGTGCAATGAAAATGTGAGAATACAGTAGCTTTAAGCAATTGTCAAATGTTTTAAGCTGGTCGCTGTGTGACAATTGACATTCCATCCTCTTTGCATGATCAGAACCTTTCTATTTGATAATTATTTCTTATTTTATAAAACATTAATTATTTTAAAATTCAAGTCAAGGAAAGCTTTGGTAAGTGACAATTTAAAGATACTCTGTTTGGTGAAATGAATTATTTTCCATAACTTCAATGAGATTCGAACACATGTTTCTCTGTACTGATAAATGCCTGCACAAATATGTCTATATTTATATAAAAAGCCAAAATTAAGAAAGGAATAGGAGCAAAATGATACACCCTAGGGTCCAAAGAGCATTCGATATTAATATATCAGAAAGAGGTTGATTTTGAATAAAAATTGATATTTAACATAGGTTTGAAGCAGCTCGTTCATATTTTTGAGTGTACTAATTGAAATTATTTGGATTTTCACTTTAGCAAAAATATTTATATTTCTGTACCACGCAATAATACAGAAGGTATGCCTTACAACCAATAATTTTCTGCCAAGATATTTCTGGAAGTGCCCATTTTTAAGTCCCCTGAGTCCAGAAAAACATTTCCAGTAAAAGGTCTGTGTAGGTGTGCATGTGGGTGCGCGCAATACTCTTCTGTTAAGATTATAACTTGATCTGAGTGCTCAGGCGGTTTTGGGTTCGGTAAATTGAGTCCTGTTCGAATATTATAAGGTAAATTGAGTCCCTCCTAAACTTTAAAGATAGGTAAATTGAGTCCCTCGACCCGCATTTGTAACAATATGACTCCTCCCACTTTGTGCAGACTTGGACCTACGCAAACATTTATAAGCTTGGTGTGGTTAAAAATTTTGTCATGTTAAAATCGTTCGTACGAGCAACTTGCAATTGTTTTGTCAAAGTCAAACCTCATTATGTCCTCATTAGTAAACGTTACCATTTGCACCATCAGAAATGCTTCTTTTTCCAAAGTTTTGTTTTTCTTTTTTCCTGTAATACGTAACTGCACATACATATCTGACTGAATGCTGGTCAAAGCGTCAACAAAGTTGCAAATGTTTGGGTGTGAAGAGGTAGACAAGCTATTCAATTCATCAGGAGGTCTCAGTTCGCTTCCCGTGGTTGACCTATGTACCTGAACCATGGTTTTTCCCGAGGCGCCAGGCGAATATTAGGTAGGTTAATTACCTGGGCCCGGAAGTTCAGCTTAAAGAAAAAGAAACAGGTTAGTAGTGACAGGGTTATACGCCACCTACGTCTCGTAAATATATGGAAGGGGGTTGCAAGTCCATGTGCACGTAGTACACTACCAAAGTCAAGAGCAACGGTAATCTACCAAACGTAGCCACACGATGGACACAGTGCCACACGATATATTTCACATTTATTCATAAATTACACAAAACAAACTTATCTTTTCCAGATATATGAACATAAACAAACTAATAATTTGCGCACAGCAAATGAAAAGCAAATTCGTTGTGACCACTATGTCTGTGCTCTCAGTGTACCAACAATTACATGCGACACACTCCGTTTCGTCTAAGGAAACCCAGAATCTGTTGTCGGAATAGGAGTTTCAATATCCTGAGATAGGTACGTCTTCGTAGTTGTGCGCCTTGGTAGCGTGGATGGTAGCATGTCTGCCTCACGTTCAAGAGGTCCCGAGTACGAATGTCGGTCAGGGTGAGTTACGTGGATAAGGTTTATTCTGGGGTTTCCCTTATCCTTCAAGACGAATTTTGGATAACTCTGAGCTCCACGGACCCTGGACACATTTGAGCATCATTTCACCCAATTCATTCACCATCCGATATGACTTATGCCCGATTTCACCAACAAATGTTAATACTTAACACGAGTTTAGTAATAGTTAAAACAAAAATTGCATTTCACCAACAAGTGTTAGCGTAACACAAGTGTTAAATCTCATGTTAAACTAACCCGAATTTCTAATGTTAAGTCCTTAACAAAAGTAAATAGTCAAGATGGCGACCATGAACTCAGCTGTTGATGTCGATTTGCTATATTTAAGACCGTCTAAATGACATTGATAATAGAGTACGGCCTATAAGGAGAGATGATTTTGAGAAACTATCCGAAGAAAATTGTTTTACGGAGGTATAGACTGTCGAAACATGTTGCTATGAAGGTTACTGCGGAAGTACAAGAGAGGTTAGAACATGCATCGAAAGGAATATGGCGATCTCGCCTTTGCTTCAAGTATCAATAACCTTGCGATTTTATAATTCACTGAATTTTGTTGATAATACATTATCCACCTGCCGTCCTAAAACGTTCAAGTCACTTGTCCTTCTTCGCTACTCGTTTTAAATTTACGTAATACTGAGACAGAACATGCATCGAAAGGAATATGGCGATCTCGCCTTTGCTTCAAGTATCAATAACCTTGCGAGTTTATAATTCACTGAATTATGTGGATAATACACTGTCCACCTGCCGTCCTGAAACGTTCAAGTCACTTGTCCTTCTTCGCACCTCCTTTTGAATTTGCGTAACGAGTTAGAATATACATCGAAAGGAATATGACGATCTCGCCTTTGCTTCAAGTATTAATAACTTTGCGATTTTATAATTCACTGAATTATGTGGATAATACACTGTCCACCTCCCGTCTTGAAACGTTCAGGTCACTTGCCCTTCTTCGCTCCTCGTGTTAAATTTACGTAATACTGACAAGTTGTTTGGTGCTTGTAGTAGTGATCCATACATTTGAATTAAATTCGTTTCCAATATTTTCCCCGCGACAGCTTTCTCTTTTACATTCACTGCATCCGTCCTCTTATTTTCCACGATATCCTTACACTTCGTCACCATTTCAGTTAACAATTCTTTCTCCGTCGATGAGAAATTTGTCTCACGGCTTTATTTATGATTTTGATCATCCGCCATTTGTGCAGACGAAAATGGAAACAAAAGCGCATCGGAGTACGTTCAGAAAATCATCCATAGCCTTCTATAGCTGTGATATTTACAAGTTTCTTGGCGTTAACACAGGTTTGTTAACATTTTAAGAAAACAGGTTGGTGAAATGCAAGAAATTTAACATTATTTTTAGCGCTGTGACAATTGTTACGTTACATTTGTTAACGTCGATTTTAACATCTGTTGGTGAAATCGGGCATTAATGTTGGAGGACGTAACATTACAACAACAAAAAGGTTTTCGTAGCTCAGCTTTAGGTATTCCTTGCGTATTATTGTGGACTCGGGTGGCAATATTTTTCCTGTATATTTTTCTAAAAGTTCTTGAAATAACTATTTTCTACTTTCCAGAAGAGAATGCCTGTTCCCATCATCATGTTGCACAGATCATGCCAAACACTGCTGTGTCTGTACTAACGTTAGACGCTGAAGGCACATTTTCCTTACACTTTCTCTGTTTACCAATCAGTTGACGATCTATACCTCGTGCACAACTCGCTTCACGAAGTTTTAGCTGAACTTCCGGGTCCTATTAATTACATCCCCTGAATTTCCTGTCCCTCCATTTTATCTTCATCATCATTTCACACCATCTTTACTCTGGTGGTCTCTTTCAGGGTAGAAAATCATTGTATGAGAAAGAGAGAGAGAGAGAGAGAGAGAGAGAGAGAGAGAGAGAGTGTGTGTGTGTGTAAATAAAAAAATAAAAAAATAAAAAAATATAAAAAATAAAAAAATAAAAAATAAAAAAATAAAAAATTAAAAAAACATAAAATAAAATAAAAAAAAAATAAACTCTGCTTTCTTATGTTCCGATGCCTAGAATCTATATCGGAACTTTTAACTATTTCTTATTTTCATTTATAAATTTATTAACTATAAGAATAACTTTTTTATTTGTTTGCAGAAACAACCTAAGTGACTGCTAAACTTTGCAGTCAACTAACCTAACAACTATCCTAATTATTTTTCTTTTGTTTCCAAATTTGCTCTCTCTTCAATTATATATATCGCTGTCAAGTCAGTCCGATTTCAGTCCATATCCCCTTGTTGGTTTATTAGCTCTTCTCCTCCCAACTCATGGATATTTTCAATTTCAAAATCTCCTTATTCCTCTTCTTGTACTGGTGTTGCTTCATGAATTGGATCTCTTCCTATGTTCATATTTCCTTCCATCTCTCGTCTTTGGAGTCTAGTTGATCGTCTTATTTGTTGAAGTGTTGCAGGTGTAGCCAATTCTATTGGTGTCGATTTCTTAGAAGTTATATATTGTTCCCAAGCTCTTGTCTCAAATTATCCACTTCTCGATGCTCTTGACACTCGAAAATTTGGTGTTTTGGTGTGTCCTCTATACTGCATGCTGTACATAGACTTGTCGCTCGTCTTCCTATCCTCTTAAAGTAGGTGGCATAAGGTCCATGTCCACTAATAAAATGGATTATTCCTTTAGTCGGTTTGAAGTGGCTCATCCTTAGTCTTTCTTCTATTGTTGGAAGTAATTCATAAACTCGACGTCCTTCCTCTATGCTGTCCCATTCGTTTTGCCATTCCTGTAATAGTGTCCTTTCAATTTGCATCCTTGTCTCACATTCTACACCTACTGTTTCTCGTACTTTTTGCCGGTTATTCTTTCTTCCCCAGTATTCTGCACCTCTATATCTTATGATCAAGTCCATCGGCCATATCCCTAGGATTACGAATAGAGCCATCGTGGGGGTGGTCTTAGTTCCGCCTGCATACCGTAAAAGTATCTGTCTTTGTGTTCTTCTTATTAGCATTTTGTTGCATTTATTGCAAAGCCTATGAGCCCATGTACTTGCTCCGTATCCCATAATCCCAGCTGCAATACTTGTATGATACAATTTGATGATATCAGTGGGTAATTTAAAATTCCGTTGAATCAACGACATCAACTTTCCCATCACTTTTGAAGTTTTGTGTCTTATGTAATCAATATGCATATTAAAAGTCAAATTCTCGTCAACAATTATACCTAAGTATTTGAAACTTTGCCTTCTTGGTATCGGTGCATTGTTTATTCTAATTAACCTACTGGGTTCCTCTTTAGCTTAGCTTCGTTACTACATAAGCTGATTTTGAGGATACGTCATTGCACCAGTCTTGCACGGTCTCAGTGATATTCTTAGCCTTGTTTTCTATTTCTCTACGATTATTCCCATCTATAATTACCATCAGATCATCTGCATACGCTATAACTTCTGATGTGGAATTTAAATGTCTTAATCTCTCCAGAATTGGTTCAGTTAGTATATCCCAAAAAATAGGACCCAATATTGACTCTTGAGGGCATCCTTTTGTAACATCTCTGATTAATCTTCTGCTTTCAGCTACTAATGTTACGGTTCTGTCTTTACAGTAGTCCCTCAACATATTATATAAACATCTTGGATAATATTTGTCTCTCATAATTTTGAACAATTCTGGCCACCACAGATTATCGAATGCACCAGAAATGTCAAAGAATATATTTATGACATACTTATTGGGATTTGATTTTATGTTCTCTAATGCTTTATTTATTGCATCCTCAGTTGATCTGTGCTTCCGAAATCCGTATTGAGTGTCTGTCATGCCTATCATAGTCCTAAACTCATGTATACGTTTACTTAGTAGTTTTTCTTGGATCTTTCCTATAGTGTTTAGCAAACACACTGGTCTGTATGATTTTACTTCCGTAGGATCGTTATCTTTTGCTTTTTTCATAATTACCACGTTTGCGTTTTTCCAACAGTATGGTATTCTTCCTTCGTATATACACTCATTAAATAACTCTGTAAGAATAGGAACTAGTGGTTCTTCCAACGCCATTATGACTTCTGAAGGTATTCCATCTGATCCAGGTGATTTCCCTGTTCTACAGTCTCTGATTGCTAATCGAACTTCTGATTTATCAAACGGATACATTAACCTCTCTCCGTTGTAGTTTCCTTTGAAAGCATCTCTTTTCTTTCTCTGATCATCGTTTTCTCCTTCCGGTATATCCAATGGTAATAGATTGTTCAATAAATGATTTGTTGATTCTAACCAAGTTCTTGTCATTTGACCATCATCCTCTTTGAGTGTAGATATAACCTCCGGTACATTAACTTTCTCCATTGCAATCTTTTATGGGATTCCCCATGCATTATTTGATAATTTTTCTTTGACGAACTTGTTCCAGGAATTTTGTCTGGATTCCTCTAGAGTTAGCTTATATTTTTCTTTTATTCTTCTAAAGATATTTAGATTCCTCTCTCTTTCTTCTGAGATAACTGTTCTCTGATATATTCTTCTTGCTTTGCTTAACTTACTTCTTAACTTTTGCAGTTTTTCGTTCCATACATTCCGTTCATTAATTTTTGGTCTAATCCTTAATAAAGTTCTCTTCATAAAATTTTGCACACTTTCTGTGATTTTCTTCGCCTTAGTGTCAATGTTATCATCATCTAGGATTGCCGGTAATCTAAATTCTTGGATAAGGTTCTGTTTATCTATATTTTTAACTATGTATCTAGTTGGTCCAGTATGTAATGGTACTTCATTTTTCATGCTTACTACATAGTCAAATAATATTAAATTGTGGTCGCTAGAAGTCTGTTGTTGTGTCACCTTCCAGTTTATTATTTTAGATACAATGTATCCTCTAGCTAAAGTAACGTCTATGTTTTCTTCTGCTCCAGCCCTTCCTTGAAACGTATAAGGATTATTTCTTTGATTCAAGACCTCCAAACCATATTCTTGGATTAGTTCTTCCATTTTGTCTCCATTTTCGTCAGGATTTTTACTTCCCCATAGAACTGATTTTGCATTGGCATCTAGTGTTATTAATATTGGCTCCCTATTGTATTGGTCCAGAATTACTCTAGTCTTTTCCAAGTGCAGTTCTATATTGTCTTTATATTGATAGTATTGATTTATCAGAATATTGGTGGTACCTCTATAGGTCATTTCTAGACAACATAGCCATTCATCGTTGTGTTGCGCTATTTTAACTATTTATATTTGTTTGTTAAATACAATAATGATAGCTTGAGGACTTGTACCTGTTGTTATGATTCTACTACCAATTGGCATAAGTACCACTTTTCCTCTATTTTACTACGCATAGCGTTAACTTGTCCAAATCTTATTAGAGATGTTTCATTAAAGTTGCATTGTTAATTA
Organism: Mantis religiosa; assembly: GCA_030765055.1. Lineage (NCBI taxonomy): Eukaryota > Metazoa > Arthropoda > Insecta > Mantodea > Mantidae > Mantis > Mantis religiosa. Next base: position 165,152,241 of record CM060953.1, on the reverse strand, counting down.
TCATTATAATTATAATTATTAGCCATAATTTGTTCTTGATATGATTCTTTCCCTCAGCATTGCATATGATGGACATTGTCGTTTCTCTTCTTTGTTCTCTGTGCAAATCTTCTTTCTTAGGCTACATGGTATGCATTTCCTCTGTTGCTCTTTCTTATCACAGTCCTTTCTGTCATGCCCTTCCTCACCACAATGAGCACATTTGCTATGTTCACTTTTGTGTGTGTAAATAACCATTTTCGAGATATTGCCTATTATTGGTTTGAATTTTCAAATAGCTGACTTTTCTGAAACAGGAAATCATTTGCTTACCATTGGCCATACAAAGAGAATGCCATTTCAAAGCTATCATATAACAAAGAGCTCTTAAAAGATTTGATTATCACTTAAAGCTTACTTTTTTGTAATTTACGTCCTCCAACGGTAAGTCATATTGGACGGTGAATGAAATGGGTGAAATGATGTTCAACGTCCAGGGTCCATTGAGCTTAGAGCTACCCGACATTTGTCTTGAAGGATAAGGGAAAACTCCGAAAATCCTTATCCAGGTAACTCGCCCTGACCGAGATTCGAACTCGGCACCTCTTGAATGTGAGGCAGACACGCTACATCTACGCTACCATCACGCAGATCTAAAGCTTACTGGAAGATGGGAAACTACGGTAACACGAATGGCAGTTCCTGGATTTCACGAGAGAAACTGCACCTTCAAGATTTTTTTTATTTGTTGTTGTTGTAATTTAATTCCTCCAACGTTAAGTCATATCGGACGATGAATGGAAGAGGTGAAATGATGCTCATATGAGCCCAGGATCTACAGAGCTTAGTTACTCGACATTCGTCTTTTAGGATAAGGGAAAACCCCGGAAAATCCTTACCCAGGTAACTTACCCTGACCGAGATTCGAACTCGGGACCTCTTAAACGTGAGGCAGACACGCTACCACCACGCTACCGAGGCGAGCTGCACCTCCGAGATTCATATGTAAACTGTATGAAAAGGGGTATGATCGCTGCCATATACTATCGTGTGTTAAACAAAAACATCTGCGAATATGAGCGAGAAAAATAAAGTAACGCACAACGTGGCATTTCTTATTATTATGTTTTCATTGTAACTCTCAGGATATATATAAAAACAGTCATTTCTGCCAACGTTTAATTCGACTAAGAGTACTATTAAAATAGTTTTAAAAGGCTGAGTAGAGAAAATAATATGAGTGCCCATCTAGGATCTGTTTGAAGTTATGTTAATGGCAGCATGTGGTGATCAAAAGTGAATGGACACGAGATATCTGCACGACCCACCACCAAGTCTGCTGTACGTAGGAAGTAAACAAACATGTGAGGTGCGTCACCCACCTGAACTCTAGAGTAGGCTAGTTGTTGAAATGGTGGAGGGGGCAAGGTGGAAACGCGCATTTGTACATACATACAGGTCTTCAGTCACTCTCTGTCTCTCTATCGGTCTTTAACTCGTTCGACTCCCGCGGTGACATCGTCCACGTGGTTCCGTGTGTTTGTCGAGTGTTGGGCTCATTAATTCTTGTGACAGTGTTCGTGCTCATGAGGAATATGGATGCATCTTAAGTGGATAAGTTACGCCCACTGACCAGGTAAGACTTCGAGGTCTACAGTTAAGGTTGCAAAATTCCTAGGTCTATGATTGCCATGATCACGGTTGTACATATGTAGCTTTTGCACGTAGCCGACTCATTTGAAATGGATGGCAAGCATTAGAACAACTTGTTCCTATTGGCTTCAACCATTTAACTTGAGAAATCGTGTCAATCTGAATCTTTTTGATTACATCGATTTAATTTGGACCTTAATCAGTTATTTGTTTTCAACATTTCAGTATAGAATTGTGACATTTAACTTAATTTCCTCTAAAACACATGTGACGGAACTTTAGGAAAAGTCTTGTTTGGGTTAGATTAGATCCAATTCTTATTACGACTGCGTACTATAATTTAGTTTTAAATTCAAACGATTCTGCAGTAAATAGGTATGGGTTCATTATGGTTAAATAATGGAAGAATAGAAAAGGGATTCTGGAAAGAAGTAAGAACAATTCTAAACAAGAATTACGAGCTAATCTTAATAACAAAAGATCTCTGAAATTATATAAAACATTGAAAAATGATTGGGGCAGGGAAAAATATATTGACATTTGTGATAAAGTAGAAAGAGAAAGGTTGGCATGGTCTAGGACAGGAGTAATGTACTTAAGGGCTATAAGGAATGGATATATTAAGGGAAGATGTCCAATGTGTGAAAGAGAAGATAGCACAGGACTTTATATTTTTGATTGTCAAAAAACAAAATATTGGAGAGACGAATTTCTTTCGCATAAGTGGTAAAACATATCAAATGAAATGAGGCAAAATAATCTTGAATCTTAGATCAGAAGAATACATGGTATACTGGGAAAATTTATTGACAAGGCAAGAAAAAAAATGACTTTGGTAAACAGGGAAGACTAATGAGTACAACTAGGAAAAATAGCCGAAGGTATAAAGGCAAACAAAAACATAGATCCCAAGTTTTAAAATGCTCCATTATATATACAACCTGGGTTAACTATAATGTGGCATGGGAATATAAAACTTCAAGATAAGCATTAGGTAAGATCACACAGAAAATGAACCTAGTCTCAGTGAAGCAGCAAATATTACACAAATAAAAATATTTGTAACAGAATCTCAACTTAACTTAAGAAATTAATAATTTTTTTAATAAAAAATGTATTACAATTTTCTAAAAAAGATAAAATTCCTAATAACAAAAATATTGTACTTATCAATTTAAATGTTTGGATTGTGATCAGGTTTATATTTGAAAGACGAAACGTAGTTTGGAAACCAGAAATAAATAACATTTTCATAACATTAAATATAAACAAATAGATAAATCCGCCGTAGCGGATCATTTTTGGCCATTTAACCATGAAATAAATCCTGAAGTTAAATTATTAAAACAATTAAATGGTCCCATAGAGTTAATAGTGTGGGAGAAAATATTTATTTTAAAAAATAAACATCGCGTAATGAATTTTGACATCACGGCAATTGATTCTGTTTTTAGGCTTGTTTCGTATTCAGATGTTGGCAATGTTGGAAACGTAGCATAATAAAAGAAAATAACATGATAACCCGGATTTCCTTAACAACGGAGTTTGTTTAATTAGGTGAAGACGAAGGTTATGTGCCTTCGAAATCGATCTTATAAAGAAGAAGGAATTATTAACATCAACTTCTTAAGTTAATTGGAGATTCTGTTACAAATATCTTTATTTGTTAATATTAGGTAAGATTTTGTATTTATGCTATATTAATTATGTTATATATGTATGAAATTGTATATGCTAGACATTGTAATAAGAAATAGGAAACAAAATAACTAATTTAGCTTTACATCTATTATGCAAATATTAAAAAAGGTATTTATGGGTTCCTGTGAACCATATTAAATATTTTGTGAAACTGCCTAAATACGTATTATACAGCGGCTATATTTTCACCGCATTATTTATTTACAGTTGATTGTAGGTTCTTTATGGTATTTAAATGAATACAGTTAAGATGACATGAATATATTTTAAGCATAAGAGCGAACGACTTTTGAGAACTTAAAGAATAATTTGTTTTTCCCAGTCCAGAGTTGGCCGGACTATGCAAATTCTACTAAAATCTTTTATTCTTATTCTTAGCTATGAATTATGCAATTCTAAACAATACACTCTCTCTGCTTTTCTCACTCTCACTCCCCGTAACACACATCACGCCCAATTGTTAGAGCGACTGGACGGAGCCCAGAAGATCCGTGGTTCAAATCCCCGCTATGTCATTGAATTTTTCAGTCTGGCTCTAGTTTCCACAATTTAGCCTACACACGGCCAGTGTGAAAGAATAATTAATTTCCATTAATTGACCTAACATAGTGGCTAACTATAAAGCCCGGGCTTCAAGTATTTAATGTTGTAAGTCGCCATTGAGGTAGTTGTCTCATGTGTTTATGAGAACTCCTAGTGCTTTACCGGTAAAATACGAGTCAGTTGGAGAATTTAATGTTATATCGGCACGTTGGCCATAGGAGCTCTATGGTTAGAGCGACTGGGTGGAGACCAGAAGATCCGTAGTTCAAATCCCAGCTATGACATTGAATTTTTCAGTCTGACTCTAGGTTTCCACAAGTGCATGTGGTTCGCATGCTCGAGTTGTATGCAAGTATTTTTGCGTGTAACGTTATTTAGTGGCTGATATCGGTTTCTTTATTTTGTATGTGAGTGTGAAACGTGTTATAAATTCACTTTATTCAGTGTATGAGTAATTTAATAGTACGAAAACTTTTACCAATAAATAATGAGAAGCTAGGGTTACTATAAGAATCTTAGGGCAATCAATACCCGATTTAAAATTTGAGAAAAAAATCTAAAGGAAGTAAAAATTATGTTTATACCATGAAGATACATCCACTTTATTTTTCGAAAATAGGTGAGCTACATGTATTTTTTCCTGCAGCACGCTGTTATTTTTTAGCACGAGCTGCCACTACCAGTATATCCAATAGATTTTCAATCGGGTTAATGTCTGGACACTGTGGGGGAGGGTTCACAACCTTAGGACAGTTATACAACAGCACGGTAGGCCCTATATTTTGGATCGTTTTCCTGATATCATTTAAAACACTCTCCTATTCACATTTTCTGCACTTTTCTTCTTCTTCTTCTTCTTCTTCTTCTTCTTCTTCTTCTTCTTCTTCTTCTACCTCACGGTTTTGGATTGTTTAATCTGTTCTGGCTCCAAATTGGTCTGCCCATCTCTTCTTCGCGCTTCCCTGGTTTCTTCTTCCTATAGGTTTATAGTTTAAGGCTATTTTTGGTTTCCACTAATTTTTATTTCTTTCAATAGTATGCTTTATATCTTCTACTTTTAATTCTGTCCTAATATCCTGACTACGTTTTTTTATCAACCTTGGTATATCCAGCTATTGCTCTTATGAATTTCATTTCAGATGACTGTATTCTCGTACTATTTCTTTTTGTTAGTATCCATGTTTTTGATCCATAGATCAAAGTTGGTATTTCCATTGTTTTGTATTGTTTTATTATAGAGTCCTTTATTGCTTTATTTTTAATGTTCTTTTTATTGTGCCTGTTATACAGTTAAATTTATTTTTTTCTCTATTATATCAGTTTCCCCTTGGTACGAGACATTACATCCTAAATATTTAAAGTGTGATTTCTGCTCAATTAGTATGTTATCTAACACTATTTTTGATCTTACTGGACTAATTCCTTTAAATGCCATGGTTTTGGATTTATTTGCTTTTATTTTCATTCCATATTCTGTAGCATATTTATCTAGACTATACAGCATTTTCTGCAGGTCATCTTCATTTGTGGCCATTACTATTTGATCATCTGCGTACAACATAGTTTTCAATTAAGCTTCTGATACATTAATGCCTCCATTGACTTTATTCGACCAAATCCTTACTATTTCGTCAACATACAAATTAAAAAGTACGGTTGATAAAGGACAACCTTATCTTACGCCACCATTAACTATTACTGGTTCTCTTTTATTTATTTTTATTTTTGTGTCAATTTACATACCTTTTGTAACTTCAATTAGTTGTAAAGTTATGCCTCTTTATTTAAAATTTTGCACAGTATCATTCGTGATACTTTGTCAAAAAATACTTTTCTTCTAGTTGTCTTTTAAAATCTCAAGATACTGATAGTGATTCATGTGTCCATCTATAAAAATTAGCTCAACCTACTCCTTCAGCCGAAATACAGCTAGTTCATCCATCTGAGCCACAAATGTTGAATTTTGACACGTGACACAAAATTACTGTTTTCCACCAGTTCATAGCTTTGCCGAGGTGATCCTTAGCAAATCTTTGCTGTTTGATCATATTATTTTGTTGATATAAGGCATTTTTCTTACAGTCCGTCCATGATAATGTTCACTTGGACTGTGCCAGCGCTGATCCTATTTCCAAACACACTCGCAGCCTCAGGAGTATTAGAAGTTGCAGTAAGACGTGGATTATTTGTTACTTTTCTTATTACTGCCCTCTCTTCTCTCCTATTAAGCATATTCGGGCGATCTGTCTGTCAAATTTTCAATCCTATATGGATATTTATATCGGTAGAGAATATCATTGACGGTATTTTGCTTCGTGTTCAACATATCTGCAACTTGTCGACACGTTTTTCCATTTTCATTATGGAATATTACTAAATGTCGATGTTCAACTGTACTGTTCTTTCCTCACGCCTCATTTCACTTCTAAATGATTGTCTCTGCTTTGTGCATGAGTAAAGTACTGACTGGATCCTCCCTGCATAGCATATAAGTGCAAAGCATGCCTTGAGCTGCCAACCATCTCTTGTCCGAAAAATACTGACGAGCAAGTTTTCGTATCTCAACCAAGTAACAAGTATTGTGCCTCTTTAAAGTAACACTGTGTAACAACAAAAAATTTTTTGAACGTTTCGAGCACTTCATGAGGCAATTTCAACTAATTTTGGATTGAGAAAAACAAATATGACAAAGAAAAATTGTTATTAGCTCTAGTTTCTATGATATACACAAGGTGGAAGCATTATATATTAACGGATTCAGAGAAAAGGATACATTTTAATTACAGACATGCTAACAACAACGAAAGTGCATTTGATTTTTTAACTGGTAATTACATGCTAAAAGTTCTAAATTGCTGGAAAAATACTTCGTAGATGGTCGAGTCTGAAGAGAATCATGTGGTGGCCTATTGACTTCGCCGTCTTTTAGCTTGCCTCTTGTGATGGAGTTCCGCAGAATCCCTATACAAAGACCAACAATAATCCGCAAGCATTACTTAATTCCAACGACCCTGATATCTTTGTTCCATAACAGAAATGTCCTGATGGAATCTCTCCCCATGTTCATCACTAAACAGCTCCACAAGTAGGAGGGAAAACGTCTAGGTGGGAGTGGCGAAAATGGATCTTAAGGGGCATGTTGCATCCAAGGTTACGGTATTTTTGCAGGAGCACTGTCACCAAATGCTTGTAATTGTCATCTACGGTATTTTGACTGGTGTGCCAATTCCAAAAAAAAAAAAAAAAAAAAAAAATCCCCCAAATTTAAAATCTTCACTCTAAAAAATTAAATGTCACTTTATTTTCAAAGCAAGATATAATGTATCATTTTTATGGTGATTTTTAAATTCAGTAGATGGAAATACATATAAATTCACTATTTTTAAGCCCGAAACATTTTCATTGTTGCCCAATGTAATTTACAAGTCACAACTGCATTACTGCAGTACCTATGAAGTGCATAGAATTAAGTTTTTAGCAATTTTGAATTGATTTCCCACACTACTTCAAAAACAGGCATGTTTCATGTACAGACCACCTTGTCCGACAAATTATGACTGTCACTGTGGGTGTCAGCATGTCTCTCTCCTATTCAAGATGTCCCGAGTTCGAATCTCGATGAGGGTGAGTTGTTTGGATAAGGATTTTCCGGGATTTTTCTTGTCCTAAAAGATGAATGTTTGGTTACTCTAAGCTCTATGGACCATGGGCTCATTTGAGCATCATTTCATCCATTTCATTTATCTTGCGATATGACAACGTTGGAGAAAGTTAATTAGAAAAAAATTAAAATGAAATAAAACCTTTATTTATGTGAAAGAAAATTGGTAAAACTTTTAAATTTAGGAATTTAAGATATAATTAATTAGAGCCAACTGAAAAATTCAATGCCACGGCCGGGATTTGAAACATGGATGTTCTGATTTCCGTCCAGTCGCTCTAACCCCTTGAGATACCATGGCCAACATGTCGACGCGACATTAAACTCTCCAATTGACTCACTATACTTTCCCGGTAAATCACCTTAGAGTTCTCATATTCGAGATACAATGTGTATATACATATACAATGTGTATATACATTACATATGGTGATTTACCGGGAAAGTATAATGAATCAATTGGAGAATTTAGCGTCGCGTCGGTATGCTGGCTATGATAGCTCAAGGGGTTAGAGCAACCGAACGGAAACCAGAAGATCTGTGGTTCAAATCCCGGCCGTGGCATTGAATTTTTCAGTTGGCTCTAATTAATTAAAAGCGCCCACATGACGGAGTTATGTATTTAAAATTATTAATTCTTAAAGAATTATGTCCTCAATATAAATTTACATTTAAGATATAATTGACTGTTCCATTGTTAGTTATTCTCTGACATGTTCATTTTTATGTACATACAATGATGCCCCCATATACTTCCACGTGAAGGATGCAATTGACCACCATTATTCCCACAACATTGTTATAAAAAACTAGGTATTCGTGCAGTAGTGGCTAACTGGCCTCCAATTGTCCTCTAGAAAATACTAACGATACGAAACAACGTGAATAATATGCATACCTTTGGTTAGAAATTATGCCTCAGCATCTATACAAGATTGAATACATTCGACGAATTTCTGCAGGCGAAATATTGGAACACTGTCCTTTAATTCATCGAGGACATGGTAAATTGCTGCACAAACATTATCTTTACGCATTGCTGACAGGCAATAATGGCAGGTTTAGATGTGGACAGCGAGCATGCCAGTCAAAGACATGTTATAATGCAAGACAGGAATTTTCTGACATTTCTTTCCATGACAGTACCTATATCGTCTAATAGTTTAACTTACAACTGTTGAGAGTGTATCTTTCGACACGATTACTTATCTAATGACGTATAAAATGTGGATTTCTCAGCAACGGTGGCTCCAGGAATTTCTACATAAATTCAGACTATTTACATATTCTAAGTTTGAGCAAAACATAGCACAATAAATACATTCTGTTATATGTAGACATTGCGATAGATGCTCACATAGAATGCACGTAATCACACTCTAAATGTTATCTGTTATATAAATGCCCGCTTCGGTATCGTAGATGGTAGCGTGTCTACCTCACTTTCAAGAGCTCCCGAGCTCGAATCTGGGTCAGGGTGAGTTACCTGGATAAGGCTTTTTGCGGGGTTTTCCTTATCCTTAAAGACGAATGTCGGGTAACTATAAGCTCCATGGACCCTGGACACATTTCAGCACCATTTCACCCAGTTCATTCACCGACAGATATGACTTAACATTGGAGCACGTAACATTAAAAAAAATTAAACAACTGAAGTGTCATTATCCTGCACGTGAGCTAGGCTACCGAAGAGCGGTGTCTTAAAGCCAAAGCTTGCTACGATTCACTTGTGATCTTGATACACTCGGGGTACAATTTAATTTTGTTAACATTTTCAGTTATTTAAGCAAAGCTATAATGAATATTTGTCCTGCGCCGTGGCGTAACGGGCTAAGGCAGCATGCCTTGGTCCCTGACCATGGAAAGCGGCCCGGGTTCGATCCTACCCTTGGGGTGCGGATTTTAAGCCCCGGGTGTAGGACCGGTGCCCACTCAACATCGTGAGGAGTGTGAGGAGCTTACGTATAGGTAAGCGGCCCTGGACACGAAACCAACATTCCGGCGGGGGGATGTCGAGATACTGACCACATCTCCTCCCCGTATCGGTTGGATGACGTCCACCTCTGCCGTGCGTAAGTGGGCGTGAGGGCGACAGTCGGGTTGGTAGGCCTTGGCCCTTTATGGACTCTCGCGCCACTGGTTATAATTATTATTATTATTATTATTATTATTATTATTATTATTATTATTATTATTATTATTATTATTATTATTATTATTATTATTATTATTATTATTATTATTATTATTATTATTATTATTATTATTATTATTATTATTATTATTATTATTATTATTATTATTATTATTATTATTATTATTATTATTATTATTATTATTATTATTATTATTATTATTATTATTATTATTATTATTATTATTATTATTATTATTATTATTATTATATAATGAATTTATCCATATGACATGTTTGTGTGCAAATGGAAACATCACTCCCCAAATGATTATATGTATTCATGAAAGGGTAGAGCCAGACTGAAAAATTCAATGCCATAGCCGGGATTTGAACCATGGATCTTCTGGCTGCCGTCCAGCCGCTCTAACCATTTGAGCTACTATGGCCAACGTGCCAAAATGGCATTATATTCTCCAACTGACTCGTGTTTCTCCCGGTAAACCACTAGGAGACATCTACCCTAATGGCGACTTACAACATGTAAGTACTTAAAGGCCCGGGCTTTATAGTTAACCACTATTAGTTATAGTTAACCACTATTAGGTCAATTAATGGAAATTAACTGTTCTTTCACACTGGCCGTGTGTAGACTAAAGGATGGAAAGATAGCGCCAGACTGAAAAACTGAATGCCATAGCCGGGTTTTGAACCACTGACCTTCTGGTTTCCTCCAGCCGCTTTAACCATTGACGTACTATGGCCAAAGTGCTGATATGACATAAAATTCTCCAACTGACTCGTATTTGGTTTAAATCTCGGCTACGGCATTAAGTTTTTCAGTCTGGCTCTATCTTTCCATACTGCCCTACACACGGCCAATGTGAAAGAACAATTAATTTTAACTAATTGACCTAATAGTGGTTAACTATAAAGCCCGGGCCTTACATTACTTATATGTTGTAGGTCGCCATTAAAGTAGCTGTCTCATGTGTTTATGAGAACTCCTAAGGGGTTTTCCGGAGGAAAAAAAAAGTCAGTTGGAGAATTTAATGTAATATCGGCACGTTGGCCATAGTAGCTCAATGGTTAGAGTGGCTGGATGGAAACCAGACGACCCGTGGTTCACATCCCGTCTTTGGCATTTAATTTTTCAGTCTGGCTCTAACTTTCCAGCAGTTTATAAGTATTAAAGTCAGGATGAAAGCAAACTCTTTACTGGTATTTAAGCAATGAGGGTATAAACTACCCCATCCCTCGTACAGAATGCTGATGCGGCCAGGCGACACTCACTCGACTGTGTTTACTTAGCTGTTTATAATCTGTGCATTGAAGGGAATGATTAAGAACTTGCATGCTTAGTTATTATGAGATTAACCTTTTAGGTAGCTAGTAACTATCTGTGAAAACTAATGTACCCATGTATATTTTCCAGGTTAAATGTGTGCGTCTTTGGCGTTCAACGAAAGAGTTGGGTAGAAGATTTCGCTACAAAAATTACTAACGTTTCCAAATCGTAAAAGGAGTGATAAAGTAAAACCGACACGTGTTAGTGTTTTCCTGAAGGAATGTGTGCCTCAAGAACCTAGTGGTCCCACTTTTCTGTTAAACGAATGTGGTAATTGTGATAAACAAAACAGCGACAATGCTGTTGGGTATTTTGCTTCTCACATTTGCAACCTTGTGTCACTGCGATGTCAGTTATTGTCCCCAAGGCGAAGACGCCGTGTCCGTTGAAACTCAACGCGCCGCGACGGTACTAACCGGTAAAGTGCAGCAAATCGAGACAGCACCTGACGGTGGTAAGGTAGCAGTGATCACGGTGAAGCGCGTCCTCAAGAAGCCACGAGGAAATGAACCGAAAGCCGGGACTACGGTACGCGTACGCCTGGAGCCTGATAGAAAAGGTCCATGTATTCCCAAAGAGGATGCCTATGCCGAGGGTGTGATCTCTGGACGCGGAGGTGGTGACGGATTTACTTCTCATCTCAAAGTAAAGGATACCAGAATCTTCCTGCTGGACGTCAAAGGGAAACTACAAGTTCCACCTCTGGCACTAAGGCTGGACGTTCTCACCAGGGTGTCACACTCCGTAAAAGGTGAGTCCTGATTCTTTCTAAATAAGTGTAAAGCTTGAAAATTGTCAAATGTAGAAACTTCTAAAATATGCTGATTTGGTTGTAGTAATTGTGCATTATGCGGTGCATAAAGTGTCTAAAAACAAATTTCATTCTCAAAGCCAGTTTTGAAACTCTTATAAACTAAGTTGTAATTCTTACTATGGTAGTAATCTCCACGCTTTTGTTGGATCTTAAATAGTACATAGGCATTTGGAACAAACCCCTGTTCCCCTTCAGCAGGCATGATAAACCACTGTCGGCCTTTCAATATCGCTGCAGAGTCCCTTAACGTATTTTACTCCAGGCATATGGTCCAGTATGTGCTGTATTTATATAAGTTTCATCCATATAAACTATATAAACTTCACTTCGATATCTCCGAATATTTCGTAAATACTTAAACCTTTTTGCACGTATGGTGCGATGTTCGATTAAAATTTGTCTGTCACGCTTAGTTTTTTTTCCTTCAAATAATCCTAACTTCAAAGGAACTCTTCTTAATGTTTAGACACTGCCTTGGAAGTCAGTAGAATTTATAGCTTCATAAGCTCTTTCTTCAAAGTTGGTCTTTGTTTTTCTGTGCTTTAAAAATTATTCATAGTTCGCCTAACTACTTCTGAACTAAAATATCCAAATTAGATTTTGTGCATGTTCTTAATCTTTGTTTTCTGGGCATGGATAAGGACGTTGTTGCACTAGCACCAATGGCTTTTCTTTCCTTAATAACTCTCTTAACTGCTTTCAGACACAACTGTTGCCTCAGATACCCTTCCCCAGATTTTTATAGCTGACCCAGACCATTGTTCCTTTTTTATAAATCTATGGATATTGGTTATTACTTTCCGTGTTTTAAATGTAGCACTTTATTTCCTAGTGTGTTGCTAGGAGGCGTCATTTATAAATGCCCTCTTGAAACCAGGAGACAACCACATTTTGGAACAAGCTGTAGTGTTACCGAGTAGCTCTGTACGTGTTTAGTTGCTCGCAACTGGTGCGCAACTGAACTGCCGTCCACTCCAGTTGCAACCGTTCTGAGGTGGACTCGTCCAGATACCACTGCACTTTTCAAGATCAAAAAATACATCTGTACATTGATTTCTAACCAATTATGTATCCATTGTTGAATTACCTACTTTTTGATATGGCTTATAACATCTTCATGTGGATTAGGTATTGGAAGGTATACCGGTGGTTTTGTTGCTTCTTTAACACCTTCATCGGCATTTTCATTTCCGGCTATTCCTTGGTGGGATGGTATCCACGTCAACAGTATTCCTTTGCCTTCTAGAATAAGTTTATTGTACAAATTTTTGTTATATTTGATTATCAATTTAGAGTACGACAAATCTTGTAGGAACAATAAAGCACTGGAGGAATATGAGTAAATCATATATTTTAGATGCAGTGCGGATTGTATCACTTCTAGGGACTTTGTTATTGCATATAATTCACTAGAGAATATTGTGTGGAATTCTGGTAGTTTATATAGCATTGTATCTTCTTGGGATACATCAACACAGCCATTTTCAAACTGACCTATACAACTTGTTATGGAAATGATTAATGCATATTTAATAACCCTTTTATTAAAACACCCTGCCTGTTATTTCTACACATCTTACAGGTTGTTCTTATCTATGAGGTTAGCCTTGCTCTCATTTTCACTGTTTCTATCATTTTGATTCCTTTTGAACATAATTAATGTTTCACTCGCCCTAACTTAGATTCGAACTCAGCAGCTCTGGAACGTGAGGCAGACACGCTACACCCACACTACAGAGGCAGATATCTTATTACTTTATATAACTAGCGGAACCTGTAACTGCTCACGTCATAGCTTGCATTCGAAGATTCTTCTCTGGTTCTTTCCCTTTCATTTTTCTTTCTCTCTTTAATTCATCATCCCTCCTCTTTCCTCACTGTTCCCTCCCATCTATTGCCCCTCCCTGAAGTGTCTGTGTAATTACATGGCATGTGCTGTCGTGATACAATACCTCCTTTTTCTGGGTGTGTTAATACAGATTAGTACTAAAGTAAACGTTTTAATAGTCTACAGAATTGTGCCTCTCCCCTTGGCAATCAGAATAATATTTACTGTTCATTTTTACAGTTGCTATAAATTCATTATAACAGAAACAAGAATTGATTGATTTCTTAAATATTTTCTATTAATTACTATTTAATGTAACAATTGTCAAATACATTACTCCCTGAAAACTTTCTAAGTTGATCAACAAACCAGGTATTTTATTATTTTTGTTTTGTTGGAAACCTTCCTCTTTGGAAAAAGTAATTAATATGGATTACAGTGTATTTAATAACTGAAATCCTATAGAAAAATGCATAGATCCTCAAAATGCTTTTGTTGTCACCTTTCTACTCTCTAATGTTATATACATTTATTTTCTACATTTGTTATCAGTATATGAATTTTATATCAAAAGCCTAAGTGATCTCAATCCTAAATGAACCTAATATAATTTTGGGTAATTAGAAAACCGTATAAGATAGAGGAAGCTTGATTTAGCAAAATGTATAACTAATTAAGATATACAATTCGTGTGCAATCAATATTTTCGAGCTTTAGCTGTTTACAAAATATTTAATACTATTACTACGCAGTGCTGCTGAAAGTGACCCAGCCCTAAATTGTGGCGCTCTTACTCGGGAGTCGGGAAGTTTATGCGACCTCTGCGCGTCTCTGTGATCCATCTGCCTGCGGTCTGTATACCCCTGGGGTTCATTTATGTGATTCCTTTCTCCTGTGGTTTTATTATTATTATTATTATTATTATTATTATTATTATTATTATTATTATTATTATTATTATTATTATTATTATTATTATTATTATTATTATTATTATTATTATTATTATTATTATTATTATTATTATTATTATTATTATTATTATTATTATTATTATTATTATTATTATTATTATTATTATTATTATTATTATTATTATTATTATTATTATTATTATTATTATTATTATTATTATTATTATTATTATTATTATTATTATTATTATTATTATTATTATTATTATTATTATTATTATTATTATTATTATTATTATTATTATTATTATTATTATTATTATTATTATTATTATTATTATTATTATTATTATTATTATTATTATTATTATTATTATTATTATTATTATTATTATTATTATTATTATTATTATTATTATTATTATTATTATTATTATTATTATTATTATTATTATTATTATTATTATTATTATTATTATTATTATTATTATTATTATTATTATTATTATTATTATTATTATTATTATTATTATTATTATTATTATTATTATTATTATTATTATTATTATTATTATTATTATTATTATTATTATTATTATTATTATTATTATTATTATTATTATTATTATTATTATTATTATTATTATTATTATTATTATTATTATTATTATTATTATTATTATTATTATTATTATTATTATTATTATTATTATTATTATTATTATTATTATTATTATTATTATTATTATTATTATTATTATTATTATTATTATTATTATTATTATCATTATTATTATTATCATTATTATTATTATTATAATTATCATTGTTATTGTTATTGTTATTATCATTATCATTATCATTATCATTATCATTACCATTACCATTACCATTACCATTACCATTATCATTCTCATTACCATTACCATTATCATCATTAACATTATTATTATTATTATTATTATTATTATTATTATTATTATTATTATTATTATTATTATTATTATTATTATTATTATTATTATTATTATTATTATTATTATTATTATTATTATTATTATTATTATTATTATTATTATTATTATTATTATTATTATTATTATTATTATTATTATTATTATTATTTTTATTGTTATTATTATGATCCTTATTATTATGATTATTATTATTATGATTATTATTATTATTATTATTATTATTATTATTATTATTATTATTATTATTATTATTATTATTATTATTATTATTATTATTATTATTATTATTATTATTATTATTATTATTATTATTATTATTATTATTATTATTATTATTATTATTATTATTATTATTATTATTATTATTATTATTATTATTATTATTATTATTATTATTATTATTATTATTATTATTATTATTATTATTTATTATTATTATTATTTATTATTATTATTATTATTACAATTATTTTATAATTTGTTGCGCACCATTAGGTATATTACAGCAGCAGTACATCATATCAAAATAACAACAGATAAATGTCAGTACATCAATATTTACCTCTAGCGCGATGATAGTGTTACCAGGAATGTTTAAATAAAAAAATTAAGTACAAGCAAGAAGTTTCATTTTATGTAAATGAATTACAGCAAGGATATTTTATCATTTCTAATGGGTTGCCTATACAAAGTGGGCGGCAATTCAGAAAAGCATTTGTAATATTTTATAAAGAAGAAAGTTACGAAATGTTTAAGAAACATGGGCTCCATCCTAAGGATGATCTTGTACTTATTGGTATTGTAATGCCCCTAGGTAAAACAGGATTCATTGACACCAATTCATATTTAATTACCAGGGGCGAACATTCATTTATGTGGTTTAATAATGGCATAAGTGACCATGACGTAAAGTACAGACATCTCATGGGAAGTGGAGCCAATGACTTAGATCAGATGTGCTAAAATAAAGGTCAAGACAACAATGCATATTTTGGGACATGTTTGCTGCGAGCTTTACTACAGAGAAAAGAAAAACAAAATTGTTGATATCACTTGATAAAGCAGCACAAAGGATACGTGTATCTAATCCGAGGGAGAGGGGAAGAGCCAGCAATAAATTTAATACATTATGACGTTTTATGTTAAAAGTGATTAGAATGCCCATTTTAATTCTTCTAGGGTGTGTGGCTTTGCCTTGTACCTGTATGTTCTAGTGTATCCCAGAGGTGGAACTCCAAGAGGATTAGATGGCGGAACTGAGAGGCCCACAAATCCCTAATAATAATGTTGTCCTGAAACACATGTTCAATTGTTCTCATCGAAAGATTGGCTGTATAAGCTGTTATTGGTAAAAAGCAAAATTACGCTCCATGTCTGTTAATTGTTTGAAAAAAAAAATGTGTGTGCTTAAGACCGCACGACAGAAGTGAAAACTTAAAAAAACTATTCATTATAAATTATTCTTAAAAATTATATAAAAAAATTAATGTGGACACTCATTCTTGCGCAAAGAGGCCAGTTGCGAGCTAAACATTTAATGCCTTACGCTAAGTGGGCTCGTAAATGAAAATACTCTGAAACAACTGAATGATCACGGATTTGCGACCGTGCGAAGAGGGTTGGTTAGACCAACACCAACTCCAATACTCAGACCATAATACGAGAATCGATTGTAGGAAAAATGGCGGCGCTCGTGGTCCAGCTTGTTATGTTGTGGTTATATCTACAGAGTAAAGTGTGTGTTTGTTTACTTTGATTGTGTGTTTGAAGAATTAATGTAGTTCATATTACAGTGGCAATTAGTGACTAACGAGTTTTTATAGTTAAGTATTTAACATAAAGTGATAACTTTTACCTAAATATATACTGTGAAGTGTTGTCGAAATGCATAGTTGTTGTGTTCCCAGCTGCAATCTAATTATAGTAGTGCACCTCACACGACATTTAAATTTGGGAAGGAAAAATCGTAATGGGATAAGTGGATCAGGATCATACATCGTAAAGATTTTAAAGTAAATGACAAAACTGTAGTTTGTATTCATCATTTTGAACAGTGCTTTGAGGTTAAGGAAGACATATTTCCTGTAAATGATGGTGAACCAATTCGTGCCCTTCGAAAAGTACAAAAATTAATAGATGATGCCTACCCCACGATTTTTAAGAATCAGCCATCCTATCACACATTAAAGCTCAACCAGAAAATACGAAATCCTGAAGAATGCATCCAAGACATTTTACAGAAAGTGAAGATAATTTTAATATTTGGTGTGCACAAGATGTTATTGACAGTTTTGAGTCCTTAAAAACCGAAGTGGTGAGGAGATTTTAACCCATTGATAGGCATTATTAAGGACGATTAGTTACGTTCTTTTCAATAACATTCAAGATCCCAGCTTCACTGATGTTCCTTCACTTAATAAGTTTCAAAGTATTTCATAACCTAGAAGGAATATTATGAGCCTACCAGTGGAAAATTTTAAATGGATCTTGCAGTGTGAGGGAACTTGACACCTTCAAACGTGACAATTGGAGTAAACTGGACAATCTGGTGAGTTCTCTTAAATATTATAGTATAAGCAGTACCTATGTCCTTACCAGAAAAGGTTACTATGTAAACAATATAAAAGAAACTTTAGTACTTGCTACAGACGATAAGATGATTGAGTCCAATAAGATAAAGTTTGCTGTGTTTAATGCTTATGAGTTGTCATGCCTTATAAATTAAATTTTTAAAGGAAGTATAAGGTGGAAAATGCATGTCGTGCTACTATATAATGTGATAAGCTCTTAGGATTTGTCATGATGCTCTTTATTTATGTTATTGCACATTTTAGTTGAAAGTATAAAGTGAAAAATCCTTAGGAGTTACCTCGCTGCTCCGTAATATGGATTATATTATGTCCATTGTGTACAGTTTCCTATTCTGTGTAACCGGAGTCGCTGGGCTTCGATGGGCGCCATCTTGGAATCTGTATTATGGTCTGAGTATTGGAGTTGGTGTTGGTTAGACATAAAGGATGTGTAAAGGAAGTAAAATCAAAACACTTAATGTACTGTTTTACATGTATTTTATATTTATATTAAAACACATGCTATTTCAAAATTATTTTTCATATTTTGTTTCTTGCTGATTATTTTCTTCATCCATTTTCTATAACATAAAGTATTTATAAATTCGTATATAACAAGACGTTAATTAGTATAAGGACCGTGCTTATAAGCGTCGGTCATCCCGCTGTCAAGTTGATCGAGGAATATTTTCGTCTGATAGTATTAGGGCTGCGATATCCACATCGATACTTATGAAACATCGATGTTTGCTGGAAAACATCGAATGTTTTTCATATCGATGTACTGAGGTCGATATTTTTATCACATCGATGTTTATGTTCGATGTTTTTGTCTGATGTTTTTTGTTTAATTTTTTATTTTCCAAGTAAATAAAATATATATTATAATATATTATCTCTTTTTATATAAAAATAAAATTTATATATCAAATCTTTTGACTCTCAGTCGGTCTTTCAGTTTGAGGAAAAACATAACCTATAAATTTTAAATGAAAATAAACGCACAACATCATTTTAGTACGTGATAATTTTATTATTTACGTGTTATTACATTTAATTTATTGACGTTTAACCTTTTACTACTCACAATAAAGAGAAATTGTCAATAAAAATAACTAGTTCTTAAATGAAACATCACTTTCACGAATTTCAAACACTTTTATTTCCAATTAGCATACTCGTTTACTTTTAGTTATTATGGTTTTAATTATTCAAATACCGAACTTCGGTGATATTATCTGCTCCTTTTGACTATCATTATTGTTTATAATGGAATTTGACATGTTGTTGACTTGTTAAACGACAGAAGGTTATCTGACCGGATCGGTTACCGGCACTTGACAGACATTTGTAAGAGCGGCCCTAAGACACTATTTTTTTAATGAAACTCCTGTAGGTTTTATGAATTTTTCTTAGTATTTGAAATATGTTAAAACATACCTGGATGTGGATTGTTGATACTTTGTTGAGTGCGACAGAAAATATACGGTGTATAGCGGTATGGACAACATAAGACTGAAATAACGAATGAGTGTGGCCAATAGCCGACTCGAGCCGACTTCCCCCGAATGAGCGTCACATATTCCAGCGTGACGGCTCAGTTTAATTCACTTCCCACAAATGTTAAACGCGCCTAAAATGTTTTCACTTTAAAAGGGGACAAAATTGCATTCACGTATGTACGGGAATCAATCTGTGACTCGCAAAAATTGTACCTATAATTCCTTCTCCGATAATGGAGAAATGACAGGATTTTTCAACAAATCTATGCCAAGTGATGGGTGGTTTCTTTAAAGGGAGCCAAACTTGTATTGAGAATGGCGGTGGCCAGTTTCAGCATCTCCTTTAATAACATGGTAAATACAGCCCTTAAAATTAGTTTTGAAAATGTTGCATGGTTGCGCCTTTCTCTGTTAGCGGCAGATGGCAACGAGCACTGAGAGCGCTCCCAGGCAAAACTCCGTGCAGCCGGGTCGGATGATTTTGGTCTCTCAGCATGCAAATTTTCATTAAAATGAAGAAGCGATAGTCACCATCAGGGAGTATTTTGCAAACCTTGATGGAACCTACTTTTCCGACGGGATAAAAAAGATGGAACATCGCTGGACAAAGTGTATAGCTATCGATGGAGACTGCTGAGAAATAAGGTGAGATGTTCAAGAGATTTTTTTAATAGATTCATGAAACCACCCTCGTATGTTCAGCGTGGTCGTTACTCTCCGTACCTATATTCACTCAAATTTAAATTATGTAAAGGCAGATACCATTAGACCACGTGATATCCAGTAGCCTTGTAAAGACAGTTGACTACACCAGTTATTAGAGTCACAGCCGATTCAGGAGTGGCACACTATATTTGGTGCACAGACATTTAAAAGCAGGTGAAGCCAGTCCTCTGAATATAGAAGCTGAAAAGACAACAAAATGTGGTATTAGGATTAATCCCCCTACAATTACTGGAGTAAAATAAGGCATGTCTTTGTGAATTATTATCCTGGAGACACTGAGCAAAACCTGCAGGTTTGGGCGGATTGGAATGTCATATAGAGCGACCTGAAAGGAACAAACAAGCAAGATGATATGCAATTATATGCTAAAGTTCTTGCCAATGTCTCAGATTATAAGTGTTGTTTTCTAGAAGCTACCACAGTTGTCATCCCTGTTTATCTTAGTGTCCTGGGGTGAGATACATAAGTCAGGGAATAAATGACCCATGGGCAGATATTTTGGAAATAGAAAGGAAGCGCGAGGTTCTAAATACAATCTATTGCATAAACTTGTAGTTGGATGAAAGATGCGTTTCTTCCTAGCTGAAATTAGATAATACCTCCTCTACCTCAGTAGCTAGAAACTAAAGATTGGTGCGGGATTTCGCCTTTACAGGTGTCAAGTAACAATGCTACACTCTCACATGGGTAAAATTTGTGCATCTCATATACCTTACTTCAAAACAAGTTTTTGTTTATAAATATAAAAAAGTGTATTTGTGGGTTGTGGAGGGTTAATATTGGAAACTGACTTTAACAATTGGAAAGCATTTGAGCCCAACATGGATTAAAACATTTACAAGACGTTCTGTATAGGTACAGACACATGTGCTTTATTTTAGTTTTGTCCTATTATGGAAAAATTTGATGTGAAATAACTCACACACTGTAGTTCTGTACAAATAATTGTAATATGTTTTGCCTAATAGTTTATGTAGGAAACTTTATGGGCCAATGAATGAGTAGAGCCAGACTCAAAAATTCAATGCCATAGCCGGGATTTGAACCGCGTATCTCCCGCTCTCCGTGCTCTAAATCACTGAACTACTATATCCAACATGCCGACATGACATTAAATTCTCCAACTGTCTCGTATGTTTCCCGGTAGACCATTAGGAGTTCACATGTGCTATGAGACACGCAGCTTTTGTGGAAACTTACTGTGCTGTAAGCACTTAAGTCCCAGGCTTCATAGTTAAACCACTGTGTTATTCAGGTAAATTGGTGAAAATAATCATTTCTTCCACACTAGTCGTGTGTACGCTTTAGGACTGAATGAGTAGAGCCAGACTAAAATTCGCACGGAGAGCGGTAGACCCGTGGTTCAAATCCCGGCTACGGAATTGAACTTTTCAGTCTGGCGCTACTCATTCAATCCTTAGCCTACACACGGCTATTGTGGATGAAATGATTATTTCCATAAATTTATAGGCCAATGTTTTTCTTTTTCTTTTTTTAAACAAATATATACCTATACCTATATATATATATATTTCTCTTTTTCTTATTTAACCGATTTTTCATTATTTCCGTTTATTTTCTTATCTGCTTTCCTAGTTTCCCAAATATTCACTATACACATAAACACCCATGCCCAAGGCGGGACTCGAACCCGCGACCCTCTACGCGGCGGAACACTAGAGACTTACTCTTTAGCGACCATGGCTACGAGGGCCGGCATGTTAGAAAAAATAGATATATTAATTTTAAAATATTGTCTATATAAGGCTATTTCGGAGTTCTCAATCATATATCTCAGTATGGAATTTTGGATCGGTAATTAAACATTGGAGAGAGAAAGATATACTTTTCGCCTTTATTTGAGCTTATGTATTCATAAATAAATCTCTTTATAAAATGGGAATAAGCAATACAATGAATAACACAGACTCGTTTTTCTAAGGGAGGAAAAACCTGATCGAAATCTAATTGCTTTTCCATAGATAAATATTTCGATACTATTGGTACTTAATATACACAAAACAGCACTTCTTCAACATTTAAAATAAAACACGAAACATAAAATCTCAATAGTGTGTCTATTATCCATTACAGCGGAGGATTGAGCGAAGCTACTTGTCAAATAAACAAGGTATTACTTCCATTATCTTACCACAATGTGTAATTGCCTTATCAAGGTCCTGGGAGTACCATAAACCCACAGTGGCCCCGTGTTCATTACACTTTGTCCAGTTGCAAAATAACATATACTCTCACAGAGCAAATACCTCTCTATTTATAGTAAACTTCAGGTAGGATAAATTATCAGGATACTACATTCACTCGATTTTCTCTACCTATTATTGTTTATTTAGTTTATATAGTTAGCTCTAGGAACTATCTTTCTGTGATGACCGTATAGTTGAACACCCTTAAATACACACACACACATGCACAAACATACACACGAACTATTCTTGCAGATTTTTTGTTGTAATTTACGTCCTCCAACGTTAAGCTACCGGACGATTAATGAAATTGGTGAAATGATGAATTAGCGAAATGATGCTCAAATCAGTCCAGGGTCCATGGAGCCTAGAGCTATCCTACATTCGTCTTCCAGGATAAGGTAGAACCCCTGAAAAAGCCTCATCCAGGTATCTCACCTCGGGACCTCTTAAACGTCAGGCAGTCACACTATCATCTACACTACCGAGGCGGGCCTTCTTGCAGAAACTCAGTTTTTCATCAATTTACTGCTAAACGAGAATAACGTTTATAGAAAATTTAATTATACATTTCCTTGTAGTCAGAAGAGAGATATAGGAAGCTTCCCTTTTTGGTGCAGTATTTTTTGTGAGTTATAACGCTTTACCGTTATACAGAATTAGAAGGTCCATTGTAAATGAAGACTTGAGACACCACTGTCATAAGTTTAAAGATATAGCTACCCACATCTTTCTACTCATGCAAAAAGATTACGGTATTTTAATAAATATCTTAGATCTTTTTGAGAAAATAGGCGATAAGGAAAAAGTTCCATGTACTATAGCGAAACATTGAATGGGAGAATTACGTTTTTTAGAAAATCTTTATCTCCCATCCTTGAAATGCGTTGAAGTTTAACACATGGTCCCATATTTATCAGACTTTCAGACATTTTGTTTTTAATTCAAGCTGTTAACACACACACACACATGCACACAAGATACATCATTACGTCCACCTCTGTGATGTGTTGGTAAAGTATCTGCCTCACATTCAAGAGGTCCCGAGTTCGAATTTCAATTAGGGTAAGTTATCTGGATAAGCTTTTCCTTGGGGTTTTCCCTTATATTGAAAGATGAATGTAGGGTGACTCTAAGTTCTATACACCCTGGGCTTATTTGAACATTATTTCTTTCATTGTATTCATAATCCGAAAGGAATTATGTTGGAGGACGTAAATTAAAAAAAAAATGTCATTACTTGGGCACGCATGGCTCTTAAGAAACGCTTTTGTACTTCAAGGTACCTCAAAACTACATTTCTGGAAAAATATTCATAGTGATTTTTTTATAATGAAGTATTTTCTCTACGCATTTTAACGGGATGATGCAGTAAGTAAATATAAGTGGCAGTATGGGAATCGGCAAAAGTGCGTTCAGTGCTACGTCAAGTTTAGTGTGGGCGCTCACCTGGTCTTTGGTCATCTCTGTTGGCTGCTCCCTGTTGGAAAATACTGCAAATTTAAGCCTATCTCTAGTGAATTTTCTGTCACGAGCAGGAGTGACTCTCCAAGGATAGTGCCTCCCTGCCATGGCACTGCCTAAAAAAAGAGGAAAGATACCAATTTAACGTATTTGTGTACGGTCGTGCATACTAATGAAATATCTTGCCTATCAGCAGAACAACATAGAGACTGAAGGAAGTCACTACAAGTTCTCAGTTTGAATATTATTGTGTTACTATTCTATGGATTCGTGCCATTTCGAATGTAGCAGGAAAATACGCCTTTCTCTACAATGACTGGCGTTTGGCGGGAAGTAGTGCGGCGAAGAAATAGGAGAAATACATGCCAGTTAGTTATTGGCACGCCAATCGTTGGCAGCACAAGCCAATCAGTAGTATAGTCGCGATTCCAGTAAGGGAGGGGATCCTTCCCCTTCAGCTGTCGAGGTGAGGGCGCTGTGGACCCTTAGCACTCGCGGCACCTCTGACGTTACTAGAGGAACCTCGGGCCGAACTGCCTAGCCCCTCGCGTAGGGAAGTTCGGAGTGGGTTGGACTCGAGGGGGCAGTTTGTTCCCAACATCCACGGCGAATTGGGTACCTCCAGCCAGGCTACGGCCGCCCGTAGGGGGCCTCATAAGTTCCGGGTACTAGCCTGCAGAGCTAGTAGAAGTTGTGCTAGATCACCAGGCGGCCCCACGGAGGTTTTCGGTAGTCTTCCCTGCGGGGTTGACGCGCATAAGTGGCGTATCCACTTCCATCCGTTCTTGACGTTGTGCTCAGCTTGTGCTGTTTAAGAAATCAGGTATTGCCCTATGGAAAGATCCCCGGAGTATCGATCGCTCCCGGGTAGAAGGAGGCCCGAGTCCTTGGTCCCACGGGTCCTTGGTCCCACGGGTCCAGTACTAATGGGAGTAGAACCTCTGCGCTTAACAGTATAGTCGCGCTCCTCGAACGGCTACCATAGATTTATCTGTGATAATAGATACATCTCAGATAACGCACTGATTAATCCACGTGGAGTAAATACCTATCTCTCATTTGGAATTCCTGCGCAATCCATTGGCCACGCCGTGGCTCAGTGGTTAGACCGCTTGGCTCTCACCAGGCGACCGCAAAGTGAGATTTGTGGTGGACAACACGGCGCTGGGGCGGATTTTCTCCAGGATCTCCGGGTTTCCCCCACCATCTCTTTCCATCGGTGCTCCATTTTCATCTCATGTATCATCAGTGTCATCGCCTGCGGTGCCGTATGTAGTAAAAGCGGGCGTTAAACACTACACACCACCACCGCTGCACAATCCATTGACTGAAGTGATGCATTCACTGGTGCTTAGTACAGGGCCGGACAGCGTGGCAGTTCCTCTCACTCTTACAAGAATAATCAGGACGTTATCTAAAAATAAGCCATGGTAACCGTTCGAGCAGCGGGACTATATCAATGGCGGGGGGGGGGGGCTTGTTAGTCTCTAGGTCTTGCCCCAAGAAGGGAGCCCCGGAGTGCGCCAGGTAACCCTTTAGGGACAGTGTAGTAGCTCCTTGGTATTTTTTGTTGTAATTTACGTCCTCCGATGTTAAGTCATATCGGACGATGAACGGAATGGGTGAAATGATACTCAAATGAGCCCAGGTTCCACAGAGCTTAGAGTTACCCGACATTCGTCTTTCAGGATAAGGAAAAACCATAGAAAAACCTTATCCAGGCAACTCACCCTGACCGAGATTCAAACTCGGGACCTCTTGAACGTGAGGCAGATATGCTACCATCTACGCTACCGAGGCGGCCTGCTCCCGGGTAAGCAGAGAGGGCGTCCGACGTAGATACTTTCTCACGAATTGACTGCGTGCCAACTGTACTCACATAAATATGAGGGTGAGTCAAATGAAAACCTTAAATTTGTAATAACAAATCGAAACTTCGTGCCGTTATCCTATAAGTTGGTAAGCGTGCTACAAACAGTGTGCATAATGGCCTGTAGATGGAAGTATAGTGCAGATGCACTCATAGCGTCGCAGTATCAGTATAAATATGGTCGCCCCACTTGCGACTTTCACCAGGGAAGAACAGCGTTCTGTTGTTCGGTTTTTGCGTAGTGAAGGTGTAAAACCTATTGAAATTCGTCTGCGAATGAAGGTTCATTACGGTGATGCATGTTTGTCACAACAGCGAGTCTACGAATGGAGTAGAAAGTTCGCAAATGGTGTGACTTCAGTGGAAGATGCTCCACGTTCAGGTCAGGCACAACGAGTTGTGACTCCACAGAACATTGTAGCAGTTGAAGCCATGGTGAAGGAAAACCGCCGAGTGACACTGAATGACATTGCAGCATGTTTACAGATTAGTCATGGGTCAGCACACCACATTGTGCATGATGTGCTCCAGTTTCACAAATTGTCTGCAATATTGGTGCCACGGCAGCTGACTCCTGAAATGAGAGAACGACGTGTTGATGCTTGTGAAGAACTTCTTCAGCGCTTTGAACGGGAAGATGATGGCTTCCTTGCAAGAATCGTTACTGGGGACGAAACCTGGGTTCACTTCTACCAACCGGAAACGAAGAGAGCGAGCAAGGAATGGCACCATCCCTCATCACCAAAACCATGAAGTTTTGAACAGAGCCATCAGCAGGGAAGGTTATGCTGATTATCTTTTGGGATGAAAAAGTGTCATTCTGGAGCATCACAAGCCTAAAGAATTATTGTCACCAAGGCATCATACACAGATCTGCCCACCTCGGTAGCGTGGTGGTAGAGTGTCTGCCTCACGTTCAAGAGGTCCCGAGTTCGAATACTCGGTTAGGTGAGTTACCTGGATAAATATTTTTCCCGGGATTTCCCTTATCCTGAAAGACGAATGTTAACCGACTCTAAGCTCTCTGGACCCTGGACTCATTTGAGCATCATTTCGCCCATTCCATTCATCGTTCGATATGACTTAACGTTGGAGGAAGTTGCAATCAAATCAAAGCGACGTGGATTGCTGTCAGCAGGTGGCCGTTAGCAACATGACAATGCAAGGCCCCACACAGCCCGTACAACAATTGTAACAACAACAGACCTGCATTTTGTGTGTCGTCCTCATCCACCATACTCACCAGACCTTGCGCCAAGTGATTTCCTTATGTTTGGACCACTCAAAGACGCAATGGGAGGAAATGAGTTCCATTCCTATGAAGAGGTACGCTAGGCGGTGCACGAGTAGTTTCACGGACTACCAAAAGAATTCTTTTTAAAAGCATTTATACACTTTGTAAGCGCTGGAGGACTTGCATTGAGCGTGAGGGATATTATTTTGAAGAGTGGCACAGCTTCGTACCACTTCTGCACAATAAATGATATTTTAAAAATATTTATGGTTTTTATTTGACAAACCCTCTTATATGCATATGAAGAAATGTGAGATAAGCTACTTATCAGTAAGTGCAAAACTTATCAGAAATTCTGTCAAATTCACATTTGGCATATTTTTTTTTTCATTTTGTTTTCTAATGTTAGCTATATTAAACAGCATACGATTAAAAGAAAATGTTGCTATAGCTGGGAAAAGTAAAAGCTCTTGACTGTACGAGTACTACGATATGATATTTTCATTGTTGAACTAACACGTGTAAAATAAACCCTTTTACTAAGTAGACCATTTGCTACATTGTCGTTAATAGAAAAGGTAAATTTGATATACATGGGAAGGCCTGCTCCTGGTCTGCACTTAAATATATAACAAGTGACGGTTTGCCACATAACTAAATGAATATTTAATTGAAAAATAAATGTTATGTGGATATGATGTCAAAACTGTTTAAGTGTGATTTCCATGCACTTTGTGTAATTGGCGATAACCGCCAGTGAGGGGAAAAAAGGGAGGAAACATTAAAGTACCTAGGAAACTACATTAAATTGATGTGTTGTTCGGTTGTAAATTTTACGTCAGCTCCTTATTTGCTTGACAATAACGTGGGTTAAACTTCCAGGTGCGACGGACATGGTTAGTTCCGGGTTGTCATCGTGGGTGGCGCTTAGAGCCAGTCGATGCGCAGAGAAAGGAAGTTGCTTCTATCGGCGCTGTACAGATTACATCATATAACTAAGCATTATTTAACCATTTCTTGGTTCACCATCAGATATCTCCTATCTGTTTGTTAAAAG
Source organism: Mantis religiosa (assembly GCA_030765055.1). Taxonomy (NCBI): domain Eukaryota; kingdom Metazoa; phylum Arthropoda; class Insecta; order Mantodea; family Mantidae; genus Mantis; species Mantis religiosa. The sequence continues at coordinate 165,124,059 of CM060953.1, read as the reverse complement.
AGAATCACTATCATAAGAAAGAAAGAAAAGTAAAGAAAAACGAAAACCCGAAGTAAAGATGGCCCTACTAATCTGTTTCATATAACCTTGCCCCGCTGACATGTATCACTCCGTGTGCAACTATCTTTCCCCTCATCCTAATTGGCTAATGCTTTCGCGCCATAGGCCATAGGCGGTGCCTTCCCGTCACATAGACACCTGCAGTAAACGTCATAATAATTGCCAGGAAGATAGATAAAAACATACAAATAAGAATATGAAGGTATGCAAAAATAATGAAGTTTATAATAAAACTGAGCAAGTTGAAACTGAATGAATGAGCAATGTAACTGAAACAAGTTTATAATGAAACGCCTTCGGCCTTTTCCACTGGGTTTTTAAACCAGTGTACATACCTTGCAAAAATGCTTGTCTTTCAGTCTTAAAAGTCGTGTCACGCCATACTTGTCGTGTGTTCTTCATTCACCCAAATCTCGTCAAGGTAGTATATTTTCCGACTTGTATCTCGGTACAGTCTGATTGTCCTTAAATAACGTCTTCGCCACACAGCAATATCGCCCTTGGTGTGGTAAGTTTTCCCGTTGTCTCAGTTTCATGTCGCGATGTTCCTACGCACCTAACACTTACACCTGTAAGTTCAGAGCTCAGCTGTTCTACTACTCTCACTGACAAAGACGGATTCTTCTCTGTGAGTGCATGAAACACATACACCACAATTCTTTTTTCGCCGCTTTGCAAAGGATTTCCCTTGCGATGCTTCAGCGAAAAACTGGCGGTAGACTCTGCCATTATACATATAATAAGTACCTGTGCAATAAACGATCAATAAAATAATTGAGCTCTCCCACTCGGCATAGCACGCCGTCGAATGGCGATATATGACTAATCCAGTTCAAAGCAAGTTCAGTGATAAAAGTCATATAAACAAATGTGTCATCACTACAGCTAAGTCACGTGCTATCGTGCCATGTGCTTGAAAGCAAAGGAACCTCCTCTTTACTTCGTTTAAGAATTAACATGCATTTCAGATAAATCAACTCTGTTGCGTAATATATTTCATTAAAACGGTTAAGAAAATATAAATTTGACAATTTTCTTCCAACATATAAAGACATATCACCATTTTAAATAACGAACTAATTTTTACCGCACAACATTCTGAACCACGACAGCAGCCAATGAGATGTGATAAGGTCACGTGACCTTTAAGAGATGCGGGGCAAGCTTATGTGAAACAAGGATTAGTACGTTCCTACTTCAGCTACCACTGATCAGATGTGGGTGAAGACAATAATCCAGCCGGGTATATGGCTACCAACTGGTATTTATGCCATACGTAAGACCTTCGAAATGTAATATATAAATGTTATTTTTTGTGTACTGTTAATATCTTTTATACTTTTAATTCCCTTTCCTGATGCCCATGACTTGCAATAATAAGGGAAGCCAAGGTAATTGCTGCCACACCCTGTCCCTCCATTCCCAAGGTGTCTCGCCACTGAGACTTCAAAGTGTTGACTCTACAGCATATGTAAATATGGTCTGTTTGGACCACAAAAGTTCTCCTTTTTATACAACAATGCACTAATATCGCACATCCACGCCAATTACTGTAATACTTATCTTTATTGGTCTTCCACTTCTCGCTATATGAGAGTGAAGTAGCCTAAACCAGTTCCTGGACTCCACCTATTAGTCCCTCCCTCTCTTACACACATATTTCCTTTTCCAATTCCCTTTGCTGTTAACGTTTCTTTGTAATTATTTTAACCTTGCTAATGTGTTATGTTTAACATTTCTTTACAATATTTCTTTATGTATATACAGATTATTTATTCCATCTCCTTTATTTACTTTTGACATATTTAGTTTTATGGCTTACTCTACTGTTATTCACAACTACACGATTATCGCATTCTTTGTATTCACCTCTGTGTATCTATTACTGCATACGTGCTCCTTACAACGGTATACTGTTATATAATAATAAACTGCAGTGTGAATTACAAATATAGTCCACGTGACTACTTATTTAGGAAAGTTCTGGTGGACTGTTGCCGGTTGAAGATTGAAATAATTTAAACTGACTTTCATCATAAAGCTGGAACGGTATAATTTGGTGCAAAAGGCGCGTGGGGATGGTAAATGATGAATTAATCTCACCTTTTGTGTCGATCTTGAAGAATTCTTGTAGATGTATGCCTCGGCACTCTGAAGCAATGAGTCGGCAATAATGGGGCGGGAATAATTGTTATGAAATAAAAACAACTTTTCTCTTCTTTAAAATTCTGGGAATTTATTCCACAAAAACCATTAATATATCTTGTCACAATTTTAAACTTGGCTTATTATGTCCTTTTATAAAATGTTTAACAACGCATCTTTGCACCTCAAGATTCTGCAGACTTGCATATCGGCAGCATATATAGCACGTCTTTACACTTTGATGATCTCACACAGCGTGACGCCTAACGTATCTGTACATTTTCGAATCTCTGCACACGATTTTTCTAGAAAAATCTGAATTACTTTTATCCTATTGGTCCATGTCACAACATTACCTAATCACATTATTATAAAAACCAATTGGAACATTATGAAAGGGTAGAACCAGACTGAAAAATTCAATGCCATAGCCGGGATTTGAACCACGGATCTTCTGGTTTCCGTCCAGCCTCTCTAACCATTTGAGCTACTATGGCCAACATGCCGACATGACATTAAATTTTCCAGCTGACTCGTGATTCTCCCGGTAAACCACTTAGGAGTACTCATAAACATATGAGACAACTACCTTGATGGCGACTTACTGTGCCGTAAGTACTTTAAGGGCCGGGCTTTATAGTTCGGACCACTATTAGGTACAATTAATGGAAATTAATTGTTCTTTCACACTACCGTGTGTAGGACACACTATGAAAGGGTAAAACCAGACTAAAAAATTCAATGCCTTAGCCGGGATTTGAACCAGGGATCTTCTGGTTTCCATCCAGCCTCTGTAATCATTTGAGCTTTTATAGCCAACATGCAGACATGACACTAAATTCTCCAACTGACTCGTGTTTCTCCCGGTAAACCACTAGGAGTTCTCATAAGCACATGAGACAACTACCTTAATGGCGACTTACAACATGTAAGTACTTTCAAGCCCGGGTTTTATAGTTCGGACCACTATTAGGTACAATTAATGTAAATTAATTGTTCTTTCACACTAGCCGTGAAAGGGTAGAACCAAACTGAAAAATTCAATGCCATAGCCCGGATTTGAACCGCGGATCTTCTGGTTTCCGTCCAGCCGCTCTAACCATTTGAGCTTTTATGGCCAACATGAGGACATGGCACTAAATTCTCCAACTGACTCGTGTTCCTCCCGGTAAACCACTAGTGGTCCGAACTATAAAGCCCGGGCCTTAAAATAGAGCATAGTAAGTCGCCATTAAGGTAGTTGTCTCATGTTTTTATAAGAATTCCTAGTGGTTTACTGGAAGAAACACGAGTCAGTTGGAGGATTTAATGTCAAGTAAGCACGTTGGCCATAGTAGCTCAGATGGTTAGAGCAGCTGGACGGAAACCAAAAGATCCGTGGTTCAAATCCCGTCTATGTCATTGAATTTTTCAGTCTGGACCTACCATTTCATAGTGCGTCCTACACACGGCTAGTGTTAAAGAACAATAAATTTCCATTAATTGAACACTGTTACATAAGTTGTGTTATTCTGTGTCCTACCCAGTCTTACATTCTATTTTATACAAATCACATTTTCTAGAACAATCCAGAACAAATTCCCAAATATATGAAGAAATATGAAATAGCCGTTACGAGGCATACATGATATACATTCAATTTCCTCATAATTTGATACTTAATTGCTGCGGCATGGCCATAGAAACATTAAACAGAACGTTATAAAGCTTAAGCACAACAAGCTTTCCTGAATCCGGGAGCGACAAGAGGTCGTTGGTCATGTTTCATATTTGCCGTTCTTGATCATAAGATTGTTCATTCTTATTGAATAAGATAGTCAAGGAGACTACAACAAATAATAGTTGATAAAATCTTTTCTAGTAACAGGGAAAATAAAATCACTTTGCATTTGGGTAATTTGCATGCTAAGTTGCACACTTCTTAGTTTCTTTCATAATGTTGATATTTTCATTTAATTTAATAATTATAAACATTCTAAGAATGTTTTCTGTGTTTAATTTAAAGAATAGAACTTATTGGTTGTTTTATGCTCTTATCTATATACTCATCAAAATGGGTTTCTACTTCCATCTCAATTTCTTGCAAATTAAAATGCCTAAACCCTCAAGAATTGCTCTTCTCCTCGTGGTTGCCGGATTATTATTCTGGTATAACCTTGGAAATCGATGAACTCCAATTATTATCAGATTAGGTTAGGATTGCTACTTCCCTCTTGATTGACTGCGTGCAATCCTTTCTGTCGCTGTTTCAGTTTTCGTTTGCAGTTCCTTTCTCAGACTTAAGCTCCACTTTGTTTTACTGTTGATTTGGAGCATATACGCGTCTAAATGCAGAAGCGGAAGTGTACGGATTACGTATCACTTACTTGCCATAGGAAGACGAGGTAATTTGCTTGCCACGTTACAGGTGATACATAGGTTACCCCACCCGGAGCCTAGCCCAAATACACGCGCGTAATCCTGACAGCAGGTTTCCATATTTAGTTTCTAGTAAGGGAGACTCCCTCTCAGATAGATCCGCCCCTCCTTCCCTGGGTCACGCGAGGTCACTCGGACAATCTTTCTTCAACCAGAGACATTTATATGGAGTAGACCCCGCTCTTTTTTACCCGCGCATTTTATCTTCCAAACCAGATGGCTCCCAAACACGATCTCTGGTTGATTCTGCGTAGGTAGGACGTTGTGAAGGTCGATCCACAGCATGAACACGTGCTACACCATATGGTCATCCATTATTAGTAAAATCTGTAACAACACATTACATCACGTACATGTTATAGCAACTTACTTTCTTGAGATAGTCATGACCCCCTCGTCATTTGAGCATACTCTCCTCGAGTCCACTCTTTGCCTCTTCAAGTGCCTATACTATCTTAAATAAAACGTTTTAAAAATATGATGGCCTGCACCCACAATATGTACCTGCAATTTATCCTTAAAATCGCTTATTCTCCAAAAGATCGTTAGCAGAAATAGCGTTGTTGCATGCTTCCTCGTAGGTACTAAGGGTTAACAGTACACATAATGTAAGTAACAATCAGATCGTTTAAGAACTAGTGGGTATATAATGGCTTTAAAATTAACTTTAATTCTCTCGTAAAGCATGCGAGAGAAGAATGACTTCACATCGAAGAAAATATAAGTATTTTAAAGTGCAAGTCTGCAACAAGGAATATTTCAGAAAAAAAAAATTATTTGAGTTTCAAAAGGATCTACAGTTCGATACAGCTATTATGGATTACTTAAATAAATTAAATTCTTTAACAAAATATTAAATTGTTATTTAAATTTGCATCTTTTTATTCATGGATTCTCAACACTCGTATTTGCTGTGTAACCTTGACATGGGATGGGTGTAATGTAACACTTGCTCTACAATTTGTCTCATAATAAAGTAAACAGTACTAAATAGAATGAGGCTTTTTAATTTGACTTTTTGAGAGAGTAGGCACATTTATTTGGGTTGTACGTTGGAATTAAGTGTTTGCTGATCATTCAGCAGATTATGAAAACAATTGAGAAACAGATCAGTAATGAACTGTGTGATAATGCGGAAACTATGACTTTGTGACGAAGTGAAGATAAACAATTGAAAGCATCTGAAACGTGGAACTAGCGACGATTTGGTCTTATGAAACGAACAGACAAAATAACTAATAAAGCCTTTTTAAAGGATTGGTCGAAGGAAGAAAGGTCAGAATGTGGAAAACAAATTGGAAGGAGGAGAAGCTGCTTTTTAAGAGGTGACCTAATTTGTTACACAAATGATAAACGAAATTTAGAACACCTGCCTGCCGTGCTAGGAGTCCCGGGTTTGATTTCCGACGGGGAGGGGCATTGTTCTCCGACCTAGATAATTCATCTTCCCCAGAGTCTGGAAGTATAAGTCAGAGTACGAATGTGTGCGTGATCTAATGATTAACACCCAACTAATACGAGTTAACACCTTCGATATGTTCCAACTGAGAACGGCCGCCGATATGACAATTAGAGTTAAAGGTGGGATATAGGTGGAACAAAAAATAAGAAAAGAAAAGAAGAAATTTAGGTAGGTAAATACAGAGACGAAGAGAATGATGTTACAGAGGAAAGAATGGAGTGAAGGCTGATCCCTAAAACAGGAAAGCACCATTAAATTATTAATACTTTTCTGAGTATTTAGATTTTACTGTGGGAGAGATTTTGATAGAAGGGACATGAAAGGTATTGATGTAGTCTGTTATTGCGGGGATACGTAGGTCTCGTCGGATAAATAGATTGGGGATGTAACAAGGGGAGTCTGTGACAATGCGGAGGAAACGGGATTGCAGAATTTCAAGGTGGTTATAACTTGGAAATGGCTGTAGTTATAAACATAGGATTTTCTTTAGAATTAGATAATCCATTTTCAGTGTGTGCTCATGTAATCTGCAAGGTCAAGGAAAACCACTTTTCGCCTAAGATATCTGGCATTAGACGCCAGCATTTGCTTTTTCGTCTACTTTATTCCTTTCCTTAGAGTCGCAGGCTTTCCGGTGCATGTTCTGCAGTAAAATTTGCGATTTTATGGCGCCTATTTCGAACTTCTATTTTTCTGTATAACTTAAGTTTCTAATGTTTTTGTGACGAGTTATTAGCTATAATGACTTAGAATTTTATCCCTTATCAAGGGATATCTGGATTAAACCAACTATTATAATTTAGCTTCCAATAGACAGAGTCTAATTATAGATTACATATTTCTTTTTATGCTTTGTACAGGAAAACGCTAAATATTAACCACGAGTTCTTTGTTTAACGCAGTTTGCAACAAGAAGTAATGTCATACATTAAACGTGATGAAAAGGAAAGCTTCTGGAAAATTACAGGTTAGGCTGGAAGAAAATAATAGGGCCGCATTCGGTAAATTGATTTTTTAGTTCTCGTTTCAAGGCTTTATTTCGTTTGTTCACTGCTTGGCAAAACAACAGTAATCATATAATTAGACCATAAATTTTCGCAGTAAACTTGAAGCAAATCGCAGAATGACACGCTAAGTTGAAAATTCCGAAGTAAGTTTTTGATGTGCGGTTTGTTGCTGCGGTTTCTGGCTCAGCCAAAGAAGGAAAATAAACAATGAATTTGGTAGTGGGCAAAGATGTGCTTAGGAGTTTTGTACTTTGTTCTCGAAGAAATATCTGTATAAGTATTAGGTTATGATTGTCGTCTAGCAATAACTCCATGGTTTATTCTTAGACATTCTTTTTACAATTATGTAAAATTAAATATAAAGTTATTGTATCTGGCTCTAATACCGTACATCAAAGTATATCTATAAAGTCTCAACTGAATAGTTATCTTGTCGTCTCCATGAAACCGAAATGGCACTAGAGTTTTTGCAGTGCAGGTAGAAAAAGAGTTTAAAATTTTACTAATTTATGACCATATCTTAAGTTGGTAGGTATTAGTTAGGTATTAGTTAGGTAGGTATTAGTTTTCACCGGAAATATCTCTGACTTATGCATATTTTATCACGAGATGCCTCCGCGGAAGGTTTTTTGTGCGGTTTACGTCCTCCAATGTTAAGGCATATCTGACGGTAAATGGAATGGGTGAAATGATGCTAAATGAGCCCAGGGTCCATGGAGCTTAGAGTTAGCCGAAATTCGTCTTTCAGGATAATGGAAAACCCCGCAAAAATCTTATCCAGGTTAACTAACCCTAACCGAGATTCAAATTCGGGACCTCTTGAACGTGAGGCTGACACGCTACCATCTACGCCATCGAGGTGGGTTCTCAGTGGAAGCGTCTTTTCAGAAGGCCTCAGGCGAATCCGTCGATCAGTCACTGACCTTGTATTGTTTGGCAGTTTTAACCTGTTGATTTCCTTTCATTTCCTTTTCAAATTTCGGATGACTGTGCTTACAGAGCATACCACAGTGCCTGCCAAATGGCGCAGATGTTTGCTCAAAGGAAGGATTATCTCTATTGCTGCTTATCGACGCGTCATTCATCACTAATTCACGGCAATTCCTGCAAAGGGGGTGTTACGGACTTCATCACGCGTCTCTGTGACCAGTCTTCTTGTGGCCAAGATTCTGCTGTGACTCATTCACTTATCCTTTCTCCCTAAGAAATGGTAGTCAAAATAGATCTATGTAGATTCAGTGTACCAGGTGTGCTCCTATGTTATATAATGTAAGATAACCTATAATGTCAAATTAATCATGAATACTGAAGCATGGGCTCAGCATTAGTAAATTGCGAACAAGGCAAATTTCGCTCAAAATAGAGCTAGAAGTCACGATTATACTACTGCTGGACCGAGCGGGATAGCTGAGGTGGTTCTGTGGCCCGCATTCGGCAGGCCTGGTTTCTATTCCCGTGGCTGATGTATCTGACCCATGGAATTTTTAGGGTTTTTTCAAGGTGGCTAGGCAAATGCTGGATAGGTTAATTACATCCCAGGAATTTTCTGTTCCTCCATTTCATCTCCATTATCATTTCACATAATATCTCATCTGGTGATCACTTTCAGGGTATAAGTGTCGGCGGGTGTCTCGGCGGTGCATGGCGGGATGTTATGCTCTGAGGAAAACTACTTTCTCCTCCGGTAGGTCGGTTGCCGATCTCCACTCCTCTGGTGGGACCATTTCGAGACCGCCAGCTAGGGACTTTTGAGTTCGGCTGCTGGATTCGTTGCCGTCCCGCAGTAGGGGAGCCCGGGCTAATTGGGTTGGCCGCCCTCTTGTTTCCTCTATCCTCATCCTTCCTCCCGAGGGTGGAGGTACAATAGGCCCAAAATGAGCCTGTAGTGAAATCATAAGCCTAATCCTACTACTGCTGGACAAACGGTCATAGTTACGTAATCGCCTTCCTCTATAAAATCTTTTGTTTCACAGTTTTTCTCTGTAGGTGGAACTTTGGGTTGTGGTATTGAGGATTCAGTGTGTTATTTACCTGGTGTCTTAGGTAAAGCATGATAGAAGTTATTTTTCCTTTTCTCAAAAACGAACTCCTCAACGTTTTTCAATATGTTTCAAAACACCTGAACTGCTAATTAAATGTATATCTTGAGTTTTCGTAAATAATCTAGAAATTCTAATCGTATGAATAAATTTTGTGTAAATTTGGACAAAATTAATTGTAAGAAGTATACCTATTTACTACAAGTAAGATGTAGAGCTCATTTGCAAACAGCGTGTGTCACCTTTGTATCTAATGTTAGCCATTTTTATATATTTTATATGGTACGTTTGTACTTTGCTAAGTGCGATGTAATCTTTTAAATTTTGCAATTCTAATTTTACTTTCCACATTACAAGACCAAGACACGTTACTTCAGTTGAATATTTAAATGTCATTCCCAAAAATATTACTTGATAGAAACCGCGTTTAGGTTAACTTGAATAATGTAACATGTCGTAATTGTGGACAATATGACAAGAGATTTTTTACGAATGCAGAATGAGGTGAAGTGCCCCTGTATTTTAATTTCGAATGGCCTGTAAACGAATGCTTTGTAAACGTATTAAATGCAAAATTGACTAAAATAAGCAAATTTTGCTAATGCTATATAAATCAGAAATGCGTTGTAATTCATCGTCAAAAAAAGATGTCCATGCCATTTTGGACCAAACAAAAGGAAACGTTCACCAGTTCCATGGAAGAAACTGTTTAAAACAAAAGCTCTTTTAACTCTCAGAAGGTAAGGTTGATACATATTTTAATCCTGTCTGCTATGGTGTGCTGTCAATATATTTGAAAAATTTAAGTGAAAGTAAGTAAACATTTCATGTTTGATGAATTAAATGGGTATAATTATGCTCAAATGAGTCCAGGGTCCATAGAGTTTAGAGTTACTCAACAACCGTCTTTCAAGGTAACAGAAAAGCCCGGAAAATACCTAATCCAGGTAACTCACCTGACTGATATTCGATCTTGGGATCTCTTGAATGTAACGCAGGCACGCTACCATCTACGCTACGAGGGCGGGCAATAAAGAAAACATTTTTAAGGTACATGAGTTCTTTCCCACCTAGTAGTACCAACTGTGCAGAAAAATGAAGACCTAATTTTTCTGCAGTATACTAGTAGATACGTAGATACTAAAATATTTGAGAAGTGTAATTAGTGCAATGAAGGAGAAGAATAATGACTGAAGAAAACGTTGAAGCCTGCTTATAAGTTTATTAAGCGATATTATGTTTTATAAATTTGCATGATAATAGTTCTTTTTGAGCAATTACTTTCTTCTTATTTTTCCGATTATTTTGCTTTCAAATATTTATTTTCTTTAGACTATGCTTTAGTCTGTGTCAGTTCCGTTTTTCCTCCATGTTGCTTTCAACTATGTTAACTAAAGAAAATTTAAAATTTACTTTACGTATTTTTATTTCACTGTTCATCCTTTATAAATTTATTAAATTTAAACTTAGTAAAAAGTCTTGAAATTGATCAATTGCAATCTGTAAACACCACAACATTCTAAATGTGTAAATCAAAGAGCTTAAATTCGCCACACCTAGTAACAGTATACAAGATATATAAATATGTGAATTTATCAGGGGTAGACAAAGTTGTGAAAGTATTCACATCCCCTCAACGTGAGCAATAACATTACAAATGCGTTGAGAGTAGCATGAAGTGTATGAATTGTGAAGTGTTTAAAGTAATAGTTCATTTAGGCTAACAGTTGTTATCGTATCGCGCATCTTGGTAGCGTAAATGGTAGCGTGTCTACCTTACGTTCAAGAGGTCCCAAGTTCCAATCTCACTCAGGGTAAGTTACCTGCATAAGGCCTTTTCCGGTGTTTCTCTTATTCTGAAAGATGAATGTCGGCTAACTCAAGCTCTGTAGACCCTGGGCTTATTTGTTCATCATTTTATTCCGATATGACTTAACGTTGTAGGACGTAAACAAAAAAAGTATATCGCTCATACGCGAGCCACTCCATAAAAATTAAATTACCTTTAGCTAAATACTTTAAAGAACATAAAGGATTGTTCTTGCCTCTATGTTATTAACACTGTACTTTTTGTTACGGTAAGGATATCTTCATTACCGACACAGCAGGTATCGTGCGAAAGAGATGAAAAGCGCTGTGCGTCGTACATGCAGCATTCCTGGCGCCACATTAATTACTCTTTAGCCCCAAGATGCGACACCAAGGAAGTAAAAAATGTCGTTGGTGCATAATTAATTTAATTAAAACATCAAACGTCGTTTTACGGCCTCAGGGATTCGAACCCTTTACACCCGACATAAGAAGCTGCAAGATAACGTATATAATTGTGCAGCAATAAATGTTAAGACATCTCCTCCCTGTAATTTAAGACTTAACTGATTTTTTTTTGGTGGTTTTGTAATGATGGTGCGGGATCTTATATGTGCACCTTGGCCTGCCTGCATTCGAGGAAATAAATAGCACTTTTTGTGTCTGTTGGGACTAATTGTGTAAATTAGATATCTGGCAGTTGGGTAGATAGCGGTGTTTTATAGTAATTAGATACTGTGGAATAACCAGAGTTGACAACTACCATTAATGCTTGTAAACTGTCAACTTGCAAAACTGTTTGTTAGATAAAAAGAAGAGCTACATTCTTAGGGTAATTAAAACTCTAACAAACGAATTAGTGAATCAACGTACGCTTTAGACAGCTGGGTCTAAACCTTTACACAAGACAAAGTTGTGTTGTATCGTAATGCACTGTAATTTTATGCCGCTGCTTTGTTACCAACTTTAATTTCAAGTCCAGTTACATGGCAAGTTTAATAAATCAGTCTGATTTGATTAGCTGTTATACACGTTGTATGTAAATGAATATAGGAGCTTTAACTCTTTATAATATTTATTACATTATACTTGCAGTTATAAATGATATTTCAAATGAAAAAGCAACTCAAACAGTTTTTCTTGTTGGCACCAGTGCGCATGTGCGTGCAATGTTTCTGCCGCAATCCGCTAGACAGCAGCAATAACATTGGCAATATGCGGCCGCGCATTATCGTGGTGCAACATCCAGCCTGCTTCATGCAAATGTGGTCTTCTGCGCCTGATATGGGCTTGCACTGTTTCAGTACATCCCTGTGATATTGTCCAGTTACTGATGTGAGTGCAGGTACAACATGCTGATAACCCATTCCTGAACATCAAAGAATGATATGACCGTAACTTTCCCAGCAGAATCAACCATTTTGCTTTTTTGGGGGTTGATGATGAAGAATATTTCCACACTGGGCCTTGCTGTTCGCTCTCAGGATCAAAATGATGTTGCCAAGTTTCATCAGCAGTGATTACGTTTAAAAGAAACTCACAATCTTCCTGTAACATCAACTTTAACTGCATGTTACCTCCATTTCAGCGGTAGGCCTTATTGAACATGTCTGAACTTACCTGGTTCTCAGAGGCGGGAACCAGGAGTACCAACAATGAAACTACTACGGCGTTTGTTTCACATTAAGCTAACAGAATATAATAAGATTGAATTTTAGTGCGAAAAATTATGACCGTAAAAAGATTATGAACATTCTTTATTGAACAGACCTCGTATTTCTCCATAGAAACACATATACGCGATGCAGGTTTTAAAATTTAACATTTGGCTTCAATTATATTTATTAATATTTCAGATATTATATTAACTACTAAAATTCAGATTGGTATAAATACACATAGTGCAAAAAATAATGTGCATACACATGTGGTAAGCACATAATGGAATCTCGAGAACTGAAAAAAAAAAAAAAAACGGTGCAAGCGCCTTGTTTTTTCAAACGTTTCCTCGTTCCGTATATATTAGTATCGCAATATACTATTATTAACGACTTTGTCAATTGACATGTTCATATCAACGCCGCCGATATGCCGGAATTTTTATCCACAGGAATTATTTTACGTGCAAGCATGGGGCTGTCGCTTTTGGATAAAAGGAGTAACCTGTTCATTGATAAGGAGCAAACTCCCGTCTTCCTGTTGGAAGTATTCTCTAAGTGAACAGAGAAATTCCCTAGCTTGGCTGTGCAATGTAACATCCCGACCGTAAGCTGATCTTTGCCTTGGGCAATGATTCTTCGGTCCACCTCTAATCCTAACGCCACTACGACTTGCTCCCGTAAAAACGTATTTTAATTGTGTTTTAACAAAGTAGGCTAGCAATACACAGTGCAACTGAATACTCAAGCAAACTCGGGTTTCCCGCACACAACTAGCGTTAACTGAGGAGTACATGATTCACCATTGTATCCAATCTGGCAACCTTTGTTTGCGTTACCATAGCAACGACCTTCCCCTGTTACCCTTCGTGTCCCTTGCCTGATGACCATTACTATCTTCTTTTAAAAATTAGACTGTAGACTCTTACTCCACCATTTTGTTCCTCTAGCCCCTTGTTTATTAGAAAAACAATTATTAGGGGAGATGCGCCCAATTCCGCACAGTGCCTAGTACTGCACGGTGTCACTATCTCATAGTTGCCGTCAAATAGTTGAAGCTCAAAGTGTGTATTTAGAAAAACAACTACCTTTGTTACCAACGGAAAGTTTCCCTCCTCTTTGACCGTTGAATCAGAAGTTATTGTTCAGAGAAGTCGTGTAGTGAAATGGAGCTGTGCTGTTAATAACTTGCTGACATTGCTGCTGCCTTGTCCGGTGAAGAACTAATTAAGTATTTGTACTCATATTATTTGGTATTAAGTAGACTACACAAACACAAAATACAGTATCGGTTTAAAAGAATCGGGCCGTGCTATGACGTTATATATACGCACGTGTGAGTTGCTCAGTACCGTACGATAGCAATTTTCCCAGCACCGTAAGCGAATGAATATTTTTATCACCTGAACTTGCACTGACAGTAGAGTTAATTTTACTTATAGGCATTTCTGTCAACATAGAGGCCAAAAGGAAAGTAAAATGGTAAGAAGAAAATATGAAACAAGCAATAAATAATGTGGAGGTAGCAATATATATTGCTCAAACATTAACGTCGACTCTGTATAAGTTGATGTTTCAGGAAAAGACACAAAAATAGAAGAACAAAGCAATAGCAAAGGGACGCAAGGCTAACATTAATAAAACTATAAATTGAGAACCTAGCTCTAACTCTGTGCCAACAGAAACTGGAAATAGTGAAGAGCCTTAGAAGATTAAAAGAAAATTAAATTTTTGAACAAAAAGCAGTGTCCATTGAAGTGTTCTAACAGAGTGTATCATGTGTTTATAAATCACAGACGAGGCTTGGGTTCAGTGTGTATCGTGCAAGGTTTGGAAACATATTGAATGTACTGGGCAATGAACATTGATTTTTATAGATGTGATCACTGTGTTTAAAAAATGTTTCATTAGTTCTAAGACATTTTTATTTTGTTGTGATAATCTCTAGAGAACGTTTTGAAAAATATATTATCATGTTACCGTCTTCTGTTTTTATCTCAAAAATACAATTATTATGATAAGAATAACTATCTTGTTATTTATTATGCAGTTCTTTTCCTTTATTTAGAAATATGTATCTATTTACGTCTGAACGGTATTGCGAAACACTTTTTGAAATGCGCAATTATCAGTAATATTTATTTTAGTTATTAAAAGTCCACATGACTCGCGTTCATGAATGTTCATTACTAATGTTGTTTCTGTATGTTATTAGCTTCATGGTAATAGTAGCACAGCACTTGTTTTCCATTGCATTTTCTTTAAATTTTGAAAAAAATCATCAGATGTGTGGTACTGGGCACATCTCCCCTATTGTTTGTTTTATATCCGCTTATCTTTAGGGAAGCGATAAGCAACGTTCAATCAGAATTTAGCTTAAAAAAGAAAATCCCTAAACTAAATCTGCAGTTCAAGAAAACAAACCTGAAACAAACATATGAAACAAAATATTTAGGAACAATTTTTCATTCAACATTATCTTGGAGACATCATATTGAAGTAGTAGTAAACAAATCAACAAAAAAATTTAAATTTTGAAAAGATTGGCTGGAGTCTAGTGGGGCAGTAATCAGGAGACACTGAACACCACATACAAAACATTCATCAAGCCAATACTTCTTTATAATGCCGAGGTAATTATTACAGCAAACAGTTCTAACATAAATCACCTAGAAGTATGCCAAAATCATTCCCTGCGACTAATAAACGGTGCAGCAAAATCAACTCCAATCACGACAATGCAAGCTTTAACTCGGAACTATCCAATACGTCTAACTTTAGAGGAGCAGGCACTAATACAACATGAAAAAATGTTGCGGTTAAAAACAACAAAATGGGAGAAAAGATTACCATAACCTATCAAGTTGAAAACACAAACAAGTTTCCTACACAAAGTTATGGAATTAAAAACAGATCTGAATTTTCCTAATTCTAAAGAAAACATTTTAATCGAAGAAAACCCACTGACTTTTGAACCAATTAATATTCAATTAGATTTAGAACAAATAGTTACAACATCTAAAACTTCCAAACCTGTACTAAAAGCACTAGCATTAGAAACTGTGAACAATAAATACCCACCTGAAGAATGGTTACATATCTACACAGATGGATCTATCTTGGACAACTCAGGAGCAGGAATTAAGTGTGCACTGTTCCCATTCTATCAACCAGCAAGATACCACAGAGCAAATTTTGATGCAGAAGTAACGGCTATTCATATTTCACTCCAACACCTTCTATACAGAATAGATAAATTCAGAAATGCTGTCATACTTTCTGATTCTAAAGCAGCATTATGTGCAATAAGTTCATATAAAGTGAAGTCAATCCAAATTAAAGAATGTCACAAAATGATCCAACTTCAAAAACTACAAAAAAGAATTATATTAGAGTGGATACCTGCACATTGCGGAATTGCTGGAAATGAATCAGCTGATTTTCTTGCCAAAAAGGTGCAAATGTAATTCAGAACAAATGTAAAAACTTACCCTTTACATCCATAAAAAGATTAACCAAAAACCAATCAATATCTAACAAAGCCAAAGATAAAAAATGGAACATTTTAATTAAAAATCCAGAAATTATTCCAGAAATCCCACGTAAAGCTGCAGTAGCAAATTTTAGATTACTTACGGAACATGATTATTTTGCCAAACACTTACACATAATAGGAATTTATACAAGTCCAAATTGTCCTCTGTGCAACAAAGAAAAGGAAATGACTGAAGGACATCTTTTAACCTGTGAAGCCCAACTTGCCGGACCCACTACACAGAAATATTGGAGAGCAAGAGAGCTAGTGGCTTCATTGCCAAAGACTAGCATTTGAAAAAATAAGAACAAAAATTCAATCAGCTGTCAGAAATTATGCAAGAGGGAGGTAGAAAGAGGGTGTAGCTCTCAGTACGAACTTCAACCCTCATGATATACGTACCACCCTTTCTGCTCTGGGATATACTTGACTTATAACCTTAAGAAAGAACGAAAACGAGAAAAATAGTGATTAAATATATCGATGACAGCACTGATCGAGATGTTAACATAACCTTAAACAAATCGTCTGTCGTCTGTGTCGTTGGAGAAGGTAATATATTAGTGTTGTTGGTGAGGTATCAGTGGTGGATCTATGCTATAAAATAAAACAATTAAGGAAGTCTTGTGAAGGATAATGCTTCTTACTTGAGTCGAGCTGTCCTTTTATAAAATAGTACCCAATAGGTCCCGTTTAGGTAAAATGGTAAAATGGTAGTTTTCTCATACTTATATTTATCATATCTAGTTCTCCAACACTGCCCTGGTTGGATGGTTGCACGCAGCAGTCCCGTAATACGACTATAAACAGAATCCTTACTGCACGCCGGAAGATTATCAAAGGGTAATGATGTTACCAACTTGTCCTGCTTGTAAACAGTTGCTTATGTATTTATTGTTATGGGGGCTTTCTGACGGACAAACGGTGTTTTTAATGTCTCGTTAAAACATGTCCTGAAAGGAATTTATACCAAAGTTGTGACAAGGCAAAGATTTCTACTTGCCCAAAGAGAGTAGGATGTTTACTGTCCTAGACGCTAAAATGATAACCGTGTATTTGGATCTTAACGAGTTTCTGAACGCTCCTCGGCTACAACTAAAGCAAGGAATGTAAGGATTGAGATGTAGAGATGGGAACTTACAAGCCTGGCTGGTGTGATCTGACTTTATTTATTGTGATTGTTGTAACGTTACCCCTAGTATACAAAGCCATAAGCATGCGATCAGATACACAAGTTTACTGTAACATAGAAGTGTTTGGAGGTTTTTGTAGTGTTAAGTGCTCGTTTTTACTGCATACGGCACCACAAACGGTGGACATGATGCATAAAATCAAGTGAAAAGAAATTTGGGAAATAGAAACTACTGGGATGAGGCTTCTTTGAAGTTTAGGTGGTTTTAATCTGTTAAAGGTATAAAAGAAATGCAGACATGTTTCAATAAGTAAACCTACAGGCTGGAGGATGTAATTTTGTATAATAGCTACGACTTTTGTAATTTTTTATTTATTACAGAACGTCAGCCAGGTCAATTGCGATGGATCAATGAACAATACAAATATGAATTGAAGCTGTGGATAGCTTCATTTCTTTTTAACGTTTCTTATGTCTATCAGATCGACATGGAAGTCAAGAATGTTGAACAAGTCAAGTCTTGGAGGAAACATGGAAAAGTGTAAAATAAGAAATCATCAGGCAAGCCAAGAAGTGCTCGTGTTCGAGCAGAAATGCAACGAAGTGCAGGGCGTTCAGCCCGTCAACATTCATTGATGTCAGTGCAAATTAGCCGGCGATTGCTTCACTGGATATTCACAGTAGAATTGAGATTCCAGCCTTATAAGTAGGGAGCGGATTTATAGGTACTAAGAATGTGTGAAATAGGCAGGCAAAAAGACACTAAAAGGGGGCAAAATAGGCACTTAAATATGCGCTAAACATTTGCTAAGTAGACACTTATAAATACACAATTTTAGTAAAATTCACTAACAAAATGACAATCATCGCAACACATGCTGCAACAAATTCGCTAAACACGTACTATTTGGCAGTTCCCTAGGCGAAATACTTCTACATATATTCCAGATTTCTAAGTGACTCCACAGAAAGTTAAAATAACAGATATTGTCGTATAATTAAAATACACATAAATGTACTTCACTAAGTAAAAACCATAATGTGCAGGCAGGTCTGGAGCAATTAACTATGTCAAAAAACAAAAACATATATTTGCTGGGGGGGGGGGGGCGGGCTTAAGGTTGAAAATTAAAATATCTGAAGCTTTTCTTAGATTTGTTTCAAATGTATAACATTTATTTTTGTGATCGATCAAGAATGGAATAATGCCAAGTTTCAGCTTTCTAGTTACAATAGTTTCTGAGGAATTGACAGTTTATTTCTACATATCAGCAAATAAATCCAAAACCATGTCATTTAAAGGAATTAATCCAGTAAGATCAATAATAGTGTTAGATAACATAATAATTGAGCAAAAATCACACTTTAAGTATTTAGGATGTAATGTTTCGTACCAAGGGGAAGCTGATATAATAGAGAAAATAAATAAATTTAACTATATAGCAGGCAGAATAAAAAGAACATTAAAAAATAAAGCAAGAAAGGACTCTATAATAAAACTATACAAAACAATGGCAACACCAAATCTGATCTATGGATCAGAAACATGGACATTAAAAAAAAGAAATAGTACGAGAATACAGTCATCAGAAATGAAATTCATAAGAGCAATAGCTGGATATACCAAAATTGATAAAAAACGTAGTCAGGATATTAGGACAGAATTAAAAACAGAAGAAATAAATCATACTATTGAAAGAAATAGAAATCAAAGGGAAAACCATGTTCAGGGGATGAATAATAACAGAATACAAAAATAGCCTTGAACTATAAGCCTATAGGAAGAAGAAACCAGGGAAGACCGAAGAAAAAATGGGCAGACCAATTTGGATCCGGAACGGGTTAAACATTCCAAAGCAGTGAGGTAGAAGAAGAAGAAGAAGAAGAAGAAGAAGAAGAAGAAGAAGAAGAAGAAGAAGAAGAAGAAGAAGAAGAATTTCTAAATTACAGGTGGTTTTCAAAATGTCCCACATATTGTAATTTTAAAAATTAATGCTTGGGGTATAAGCTTCTGCACCCATTTTAACCTATTAATGACCTGTATCTATGTGAAATATTTGTCTTCGCCATATCAACGAAGGGAAAGATATACCTATTTAACAATTTTTATTTTCCTAAGCGTTTTCAGTAAGAAGTAAGCATTGCACTCCTTTTCAATGCAAATAACAAAAACACAACAAATTTAAATGGGTACACTTCATATGGAGTTATCCTTAGATGCATGTTTAGAATTTCATACAGATTAATAGAAAACTGCATCTTGTAGAACATTTTGAAGTTAGAAAAATGTAGAAAATATGGAATCTGAGAAATCTGAGGTTAAAATTACGTAATAGCAGCTACGATACAGGTACAGGGTTACCTAAGTAGTCATGTGACGTTTTCTGTAGTGCCACTAGAAAAAAAAACATATTATTGAAGTATGTCTGTATTAATTTTAAGACATAAAGAACTAAATGTGGAATTGTAAGTTTTGGGCCAATTTGCACAGATGCGTCTCCTTGCTAAACTTCTTTTTGTATATCCAATGTGCAGCAATAAGAAATTTCTCTTGCCCAAAAACTTCACGTTGAAACCAAAAGATGCAAAATGTGTTGTCACAAATTACAAGCATAAGACATTGGCTAAAAAGGCAGTTTTAGGCACTAATAAGTAGAATAGACACAAACGTATGAAATAGGCATTTATAGGCACTATAAAACTAAGAAATTAGGCTAATAATTGTAGGAAACGTGCTTATAACTTAAAAGCCTACGTTTCTGAACAAAGGAATCAAATAGGCAAATAGGACAAAATCCGCCCCCTACTTATAAGCTAAAACTTGTTCATACGTATGCCCAAATTGATCGACATTTGGGTATAGCATTCGTATGTAACTTCAGGAAATGATTACGAGAACATTTCTGACTAATCTGCTTATGTCAGATGAACCACATTTCCATTTAAATTTAAATGGATTCTGAACAAGCAAACTTTCCGATACATTCCAGACCTCAATCCTCAGTTGCCTCTTGAAACCGCTCTAGAAAGACAACTTTAAGTAGAATGCATTGTACAGAACTGTGGTATGCCATCCTCCGGGGTCAAATTCATAATAAGGATTTCACCCGAATAAATGGTTCCACCAGTAAAACACACACAAAAATGGAAATAATCATTTCTTCCGTGTGTAGGCTGTTTTTGTTTGGCACCAAAAATGAGTCTTGTTTATTTACTTGGTAGTGTTATTTGGAATTTGGGAAAACTGTTTAAAAGTATTATAATGTTTATGTTGAGTGTGTGGAAGTGAGATAGAGGGAAAACTGAACAAGAAATGTATATTGGTTGATACAATTTACGTTAAGATAAAGAGATGAACGGGTGCTATGAAGAGGAAAAAATAAATAAGCTTCCTGGTGGAAAAAGGACACCGAGAAGATTAAAGTTTTGGTAGTGATGAGTGGACGTGCGGGAGTAGACAATTTTATGTAATTAACGGAAACTATTTATTAAAGAAGTAAGGATTTTTCGAAATGCTGGAGGTAACCTGCAATGATTGACTAGGAAAGAAAGTTGGAGTAAAATGTAATCCAGAAATTATATATTACTAAATTGAACTTATACAAATTTTATTTCTTTTACTCGTAACCACCCTTGAAAAGAGATATCGTATGACTCTTATTTAAGCAGGCACAATAATCAAAAACCAATTCAAACTACAACGAAGAAATCCTGTTACATGTCGTCACAACGTGGGGATCATAGCAGAATAGAAATCCTGTTATAAGGCTAAGGTTTGAATGAGTAGAGCCAGACTGAAAAATTCAATGCCATAACGGGTTTTGAATCACGGATCTTCCTTTCTCACTCTGGTTACTCTAAACCATTGAACTACTCTGGCCAACATGCCGACATGAATTAAATTTTATCAGTCTGGCTCTACTCTTGCAAACCTTAGCCCACACACGGCTAGTGTGAAAGAAATGATATTTCCATCAATTTACCTAAAAGACATAGTAATAATTAACTTAGTGTAATAGTTAATGGTGGCGTAATACAAGGTTGTCCTTTATCAACCGCACTTTTTAATTTGTATGTTGACGAAATAGTAAGGATTTGGTCGAATAAAGTCAATGGAGGCATTAATGTATCAGGAGCTAAATTGAAAACTATGTTGTATGCAGATGATCAAATAATAATTGCCACAAATGAAGATGACCTGCAGAAAATGCTGTATAGTCTAGATAAAATTGCTACAGAATATGGAATGAAAATATCAGAAAATAAATCCAAAATTATGGCATTTTAAGGAATTAATCCAGTAAGATCAAAAATTGTGTTAGATAACATAATAATTGAGCAGAAATCACACTTTAAGTATTTAGGATGTAATGTCTCGTACCAAGGGAAGCTGATATAATAGAGAAAATAAATAAATTTAACTATATAACAGGCACAATAAAAGAACATTACAAAATAAAGCAAGAAATGACTCTATAATAAAACTATACGAAAACAATGGCAATACCAACTCTGATCTATGGATCAGAAATATGGACACTAACAAAAACAAATAGTACGAGAATACAGTCATCAGAAATGAAATTCATAAGAGCAATAGCTGGATATACCAAAATTGATTAAAAAAAACGTAGTCAGGATATTAGGACAGATTTAAAAGTAGAGGAAATAAACCATACTATTGAAAGAAATAGAAATCAATGGAAAGAACATGTTCAGAGGATGAATAATAACAGAACAGCAAAAATAGCCTTAAACTATAAACATATAGGAAGAAGAAACCAGGGAAGACCGAAGAAAAGATGGACAGGACCAATTTGGAGCCGGAACGGGTTAAGCAATCCAAAGCCGTGAGGTAGAAGCAGAAGAAGAAGAAGAAGAAGAAGAAGAAGAAGAAGAAGAAGAAGAAGAAGAAGAAGAAAAGAAGAAGAAGAAGAAGAAGAAGAAGAAGAAGAAGAAGAAGAAGAAGAAGAAGAAGAAGAAGAAGAAGAAGAAGAAGAAGAAGAAGAAGAAGAAGAAGAAGAAGAAGAAGAAGAGAAGAAGAAGAAGAAGAAGAAGAAGAAGAAGAAGAAAAGAAGAAGAAGAAGAAGAAAGAAGAAGAAGAAGAAGAAGAAGAAGAAGAAGAAGAAGAAGAAGAAGAAGAAGAAGAAGAAGAAGAAGAAGAAGAAGAAGAAGAAGAGAAGAAGAAGAAGAAGAAGAAGAAGAAGAAGAAGAAGAAGAAGAAGAAGAAGAAGAAGAAGAAGAAGAAGAAGAAGAAGAAGAAGAAGAAGAAGAAGAAGAAGAAGAAGAAGAAGAAGAAGAAGAAGAAGAAGAAGAAGAAGAAAGAAGAAGAAGAAGAAGAAGAAGAAGAAGAAGAAGAAGAAGAAGAAGAAGAAGAAGAAGAAGAAGAAGAAGAAGAAGAAGAAGAAGAAGAGAAGAAGAAGAAGAAGAAGAAGAAGAAGAAGAAGAAGAAGAAGAAGAAGAAGAAGAAGAAGAAGAAGAAGAAGAAGAAGAAGAAGAAGAAGAAGAAGAAGAAGAAGAAGAAGAAGAAGAAGAAGAAGAAGAAGAAGAAGAAGAAGAAGAAGAAGAAGAGAAGAAGAAGAAGAAGAAGAAAGAAGAAGAAGAAGAAGAAGAAGAAGAAGAAGAAGAAGAAGAAGAAGAAGAAGAAGAAGAAGAAGAAGAAGAAGAAGGTTGGGACTTACTTACAGCATAGTAAGTCGCCACAAAAGGTGCTTGTCTCATAACATATGAGAAACACTAGTGATATACCGGGAAATATACGAGTCAGTTCGAGAATTTAATACCATGTCGGCATGTTGGCCGTAGTAGCTCAGTGGTTTAGAGCAACTAGACAGAGACCGCAAGATCCGCGGTTCATATCCCAGCTGTGGCATTGAATTTTTCATTCTGGCTCTACTCATCCAACTCATATGGCTTTCTTTACTCACACTTCTACGAATTATTCTTAAAATACTTATTGTTCTACCTGCTTCATGTTAATCGAGATACAGCTATGCAACTGGTGGCTATGTAATATTCAAATGTCATTCGAATTCAATTCCCTTTGCTTGGTCAGTGCATAATACAAATCTAAATAACGATCCCGGACAAATTACAAGAAAAGTATCATCATTTCTTATAAGTGAAGTTTTAAGTTACAAATTGTTATATTTGTACATATTTGTTTGCTTCACTGTTAATAGCTTGATATTTTACGTATTTAACGATTTCTGATTTGTGGAAAGTAATAGGAATAGTTGAAAGTTCAAACTAAGGACAAGAATATCTCGAAAACGATTTGCTTTCAGCACAAAAATACCTATTTGACTATGTTTTGTAGTAAGGTTTACCAGTGGTGCAGTCTTTCAGGGCCCGCCTCGGTAGCATAGAAGGTAGCGTGTCTGTCTCACGCTCAAGAGGTCCAGAGTTCGAATCTCGGTCAGAGTGAGTTTTAGAAAGATAGAACTTTATTTGCCATTGAACAAATACAATTTGTAATAGGCTTTGTCATACAGTATACACATGCATCATTGTAGTAACTAACCTGTAACAATTATAAATCAAAGTTTTCATTTAAGTCATAAAAACAGTTGTCAACTATGAATTTCTTAAGACTACTTTTAAAATTAAGACAGCTTTTCACAGGATTTGGAAGTTTATTGTAAAGTTTCAAACTAATACAGGGATGAGTATTCAATTGTTTACTTAGTCTACATGATGGCATTAATAAGTTACTGCATGCACTTGTGTAGTGACTATGTACATCATTATGTTAGTTACCTTGATAAGGTTTTTCAGGGGTTTTCCCTTATCCTGAAAGACGAATGTAGGGTAACTCCAAGCTCTATGAACCCTGGACTCATTTGAGCATCATTGCACCAATTCCATTCATCGTCCGATATTGCTTAACGTTGGAGTACGTAAATTAAAAAAAAGGACAAACAAACAAACTTTCAGGAAGAAGAGACATTTCCAGAAATTTAACAATATATTGTACATGAAATATTATAAAATATTTTAAATATATCGTATGTTACGTACAATTTTTAGAGCCATTTTGAAAGAATAAAAATATTCGCATACATGAAGAATTTTCATTTAATGGACGGTTTGAAGTGAGGGAATGTTGTAGAAAATCTTCCATCACAGCCAGTTTGATATTTAATGGACTTCCTGTTTTTGAGTTATCATGTTCATAGACTCAAAATGAAAGTTATGTAAAAATTCATTTTTAATTCTATTATTCAAGAGGTCTCAAAACATGGACTCAATATTGTCGGTACAGAATTTTTGGGTGGAATACAAAAATTATGAATACGTTAAATGCAGTTTTTGAAAGATTTCGCTCCATGTCACCTGTAACATTGTGATTGTACACTCACACGAGAAGAGAATAATTGGAGAAGACACAAATCGTGCTTGCATGTACTTACCTTAACACCTGTTGTGCATGACACCGATTTAAGGGTCGTGGAGTTTTAAGATGCACAGGTTTATAGTGCAGACGACGTACCATTAAGTGCTGCCAACTGCGGGGAAGCTAATAAAGTGTGGCGAGACACGCCCTTTCATCCCCTGCGGGGGAGCAACCCCATCCCCATCATAAATTACGTTTTAGGGCACTTCCCTCCTCGATTTTAGTGCAAAGGAATTGAATTAAAGTGGTCAGAGTGAGGTTTTTATAGTCAGTCTGGCCTGCAATAGATACATGGTAGCGCAATTGTCAGTCGTGTAAAGAGAGGAGTATATGGTACAACTAGTGACACTAATAGCTCCTCCTGACCATTGTTGTCTTGTGCTCTCTCCCCTTTGCCTATCAGCTAATTCACAGCTACAATCTTTGCGTCTTCTGCATTCTCTTATTAGTCTAAAGCTTTCCTGACATCGCCATATATTTCCTTTCATATAATTTAAAACATAGTTAAGCTTAGTATTGAGAAAACTAGAAAAGATATATAATGTTGCATTCACACAACTCTATTCTACCATATTTCATTTTTATATCTCTCTCTGTTAACCGTTCTTACGAAAGCTTATTTCTCTCTATAACCCGGCTCAAACCTATGCTTTTAAGTCTGCTTATTAGCAAAGACTAGATTTTCTGACATGAGAAAAAACATCTGCGGGACAAATTCTGACACACCAGCAACACTAATATGATCTGACAATTGAAGCACTCAGATTTAGAAGTTGTTAAGTCAATGTTTTTGAGAAATCCTCTTAATCACACAATAAGCACTCTGAATGTCAGTTCTGTAATAGTGCTAAAAGTTTTGCAGATCAAAATATGTAGGTCGAACATATTATGACCCTGGCATGTTGAATGGGCATCAATTTCAGAAATAAGAGTTGTTACGTCAGCCTTTTTGAGTTAGACGTTGTTAAGTCAAGTAGTTGCAAAATTAGCCGTTTGATGGTGCAGCTACAGTGTGCCACCCAAGCTCTTTTATATCAACATTTTAGACATTAGACATTTTTGACATTCCCCAAGTGCGCTTTCAGAAAGTTTATCTGTACTTCCCAATACCACGGCACGCTTTTATGCCTATTGACAGATTTTTTTGGCAATATTGTAAAGAAGAAACGAACATGTATAGAGTCTTAGTCCCTTCCACATGGGTGAAACTGATAAAAGATTCACTACGGAAGAAACCCATTGATGTTGTCCTTGTCAAATGTCCACTGACCGGTATCGGGGAACATAATGGCACTCCAGATGTTGAAGCTTTTACTTTAAAGATGACCTCGACCTTGTCCTTGTAAGATGTATTCCTGAATTCACTTTAATCCGGGGTGTGCATTTCCAAAGGGGATGTGTACCAGACGTACGTCACACAATATCTTCCCCACTTTATAGTCTCCAGTCTCTTTTGAGGCGAGAAGTGAGATTGCAAGCTTTACACAAGGCATGTGATGCCCGCTTCGGTAGTGTGGTGGTAGCGTGTCTGCCTCACGTTCAAAAGGTCCCGAGTTCGAATCTCGTTCAGGGTGAGTTACCTGGATAAGGTTTTTCCGGGGTTTCCCTTATCCTGAAAGACGAATGTCGGGTAACTCTAAGCTCTAAGGACCCTGGGCTCATTTGATCACATTTCACCCATTTCATTCAACGTCCGATATGACTTGACATTGGAGGACATAAAATTACAAAAAAAGGGCATGTGATAGTGCGAAAACGCACCAAATAGGTTTCGAAGACTAAGAAGGCAAAATATTACAATGTTCGCTCAGTAGTGGAGCATGTCTGTATGCCAGAAGGTACCAAATTTTATGACACAATGACATATGGAAGCGATGAAGATGATGTAGTAGAGATGGAATGATGTTTTGATGACAATGTTGTATGTCAATCCATGAAGTGCATACTGGATTAGTCCAAAGAAGAGATGTATTGGTAATAGTTTATCCATGGTTACATATTATAATATTGTATAATGGAAAAACTCTAACATTAAAAATCAGAAGTTAAGTCACGTGACTTAACAACTTTTCATTCGTTTTAAATTAAAAGTTTTTAAGTGTTAATAATAAAATATCCTATCACACATGCTACATATGTCAAACCATTAGAATCATTATACCACTGTACTTTGTACTTCCAAACGGACCCATCACATAAAATTCTTTCATTTATATTACTATTTTGGTATTTAAAATTACTTTTGTAAGCCTTGAATGGCTTCCTGCACAATTTTGAAACTTGTGACTTAGACGCTTCTGCTTCTGACCGCTTCAATTGATAGCATCGTTAATAAGCACAATTTTTATTTTTAACGTTTGAAAAAATTATTTCTTTATGCATTTCATTGCATTTAGAACTAGGCTATAGAAGGCTGAAGCAACAGCCAACAAAAGAATGGCGTTTTAGCAATTACTAATAACAAAAGAGTAATGAAAAATTCTAACCAAGAGAAACAAATAGCTCACAAAAGAGTTTAAAAGGAAGATCTGCATTTTCCTTGAAATATGTTTTGGTCTACCTCTTGTAGTATGCAAATTTACTTTTTTTTCAAATGAAGACAGTTTTATAGATTAATCACAGATAAATCGATATATAATCACACATTTTATTAGTCAGGTAAATCTTTTGATGCATATGACTTTTTAAAGAACGTTAATATAAAGTTCGGTATTTATTAAATATTTCATTTTTTGAATGAAGCGGTTTACACACACTCACGCACAGAGTATGCGCGTACATACCGAGTTTTCTAAACAATTCTTTCTGTTTGGTCCAAGGATTCTCTGAGATTCCTGAGAGACTCAAAATTGAAATATTTTGGTGAAATATTGAGTTTCTTTTAGCCAATAGTTTAATCTTAATAAGGTCAGTTGGTATATCTATTGTTTACTAGTTATATATGAGTGTCGCAAGACTGAAAAGATACTTTCGGATTTCCAACGTGTGGTATTTTAATAAGCATTAGAGTAATTTTGCTGCATATGAAGAAATTGCAATGGAATCAATTACAAATGCATACGTTTCAACACATTTGTGACCTCATTTTTTCTAAGCTTCCACTATAGTATCGAGCTAGAAATATAGTTATGCAGCCTTTTAACCACAAAATATCTTTGTATACATCTATAATGTAATGTTGGTGATTTTGGCAGGAATGTTCACAATTATACCTACAGTAAAATTCTAACATAAATTCTAATATAAAACTATGCTCCAAGACAAACAAATTTCTAAAATGTAATATTATAACATGTTTGACAGGAGACAAGACGTAATATATGACATAACGTAGTTATTAATATGATTTTTATTATGTTTATTTGAACAATTTTAAAGGAAAATAGAGATTAATTTAAAACGAATGGTATGCAATCATGGATTTCACTCCAGTTGAGATTTTTGGGAACGATTTCTTAGAGTTTATTAATTCCACAAAACCAAAACACAATGTGATTTAATTAAGTTATTGGAATTGTCATGATTTGCAAGATAATGTGTGTGTGTTTTGTTTTTTGTATCCATAAATAACAATTTCTGTACCTGTGCTGAAGATACGTACGCTCTGATTAATCGGTATTTGGCTGCTGGTTGTAGTTTTAAAATAAATATTATGTTTGGATTAGAATGTTGGTATACTTGTGAGAGGGCGATTCTAGATTTATCTTACAGTTATAATGGCCAAAATTGTATTGTGTAGGCGCTGATGATGTCACTGCTTGCTTATTGCTAGCAGCTCTTTATAAAATCTTCTGTGGCTTTGGCACACCGTCTTGTTTACTTCTGCGCCCCCCCCCCACCCTGGATCTGCACTGCATACAGCACTTTGGATTCCACTAATGCCTCATACATTCTTTTAACCACTTAGTTGTCATTTCTAGCTTATATTTGCATATTCTTATCCCATTCATTGCCGCCTTTCCTTTTCCTTCCATTTTTCTCACGTGAGCTCCCCACTTTCCATTGTTATTCAACCTCACTCCTAAGTATTCACATTCATAGACCACTTCTACCTTTTTGCCATTTAGTACCCACTTTTCATCTTATTTTAGTTTAGCTCCCTTCTTAAAGACCATAACTTTCGACTTATTTATGTTTATTTTTATTCCCCACTCTTCACAGAATTTCTGGATTTCATTTATTGCCTTATGCAATCCTACTACCATTATAGATGCTACCGTTAAGTCATCTGCATATAGCAGTCCAGGAATTTCTTTGTTTGCCATTACCAGACAGTGCTGATTTCCTTCTTTACCCTTCTCTATTATCTCGTCTATAAATAAGTTAAATAAAACTGGACTCATTTTGCATCCTTGTCTTAGGCCTATTTTTGTTCTGTCATTTCCGTAATTACATTCTTCCGCCTTATTCAAAACTTCACTCCTTCATAGAACGACATTGTTATTCAATGAGTTATTGAAATGCATTCATTTCTAATTTTATCAGAAATTCTCATACTCTACTTTGTTTTCAAATTCGAAACAGCAAACAGTGACCGTTTCAAAGATCTGTAAAAAGAAAACCTCAAGGCGGTACTTAAATACAAAGTTCTATTGAAACAATATCTCACAACAGCCGAACTCTCAAAGCTTGGCTAATGAATGTGCCCCAGCAGTACCTGATTGATGCTGTAATCATATTGCCCCTTTTTTCTGCTAAAACCACAGAGCCTACTTAATGTAAAAGACCTTGGAGGCGAGGCCCCCCAGGGAGGGGTGTCGATATGTATGGCGGTGCTCTCCAGGGGGCCTCGCCCCGGCTTGTCCCCAGACTTCTGCTTAATGCATTATTAATACTTGTTTTCGGTGCACAGAGACCAGCCGACAAAGGACACAACATAAACAACTCTTTCAGAAACAGTGATGCGATTTTCAAGGCAGACCACATAACGTGAGCTATCCGCGAGTATTTTCTCTATTTGGTGAACAGGACTGTTGTAACGGAAGTTTTTCCCACGTAACGGAAATCCAGGAGCACGTATCATATACACGAGAATCTGCCATAGTTGTTTGTTGAAATCCATTACTTAAACAATATCCTGGGTAGATCATAAAAAGCCGGTGTGTGGTGAGAACTTGCGAAAGCACACAATTTGCCATAGTTCGTTATGAAGTGACTGGGCTGTTTAGGCATATAATGTAAAAGGTATGCAACGAAAGGCACCTCGTGCGTTTGACCTACGATGAATCTACGGCCGCGCCGTGGCTCAGTGGTTAGACCGCTTGGCTCTCACCAAGGCGGCCCGGGTTTCATACCAGGCAACCGCAAAATGAGATTTGTGGTGGACAACATGGCGCTGGGGCGGCTTTTCTCCGGGACCTCCGGTTTCCCCCGCCATCTCATTCCACCGGTGCTCCATCTTCATCTCATGTATCATCAGCGTCATCGCCTACGGTGCCGTATGTAGTAAAAGCGGGCGTTAAACACTACACATTTCATTTCATTTACGATGAATCTACCACTTTATTTTCGATACCTATTGGCAGTTAGGAGGCTCCATTATATAGAGTAGATTGGGACGCACCAGCCATGAGAACAAAAGCTCTTTATCGGTGACCGTAGCCTCGATTTCAGGTAATAGGGCAAAGGGCAGTTACTAGTGAAAAAGTCGATAGTGACTCGAAGAGTTGCTCATTTTGCTATGACCTTATTTGTACGGTGATTTCAACTGGTTACTATAATATTAAAGCTTCCTTTTCAGTTACAAAGGCTTTATTTAGTATTATTAAACACAGTGTAAATAATTGCTTGTCTCATTTCATAAGGCATTTAATTTTGATTAACTTTATCTACAATTTTTTGATATTGTTCGCTGTTCTTTTTATCATTTAATGCTTCCATCCTCAACCTCATTAACTTCCCTCTAAAAGGTTAAAGTTGCATTAGCCCACCAGCTTATTTGCCATCATCGACTGTTATAACGGAATGTTGGAACACGTTAAGCACCCATTAACAATTAAACTAAAGAATAGCTTCTTTATTTCAGTTTCATAAGCTAAAGACATTCTTAATAGTGGCAAGCTAACGTGGAGTATGTCGGTATGGTCACAAATAGCCACACATGCGATACCTACCTCGATAGTTTGAGGCACGCGACGTTGTTCCTATAACTGCTTAATTCACTTTCATTCTGGAGCTTTTTATGCGGATCATTTGGCGGTAAAAAATCTATGTGTCACATAGAAGCTGAGTAACTACCTCTGCTAGGGCTGTTCAGTAAAGAATGATCATAATTTTTTATGGTCATAACCTTTTGCACTAAAATGCAATCTTATTATATTCTCTTAGCTTAATGTCCATTGTTGATACTCCTGGTTACCGTCTGTGAAAACCAGGCAAGCTCAGACATGCTCAGTATCACGTACTTCTGCAATGAAGGTAACATGCAGTTAAAGTTGATGTTAGAGGAAGATCCAGACTTTCCTTCAAACGTAATCACTACTGATGAAACTTGGCTACATAAATTTGATCCTGAGAGCAAACAACAAAGCTCAATGTGGAAATCTCCTTCATTACCAACCTCCAAAAAAACCAAAGTGGTTGCTTCTGCTGGGAAAGTTATGGTCATCTCATTCCTTGATATTCATGGAATGTTTGATCAGCATGTTGTACCTGCCCACACATCAGTAAGTGGACAATACTACAGGGATGTCCTGAAAATATTGCAAGTCCATATCAGGTGCAAAATACCACATTTCCGTGAAGCAGGCTGGATACTGCACCACGATAATGCGCGGCCGCATATTGCCAATGTTGTTAAATATCTTGCAAAAATCAGCAAGAAGTGCATCCCTCACCCTCCCTATGGTCCGGATTAAGCCCCCAGTGACTTTTTTTTTTCTATTCCCTAACTTGAAAAAATGCCTTCGTGAGAGACATTATCTATCATCAGAAGCAGTGGTGATGGCTGTGGAGGTGATTTTGAAGGATCTCTCAAAAAATAGTTTCCAGCATGTCTTTGAAGACTGGCAGAAACGCTCAGAGAAGTGCATCGTATTCAGGGGAGACTATTTTGAGAAAGACCATGAAAATTATGAGGATGAGTAAAGCTACGTTGTCAAAGAACAAAAATGTGATCATTCTTTATTGAACGGCCCTCGTATAAAACCTCTCAAAAAGGGAACACGATCGTTCTGGCATTTATATTCCGTTTACTCAGGTTTCCGTCTTACTGAGTGTAGTGTTTGAACACAAAGGAATTATGAAATAGTCGCACAGGTTTGCAACAAGGAATAATACAGAATGAAGTGTAAATAATAAATATACTGATAACCATTATGTACTGTATTTTCAACTTACATAAAATAATTTTAGTTTATCGACTAGTTTCTCTGTCTGTTTTCAATTTTCCCTTTCCAATCTCCAGTTGTCTACATATCAACATCATTTGCTTTACCACATACAGCATTTAAACAGTGTTATGGAAATGTTTGTAACTTTCGAACCATCTATTGGAAGCTCTGAAATTGTCTTTTTCTAATTTCTTGCAGTCTCTAAAACTGCAGGCTTAAGCAATGATCCAGAAATGGGAATTCCTATAGCGCACGCGCACTAACAAACCACTCGAACACAGCACCATTTAGCTCGACATACTCTAGATTTTGTGATGCATTTCACATGCCCTGCTGTTCCATTTAGCTACAAGTATACCACAGGAAATATTCTCAGGGGCCTGAGACGCAGGGAGGGGGATTGCAGAAGGTTCCCACCCCTTCCCTGGCCAGGTTTAAGACATCCCATATCAGTACAGTTACAGACCATTCAAAAACTTTCTGACGGATTCTACTTTTGTGAATGACTCTTCTCAATTTTAGTGTTCAGAGTGAATAGGTCGCAGGCTTTTTAAAGGTCCTGTTCCTTGTGTAGCGTGCGTTCCCTGCCACATACATTCACTGTTCTTGTCCCACTGAATAAGGGTGGACAGTACTCATGTTTAAATATCATTTTGTATATCAAAATCTCGTAAATCTGCGTTTTCCTCACTTTAAACAACATAGTTAATTCTTTAGCTGGACGTTTGTTCTCTTCAGGTTCTTCAGTAACCTTAACTTCTTCTTCCAGTAATATAGTATCTTATGTTTGGAACTCATTTTACAGAATTTGTGTATATGCAAACTATGTTTTTAAAAATCACCAAATGTCACAGTTTTCTCCCACCCCTACTTGATTACTTGTAACAAGGAAACTGAGAATGGACACACTATAAAATAGTTGTACAGTTACCATGTGTGTTGGAAAGAGGTGAGAGAGGTAGTAGTTTGTTTTTCCTTTTCCTCGAAGGATTACAGTTTATGACTTTATGTTTCTTAGAACTTCAGTGCAAGTGCAGTCGACCTCAAAATGATTGCAGTTTTTAAAATATGTTCGTTGTAAATAAAGCAAACCGTTTTAATCAGGTTATTTACGCAAACTGTTCCCGAAAAGTAACCTAGCCACATGGAGCAGGCACTTACACGCTACCACACGCTACCTAGGTAGCGTGTGGTAGCGTGTCTACCTCACGTGCAAGAGGTCCCGAGTTCGAATCTCAGTAAGGGTGAGTTTCCCGGATAAGGATTTTTCCGGACTTTTCCCTTATCCTGAAAGGCGAATGTCGGTAACTCTAAGCTCTATGGACCCCGGGCTCATTTGAGCATCATTTCACCCATTCCATTCATCGTCCGATATGACTTAACGTTGGAGGACGTAAATTAAAAAAAAAAAATTGCCTAGCTTTCTTGCGCATCTCAACAACCTTCAATCATGGAAGTGGAGGATGGAACTCTTCCATTCTAGGACATTCTTGTTTCAAGAAACAACAACGGTGCACTGGGGCATGCTGTGTATGGCAAGCCTTCACAGACCGATCTCTATCTGAACGCTTATAAATTTCCATCTTAAGTCTCAACGACTGGGAGTTGTCAATACTCTTGCCCAGAGAGCTTTGTCTATCTCTGATTCCAGCCACTTAGAGTAGGAATTACAGCAACTGAGACTCACTTTTCGTCAAAATGGCTACTCCAAATATGACGTTGAAGCCTCGGAAACCAGAGCTAGGAAAGGGAAACCTGTAATACAGCAAGCGTCAGATAAGCCTACGGCTACAGTCTGCATCCCGTTTACCGGCAACCTATCCGGCAGAATGAGCAGAATTCTCGCCAAATACATCAGGACCATCCACAAGCCACCTCCGAAGATTAAGCATCTGTTGGGACCGGTGAAAGACAAACTGGACTTCCAAGTTCCGGGAGTGTGCCACATTCTCTGTGAATATGGCGTAACCGTATATAGGACAAACCGGAAGGTCCATCGCTACCAGAATAAACAAACATGAACGGAGTATTCGTTTAATGCAACCTGAGAAGTCTGGACTAGCAGATGATTGCTTTGATAAAGACCATAGTCAACTTACGGGAGACTACCATCTTGGCAAAATGCAGTAGTTAATAGGAACGGAAATTTAAGGAGGCTTTGGCCATTTCCTCCGAGAGGAGCATGCTTAATCGTGATGTTGGATTTCAGTTCAGCTCCTCTCGGAGACCAGCCTTAAAATGTAAATCAGTCGGATTAAGAAGCACAGATCTATAGAGCTTGATCATCAAATTGAGTACTGACGTTTCACCCACCTTATTACTTTTCTACATTCACGTCATATCCTGACCTTGAATTTAATTCACTGCTAACAGTCTTTTGTGCAATGATGCGAGTATTTTTAGTTTTAATTTTGTTAGTTTTGGTGTTTTATCTATTAAGTGGTTATAACATTTAATAAATATCCTGACGATGGGAGAGCTGTACGCTCCCGAAACGTCAATTTCTAAACGTCTGTTCTCCTGACTTGTTTCCCGAGAATATTTTGAATAAAATAAAACCCATTGAAGGAATGTTGCAACTTTTGGAACATAGATAAGATTTTCTAAGCTATTTGACTGCGTTCTAATGTTGATAATTCGAAATCGTACACTGTCAATTGACATAGATAAGATCGCTTTCCGATTTCTTAAATATTACTACGGATGTACCTCCATGCTTTACCGTTAAACATATACATATTACATTTTAAAAGTATTCTTAGTTTCTTCTGAATTTATGGTTTGTCGTTTCCTCCTAAACAGACAAAGCGATTTTGACAGAGTCTAGTGAGAACATAAACTAGCCGTGGTGCATTGCCGGTCAAACAACAAACGATCGGGAGGATAAAGATTGGAAATGAATGATAATTTTTCAATTTAAGCGATAGGGATTTAAAATATGTAGCGAATAAGCACGGACATTCATCATGAAGAAGTAGATAATACAGAAGATAAAGAAAATGTTGGCTTGGAGGATTCAGATGTGTATGATAAGATGCAGAGACCAACAGGACGACATTCCAACCAATTTTGTGTTCCTTTATTATGATTTGTTAAGCTCTCTGTCCCTTATTTCTCTTACAGTTATGCGTATATCTGTTTCAATAGATGGGAAAGCTTTATCTAAGGCATTTCATATCTCTTCCCTGTCATCGAATATTTATTGTCTCTCTAAGCATATTCTTAAAGGTCGCCTACAATAAGAGTTGACCATAAGCGCTAGTAAGTACCGAATCTGGCAATCATCTTACGATTTACCTTATCTGTACTATGCCTGAACACCAAAGCGGATATACACGCTCGAAAAATACGTACCTTTTGGTTAAGATAATATCAACAAATACATTTAAGAAACGTAGAGTCAGAATAAAAAATTCAATACCATAGCCGGGATTTGAACCGCGGATCTTCTGGTTTCCGTCCAGCCGCTCTACCACTGAGCTACTATGGTCAACGTGCCGATATGACATTAAATTCTCCAACTGACTTGTATTTTTTCGGGAAACCAGAAGCTCCGTGGTTCAAATCCCGGCCATGGCATTGAATTTTTCATTCTGACTCTACGTTTCCACAATGTAGCCTGCACACGGGCAGTGTGAAAGAACAATTAATTTCCATTAATTCACCTAATCGTGGTTAACTATAAAGCCCGGGCCTTAAAGTACTTACAATATAGTAAGTCGCCATTAAGGTAGTTGTCTCATGTGTTTATGAGAACTCCTAAGTGGTTTACCGGGAAAATACGAGTCAGTTGGAGAATTTAATGTCATATCGGCACGTTGGCCATAGTAGCTCAGTGGTAGAGCGGCTGGACGGAAACCAGAGGATCTGTGGTTCAAATCCCAGCTATGGCATTGCATTTTTCATTCTGACTTTACGTTTCCACAATTTAGCCTACACACGGTCAGTGTGAAAGAACAATTAATTTCCGTTAAATACATTTAATGTAACAAAACCATAAGGTGCCCGAAATGCGAATTTCGAGCAAACATTGTATATTTCTGGTAACCGAATAGTTTAAATATTTTTAGAATACTTATTGAAATATGCTACGAATTTTTAACTGCAGGAATATTTACTTTTAAATAAATATATGAAATACTTCGGTCCCAAAAGATATTTTCCCATGGATTTTGAAATTTCGTATTCCACTATTAAATTTTAACCTAAATAATGGAAATTAAATAGTAATGAAAAGAGAATAATATGGTAGCACGCAAAGTTGTTTACGTTTATACGATGTACTTTGTACGTTTTAACCTCACAAACTTCCTTTGTTAATTTTCATTCACTAGTTCCTTCATTGAGACACTTTTTAAATACTGTGGTCAAATTTTGAATTTCAAGCTTTCGTAAACTTATAGGTACCTGAAGCTAATAATACTGTTGTATTTAAAATGGAACTTGAAGGTCATTAAGTGGAATAATTCCTGAAGAAGGTCATGAAAATCCCAATTCAATGGTCAAATTCATAAAAAAGCCTTGTCAGTTAAGTGGGTAGTATCATGAGAGTGGAAGTAGAAGGATGACCCTGCTACAATGCAGTACCAGTTTAAATTCCCTCGTAGATATAATATGGACCTTTGTTTCTGCTTCCTAATGTAAATATTCGCCTACATCTATACTTTAATTTCTTTTTTGTAGTTCAGGAAACCTCAAAACACGTGTACATTGCTGCTGAATTTTGAGTGAAACAATATTAAGCATCAAAAAACGTTTTAGCGGTTGAGAAAGTACGAATATAATAGATTTTACCAGCAAAGGAAATTAATTTTAGTTACTTGACGTAAATTAATAATTTCTTCATACTAGCCGTATATAGGTTAAAGTTTTTGATAGATTGAGTCAACATGAAAAATTCAAGGCTATGGCCGGGAATCAAGTAAGTAGCGAGTCGCCATAAACGGTGTACCTCGCATTGCGAGAGCCCCTAGTGGTTTACCGGGGAAATATAGGAGTCAAATAACCAGGAGATCCGTAGTTCAAATCCCGGCCATGGCATTGAATTTTTCATTTTCACTCAATCTATCAAAAGGAGATTAATGTTTGTGCCATTTGGATGCTAAAGAAGTTCTCTTAGAGTATAAAGGTCACGAAAATTCAGATTCTTTTACTAGAAATTGGAAATTATTTTATTCCATAAAATAAAATAGCTTTAAAATAATAAATGTTGATATCTAATATCACAAGACCCTTTGAGACTATGAAAGAAATGCAAAACTCCTTGTGATTTTAATGTATCATATATTTCATAGATAAAACACACAATAAAGCAATTTCTACTACAGCTCCTTTTCGGTACAGATCACCGCAAGGCAACGTATCAATTGCTCATTTATGAAACAATACCTAACCTAAAAGAGAAGGTGAACAGTTACATGTAATAAATTACGTTTTCAATCTTCTGAACGAAGTAGATTTAGTTTTTAAGTTGTGCATGGGCTTAAAATCACTACAGTTATGTTGAAAATATCTTGAAATATATATATAACTGATGGGGTTTTATTCAACACTTCATTTTTATGCCCGTCTCTGTAGCTTTGTGGAGCCTCTGCCCCACATTAAAAGAACTTCCAGTTTGAATCTCGGTCAGATTGAGTCGAAATTTGCTCTTATCCTGAAAGATGAATTCTAAGCTCCGCGGACCTAGTGTCAGTTGAGCATCATTCACCCATTTTATCTTGTACGACATGACTTAGAAAATCTAAAGAAAAATTACTTGTGCTGCAGTATTTTGAGATGCAGATAATAGTACAATGCAATAGATTTATCTATACCTTCAAAATTAAATTGCAGAAACATTTTAAATTGAGGCATGAAAGTGAGAAACGTTTTAAAGTGAGATAGAGGCATGAAATGTACTTAACTGAGATAATTGAAATAATAATGCTTCTAGAATTAGTACCTAATAAATCCTATTTACAAATTCTTTCCCCTCCTCCTTAAACCTTTCAATTTATTTTAATCTCCCACAGTTGGAACCAAATTACTGACGATGTGTATGTACTGCATCAGGATGTGACTAAACATGGAGACATAATTATTATCGGAGGATTATTACCTGAATGAATGTAATAATTATTGTATGATGAAGCTAGGATTGACTAAGATCTTAAATTTCTTATGAACTATTCATCTGTATCGTGCTTAGGTCAAATGAATCAAGTAATCTTCCCTAAACTTTCCTTACTGGGACATACGTGTGAACTATGGGTATAATATATTATTTTTATAGCTTTGTGCCTCCAAATACGTCTGAGCTATGGAGCCCTTTAATTTCAACGTAGTTTTGATTTGTAGTGCATCTATGTTTCGGCATATATGAAAAAATTCGGTGTAATGCACTCATATGACCTTTTCTCTCTGTTGCGAACTATTCTTACAAATACTTATTCGATTACCAGTTTCATAATACTGGAGAAAAATGTTTTTCTGTGGTTTTTTTTTTTTTTTTTTTTTTTGTAGGGGATTTCATTTGAAATTCCGTTCTCTTCGCAAGCCCAAGAGATAAAAAGGTGAATAATGTTTTCCTATATGACAAAATTAAGTGTTTGGGAAATTTAAGCATATAACAAGAAATATCATGGAAACTGTCCACTCCATGTTTCACAAAGATTATGTGATTTTACGAGTTCTAAATTTTTTGTATCAAAATGTTGAATATTTTCTATGCCTTATCAGATATGTTAAAGCCATTCACAATGAAGAGATCGAAAGAAGAGATTCCCAAAAAATTTGAAGATAAAACTTTCATTTGAAATGAAACATATGAGATTATAACCATCATCGTTAAAACCATTGTTGTGAAAATAAAACCTTTCGAAAAAATGTTGGGGAGAGTTTCTTGAAAATCTTAGTCACATCCTTGGAAGATGAACTGAAATACTAAATTTACATTTCGAGTTTGAGTTATGGTGATCATATGCACATGCACACACTGACGTTTTTCTAAAAATGATTTTTTGTATTAAAGGGGCCTTAAAACGAGCATTTCTGTTGAAATTCCGTTATTACGAGGGTGGTCTGAAATGTTTCTGACCTACTAAGGATACAACAATTTTTTCCAGAATTTTTTTTTTTCAACATAGTCTCCTTGTAACTCTACACACTTCTCCCATCTCTGTAACCCAACCCAATAGTACTCGGTGTTTTTCTCTGCAAAATAATTGTTCAAGAAGGTGATTGCCTCTTCATTTGACGAAAATCTCTGTCCTCCGAGCGCATTTTTCAGATGAGGGAACAAAAAGAAGTCGCTTGGGGCTAGATCTGGTGAGTTAGGCGGATGGTCAAGTTGTTTAAACCGTAATTCGTGGATTTTCGCCACTGCAACCGCTGAGGAGTGAGACGATGAAACAGGATTTTATTTTTCTGCAAATGTGGCCGTTTTTCCGCAAGTTCTGCCTTGAGCTTGTCAAGTAATGATGCGTAGTATGCTCCTGTAATGGTTTTTCCTTTTTGAAGGTAATGGATTAAAATAACTCCATGACTATCCTAAATGACTATTAAGCCTAAACTGCCAACAGAGTGTTGGAAATGTTCATTCCAACACGTTTTTGGTCTAACGTGAGCAAACGCGGTACCCAACAAACGGACAGCTTTCTCATGTCTAAATGTTAATTTAGTATGTGACAAACGTTCTTTTGACATGATCATAGCCTCTGCTAACTCTCTCATTTTAATTCTGTGGTTATCTAGCACCATTTGGTGAAATTTGGCGATGTTTTCATCCATTGTTGCAGTTTTTGGACGTCCCGAATATTCATCGTTTCCCAAGCTCTTACGACCACGTTTAAATTTACCTTTCCAAAATTTTACTGTGGTAAATGATGATGCAGAGTTCCCATACAGAGAATCAAACTCATCTTTGGTTTGCGTAGGCATATTGCTTTTCAAAAACAAATATTTAATGGCAGCTATATACTCGATTTTGTCCATTTTCATAAAAACACTCACATCAACTCCCTCAAACGACTGGTACATAACAACTGAGCGTCCAAAAATGGCTGAAATTTTGGTGAGTGTCTGTCAACAGATGATCAGCGAAATGACTACATTTTATTTACGAGTGCTGCCATCTTCATGTTGAAGTCAGAAACCTATTCAGACCACGCTCATACATTTTTGTTTGATGTGAGATACTTTCTTTATGCACTATGTATTGTGATAAAGAAGGAAAAATCTTTGCATCAGCAGCTGTGCAGTGATATTCAATCAATGTAAGGCTATTTCTATATTATTATAAAATTACATGTATATTTTGATGTAACACGTAACATAGTTACTCAACACTTTCGTTTAAGGTGTTCATTTGCCTTATTTTCTTGAGATATTTTATTTTCTGACAAGTTAAAATTGTTGTTCATAAACCATGGTTAACAAGAAAGGAAGCGATTTGCCTGAACTACGGGCATTAATAATGTATTATGGCATGCTCATTACACCACGATAATCTAACTAATAATAATGTCATGTTTTCACTTAGTGTCTGGATGTTAATGATGCAGTTTCAGAACCTCGGTCTTCATAAACAGACTCCTCATTATGCTCCATCCGTCTCTATCACTCTTTGACAAATTAAAACGGCCATTAAACGCTCTGCCCTTTTTACAGTCCCATACTGCCTGGCGTAAACATAACCTCGTAAATCTTAAACGTTCAGAGCGCCCATTTAGCTCAGATTTAATAATTGAGAACAACAATTTGAACGTCTTTTTGTACAATTAGAACATAAAATCTGCAGTTTTTGACTGTTAATTGGTACCGAAGTGTCTTCTATATAATCTGTTTCATAACGACACCAGTTTTTATTCGAAACAGAGTTCCATTTAGAAAGAGAGAGCATTTTCAAGAAGTGGTAGTTATATTCATATATCTCGTTTCAAATTGAGTAAAAATCTAATATTAATTTAAAATTAAGGTGCTTAAGATTTATTTTTGATTTTATTACCAATGGCAAAGGCAGTATACAGATTTGGTACAAAACCTGAGATGAAGAAAATTTCAACAATCAACCAAACAAAGAGAAAGTCCATGATGGTAATAGTTTGATTGGAGGACAAGCTCTTTAAGAGATATTTACAAAACATTTAGAACCTATTACTCGTATATTACACACCAAATATAGCCTAAAATTATACCAGGGCTTTTCAATAAAGAATGATCATAACTTTTTATGGTTATAATTTTTCGCACTAAAATTCAAACTTATTATATTTTGTTAGCTTGATGTGAAATTAACACGCCGTAGTAGTTTCATTGTTGGTACTCCTGGTTCCCGCCTGTGAGAATCAGGCAAGTTCAGACATGTTCATTATTGCCTACCGCAGCAATGGAGGTAACACGCGAGGAACAATATGCGGCTTTGAAATTCTGCTTTCGTCTCAACAAATCTTCAGTTGAGGCCTATACAATGTTACAGGAGATCTATGGAGAGTCTGTTCTTCCCTACAGCATAGCTCGAAGGCGGTTTAAAATGTTTAGAGAGGGGTAACTGTCAATTTCAAAGGAAAGTGGACACGGTGCTCCAGTTACTGCTCTTACCGAAAAAAAAACATCTACACTGCTGCTGCCATTGTGAGAGAGGATCGACAAATTACCTTAAGATCACTTTCTGAAATACTGAACATTTCATTGGGTGCCCCCACACGTTGGTGACAGAAGCATTACACATGAGACGTGTTTATGTGCGATGGGTTCCAAGACTGTTGATTTCCGAACAAAAGGACATTCGCATGTAAGTCTGCAGGCAGTTAAAGTTGATGTTAGAGGAAGATCGTGAGTTTCTTTTAAACGTAATCACTGCTGATGAAACTTGGCTACATTATTTTGATCCTGAGAGCAAACACCAAAGCTCAGTTCGGAAATCTCCTTCATCACCAACCCCGCAAAAAGCAAAAGTAGTTGCTTCTGCTAGGAAAGTAATGGTCATCTCATTCTTTGATATTCATGGAATGGTTTATCAGCATGTTGTACCTGCACACTTATCAGTAACTGGACAATACTACAGGGATGTCCTAAAAACCTTGCAAGTCCATATCAGGCAGAAAAGACCATATTTCCGTGAAGCAGGCTGGATGCTGCGCCACGATAATGCGCAGCCGCATATTGCCAATGTTGTTGCTGAATATCTTGCAAAAATCAACGTGAAGTGCATCCCTCACCATCCCTATATTCCGCATTTAGCCCCATGTGACATTTTTCTATTCCCTAACTTGAAGAAACGCCTTCGTTGGAGTCATTTTCCATCATCAGAAGCAGTGGTGAAGACTGCGGAGGCGAGTTTGAAAGATCTCACAAAAGATGTTTTCCAGCATGTCTTTGAAGACTGAGAGAAACTCTGGGACAAGTGCATCGCATTCAGGAGAGACTATTTTTAGAAGGACCATCAAAATTATGAGGGTGAGTAAAGGTACGTTCTCAAAAAAATAAAAAAGTGTGTTCATTCTTTATTGAAGAGCCCTCGTACTGCTTATTTTAATCTTTAGAGGAATTTTTGAGAAGGTACAAAATAAAGAATAACTTTACCTATAAATCCCTTTTTAGTGGAATGCAGTACTTATCATAGATCTATAGGATTTGATAGAATAGAATAGGTTAGGATAGAATAGAATTTTATGGAGAGGATTCGCCAGGTCGACCATCCTGATCCTATGCACATAAGACCCAAGTGAGGCATCCCCGGGAGGAAAGAAGATACGAGAGGAGAAAGTGGATGGCCGATACCTAGGAGTCACGACAGTGTAGAGGACAGGGTGTCTAGCATTTACCAGCTTGAAACCCCACGGCAGAGCAGTGCAACTAG
Source organism: Mantis religiosa (assembly GCA_030765055.1). NCBI lineage: Eukaryota > Metazoa > Arthropoda > Insecta > Mantodea > Mantidae > Mantis > Mantis religiosa. The sequence goes on along the minus strand of CM060953.1, from coordinate 165,081,227 downwards.
CTTCACTTCTACCGTGAATCTGAAACAGTCCACTAGGCTGGCTCGAAGACCTGAGATTGCCATTTCGGAGCTCAATGGCACATGACAGTCTTGTACACCGGCATCCCTCTCTGCGTGGCGCACTAGGCAGACTCAAAGACCAACATGCCAAAACTCGCAAAACTCCGGACAGGTTTGCACAACCGACATCCCTCCTACGAGGGTTTTATCAAGAGCATATCCTGCCATCCAGAGCCGAGACCCGCCAATACTGCGATCCTGGAAAGAACCACCTATAATGTGAAATCATAATAGACATGAAATTCGGGAGATGAAAGTAACCTACCCAGCATTCACCTGGTGACCTGAGAAAACCCCCGAAAGAACCCATGAGTCAAGTAGGTTGGCCACGGAAGTCGAACCCGGACCCCCCCCACCCCGAATATTACCAGAGACGAAAGCGCTTGGTTAGATCAGTGATATGGAAAATAAATTTTTCTAATATTATATTCATATGATTTCTGTACTCGCTCTTTTACCAACTTTAATGCATATTTACTATTTCTTTGTACGATATACTGGCAAAGTGATAGCCAGACGTGCAAAGTGCATGTCGCTATGTGATGCTTTGAAATTCCATGCTCTCTTACGACCACTATGAAGAGAGGGTCCACAAAAAGGTCAAAACAAAACGAAAACAAACCAGTACGGAATTTAAGTTTAAGTAAAGTTAAAAGTACTTCAAAATTCAAACCAATAACAAGAAATAATTAAAAATATCTTAACATAGTGTATAAACTATGCACTTTAACGCAATCCACAATTTGTGTACAGTAAGATGTTACCTCTTACGATTTATACTCATGCAAACCATTCAGAAGAAGGGCCACTTCAAGGCTATTTCCAAAAAAATTCAGGGTATATATTTCATTTGCCAAGAAAATACAAACTTTAGTCGTTTTTATTAAAATGGCAGAAACCATTTTGAGGAAATCAAGAGTTGTGAAAAAAATTGTGCAGTTAAGATCGAGAGATTTTCCTTTAAAATATTTTAGTTGTATACTCAGAAGAAATTAAAATCCTAAGTTTGATATGTAGCCAATTTTTCGTTCTTGAGTTATATGTTCATATACATGTGAGTGCGAAACATTTCGGTATGTTCGCCTTTACTTTTTTATTTTATTTCCAGCTAGTCTCAGAACGTGTATTTCCTTTTAGATCTAGCTTTCAAAATAATGAAATACTTTTCTATGTTTGTTACAGATAAGCAGATTATAAAGTAAAAATTAGAGGATGTACTCTGACATGACTTTCTTTCCATAAATATTCTTACAATTTTTTTCTCTCCAATTCGTATTTATGAGGAACATCGTTCGAAGAGGAATACAGAGATAGATAAATCATTTTAGAGGTGTTGCTATGTGATTGCTTTGAGATTGTTTTGTGTGAAACTGAAAAGAATAACCATTTTTCTTATAAGAATAATCAAAATATGGGAAAAAGTAAAAATTTTAACAAGGAACGTTAAAAAAATACTTTTACTTGAGTAAATTTTGGGCTTTACGGATGTATACACTTTTTTGTGTACTAAGACTTTTGTCTAATTTTTTTATTGTTTACAGAATTCTCCAAAATGAGGACGACTTCATAGCTTATTTCCAGAAAAGTATAGATATTTATTTCATTCCGTAGGTCCTTTCCAGTAGTAATCTTTCCAAAGCCTCCGTTTCCTTTTCCACTTACGGGCGTCAAACTCGCGGGATGACTACCGAACAACCTCGGTAGGGGCGATTCTTTAAGGCAACGCTCAACCCCTCTGGGCGGTCCAGCCACCCAGACGTACGCAATACCCATGGGTGTCGGGAATCAACCTCCTCCGAGTCTAACCCAAATCAAACAACTGCCGTTCAGGAGGAGCTCGAACGTCCAGCCCGACGTACTTCTAGAGTCTGTGTGGGATAAAAAGTCGCGAATTTCTATAAAGAGATGGCGGTACTTACCCTCTCGCTCGCACGCAGAGTTGTGACGAAACAATCAGGGTGAATGGGGTCAAAGGGACTTTACTCCAACTATCTGCATGCTTGAGGATGCAGTGGCGGAAGAAAACTGACACTAACGAAGGTTTTTGACCGGAAGGAACTTTCCTTTTCCATTGTAGTGAATGGGAGGTAGATCAGGCCATCCCTCCACCGTTGCTCTCTCTTTCTGACAACTTAACCCAAATAGACTTTTGTAACGTCAGAAATAGTCTGTCTAGTCATCGCGAGTGCAGGTCGACCGCCTCCTTTGACGAACCCTGATACTCGTTTTACAACACCGGCCCTCATCCCAGACCTTTCTGCAAGCTTGCCACCTTTCTTGATACGTCATGGGCATCGTACGAGGTTTCGTCTAAATAAATTATCTTATGTCCATTGCTATGAAACTTCCAATTTTTGATATATATCGCCAAGTTACAATTCTGGTGGATTCCATAATAACCCCTATCTTATTCAAAGTGCGGTATTTGAAACCCAGCTCCTTCAGGAGGCCGCTCAAAGTGTAGTGCCCATAACGAAAATCGCAAAGTTCTTGCAAATGTTCAACCAATTCATCTAAGGTGGGCGCTTTCCCTTTTGCATAGAATCTATAAATTTCTCGGCGAATTAAATCGCATGTGAATTATATAAACTTTAGAGAAACGTTTTCTTTTGTTTTCACACTTGATCGGCGTCTTTGGCGATTGATCGGCGATTTTTCTTACTGTATTTCTGTGAATACACAGAATTTATCAGGTTCAATGCCCGACCCTTGCCAAGACTATTTTTCACGACATATTTATGTGCTCAAAACAAGCCCTTGAATTTGCTTAGAAAGAGTTCCCGTTATTACTTTGTTTTTTGAGGTTTTCGCAGTAACATAACTCGGCCCAGCAACACTTTCCAATTCATTCACACTTTTGGCTTCCCTTTGATTATCTTCACTTGACTGAAAGTTATCTACTACTTCATTTGCATTTACCACTGCATTTACCTCTCACGATCTCCACATCGTGACTCACAACGAATTTCTGCACGTAATGTAACAGATCAACTGGAAGTTGGAACTTTGGCAACTGAGACTCCACGTGGAGCAAACGACTGTCACTTCGAGAAAATCAGGGTTGCTGTTGGTCCTCAACGACAGTGTTTCACTTCTGAAATTTGGAGATAGATTAATGACGATCATTACTGGCGGTAGAGTCCGTTTCCTTTGTTAGGCAACTGCACTCGCGTTGACTAGACAGACTTTACCACTTGTGCTAGGGGCCCGCAGCGTCCACACACAGTAGCTGAAGGGGCCCGGTCCATCATTTTTAAGTTGTGCTTTTCACAGGCGGACGTACTGAGACAAGCAGGCACACTGTTTTCTAAAAATGCTTTTCTGTATTCAACGTATATTTGGTAAATATTTCAGGTCGAACTTTTGGTGTCTTTAAGTAGGTACTAATTGCGCAACAATATGCGTATTTTGGATTGCCTTTAAAATAAAAGCAGTAGTTTTTTCATCAAATACGTACGTTCCTGTTCGTTAAACGTTACATTGGTAAACCAAACCCGGGGCTGCGAGTTCACACACATTTTCAAACAGAGCCATATTCTGAGAAGATAATTTCACTTCACATACATCCTGGTATCCTCGAGCAAGACTCTGTTCCTTAATGTATTATTCTTACGAAATCTGATGTAATTTTGAAACGATTACTCAAATATGCTTATTCGGAGGCATAATTGCATTTCATCAAAAGTGGAGCATCTGAACGTTCATTTGACTAACAAATGTGAGAAATTTCATAGTTTAAACTGTTATGCGACTTGTTTTGTAGTCATCTACCCCTATATGGCGTGGGTTACGATCGTTGAGCATTTAAATCGGCAGCACAAATGATTCAAAAATCCCGGAATGAATTCAATTTCGCGGGAAATTTTATTATTACGGTAATTTTTATGCATGTAAAAGATTAGCTGTGTACTGAAATTATCTGTAAATTTGATAAACCGTTGAAAAATTACCTCATAATTATTTATAAGAAAGTTCAATACATTCTGATAATTGTCAGGCAATTGTTTCGCTCAAGGCAGATAAGCACTTGTGATCATTATTTCAGCATCATGGAAAAGGCAAATGAAAAAATTACTAAAAATTGGCAAAACAGTTCAGTTTTTTGGTGCAGTCTTAATAATTGGAATTTCTTATTTAATTTGAGTAGTTTTATCATTACAACGCAATATACTTAAAGCATATATTTTTAAGTGTTGCTGTACTGTGAAACAAAACAACATTTCCAAGAAAACAAATCACTGCTACACATTTATATTCGTCTGATAAATTAGAGAGCATCTTTTAGGGGAATTTTTACGGAACATTTTGAGATATGTGAATTAAAATAAGAAATATCTATTGAATTTACAAAAACATTGTGAACTATTTATTCGGATTACAATTTTTACATTTTTATAACTGATAAAACGTAACAGATGGACACGTTCTGGTTAATACGAACAATTTATGTGAAATAAGTTTCTGCAGTATCCATGTTTCCCAGATAAGTCTGCTAATCGTTTGAATTTTCAAATGGCATCCTCTTTAGCGAAACAATTTGTTTCTCTTAGTCCCGATTTCATCAACAGATGTTAAGACTTAACACGAATTTAGCAATAGTTTAAACAAAAATTGCATTTCACCAACAAATGTTAGCTTAACACTTGTGTTAAATCTCTTGTTAAACTAAGAAGACAAATTTCTTTTGTTGAGTCCTTAACAATTGTCAATAGTCAAGATGGTGGGCGTGAACGCAGCTGTTGATGTCGATTTGCTATATTTAAGACCGTCTAAATGTCATTCGTAATAGAGTACGGCGTACGAGGAGAAATAATCTTGAGGAGCTATCAGAACAAATGTTTTTACAGAGGTACAGACAGTCAAACAAGTAGCTATGAAGGTTACTGCGGAAGTACAAAAGAGGTTAGAACATGCAACGAAAGGAATATGCCGATATCGCCGTTGCTTCAAGTATTAACAATTTTGCGATTTTAGAATTCACTGAATTATGTGGATAATACACTGTCCACCTTCCGTGAAACGTTCAAGTTACTTGTCCTGCTTCGTTCCTCGCTTTAAATTTACGTAATACTGAGCTAGAAAATGCATCGAAAGGAGTTTGCCGATCTCACCTTTGCTTCAAGTATTAATAGTTTTGCGATTTTATAATTCAATGAATTATGTGGATAATACATAGTCCACCTTCCGTCTTGAAACGTTCAAATTACTTGTCCTTCGCACCTCGCTTTTAATTTACGTAATACTGACGAAGTTGTTTGGTGCTTGTGGTAGTGACACATGCATTAGAATGAAATTCCTTTCCAATATTTTCCCCGTAACATCGTTCTCTTTTACATTCACCGCATCGGTCCTCTTATTTTCCGCGATATCCTTACACTTCATCACCAATTCAATTCACAATTCTTTCTCCATCGATGAGAAATTTGTCTCACGGCTTTATTTATGATTTTGTTCATCCGCCATTTTTTATCTCTGTGCTGACGAAAATGAAAACAAAAAGAGCATCGCAGTACATTCAGAAAATAATACGACTCATCCATAGCGTTCTATAGCTGTAATATTTACAAGTTTATTGGCGTTAACACGTATTTGTTAACACGCTCAGAAAACAGGTTGGTGAAATGCAAGAAATTAAACATTAGTGTTAGCGCTGTGACAATTGTTTCATTACATTTGTTAACGTTGATTTTAACATCTGTTGTTGAAATCGGGCATGAATTATGTGGTGTATTTTATAAAACGTAGCTTATGGTAACCGCGTTTTAAAACACTTGACTATCACTCCTGTAAAATTTCTAGCATCTACAATAAAGTGTTTAATGTAATGATTTCCTTAAACGTTTAACTGACGAAGGTGATGTGGATAGAAAAAAGAAGATTTTTGTAAGAATACATGGTTTATTAAGACTGGTTATGAAAATTAATGTGAATTTATTACGTAATGAATTTATTGGATAGAAATTCAAATCGATCTGCATACCCCTCTATGGTAGATAAATCAAAAATTAAAACAAGGCAGTTGCAGATATCGCCTCCAGAATTGGCATTCCGTGGGATCTGTGTACACAATCCTGCATGAAGATCTGAAAATGCTCAATCGGCGATCCTCCAAAACAATGTTCTCCACTCGCTGGATCATGTCGTCAGACCGGCTGGTACGAGGCCGTGAGTGTCTTGGTTTGTTGCCATACGATGTTCTGCCTTCATTGAACTGTCTCACCTAGGATCGCACGTTAGAGACATACGTGGTACTATCACCACATGTCTCACTCAACTGGCGATAAATTATAGGGGTCACACCACGAAAATGGAGAAAAAAAGTGATTACACGCTGTTCTTGCAATGAAAACGTCGCCATTCTAAGTATCAAAAGCAGTTCCAACTCTCGTCGCTACCACTAGAGTGCTATGCTTTGTACAGTGCTGCCATCTCTGTCACGCATTCACGAAGAGTACATGTGAATTTAAAAAAAAAACCAACAAAAGTTCCTATCTGGTGTCAGTCCTGAAAAAATAGATGTTATAATTTGAACACACATCGTACAATTGGCATCATTGTCCTGCGTAGACATCCCGTCTACTTGGAGGACCACTGTACACAACTCTTGCTTAAGAATCCCCATGTACTTCTGTCGACAACATGCAGACTACTGACAACTGATGCACTAAGGCAAACCCCAAACATCCGCCGCCATGCTTCACTGTTTGAGATAGATTTATTTCTGTGAATTCCATTTTTTACCATTACTCTTTACGCCTGATGACCGAACCAAACATCCTCATTGTCCATATCACATTTTCCCTAAATGTTACGGTACTAACGAACGAATACCAGACATTTTGTTCTGTTCATGAAACTGTAATGACTGCTCCTTGTAGTGCAGCAACAATCTGTAGACCACACATTTAGGATTATTTTTGATGTAGCAAAGAACACAGCTGTCATCTCTAGCCGCAAGAACATAGGTCGACCAATTCTAGGGGTGTTGAGGACAGATTTTCTGGCTCCTAACCTGGCAATGATGATTTGAAACCAGGGGCGGCCGGTGAGGTATTGTATTGATGGTGCCATAAATAAATAAGGGCTATTAAAATATAAATATGTGCACCAATTACGAACGATTTAGGTAATCTTATCAATAATCCAAACTATTTTATAATATACTGTATCAACCAGAACGTACAGGGAAACGGAAATAGATACTTATTACATCGGTACTCTTGTTACGCACAGGTGTAACGAGTGCAGTAACAGTTTGATAATACAGTTCATGAAGAATGTGATACGAAGCGTTCGTGTACGATTTCGTGATAGAGAGACAGTTATTGTTATTGCTTTAGCCATAATTTTGCTCGCGCTGAAATAAAACGAAACAAATTCGAGAAATCTTTGTCTCACACTCACAAACACATACGAGCGAGCACACACGCACGCACACACAAGACGCAATTTTTCACTGCAAAATGGGTAATCTGAATTTTTAAGAATTGTTTAATGAAATTACTAACTTTTAAAAATTAAAAGCGTTGTACTCACCGAAAGCAGCAACTCCATGACTTTATGAAGACAGCTTCAAATGAATTAGTAGGAACGGTATTGAAAATCCATTCGTCGCTCCTTCTTGTTGGCAAATAAATCTATCACCTTTGAATTGAAATTGTCAATTTTGCACACGAACAGCTTTTCACAGGACAGCATTCCTAAGGCACTCAATCGCTCTTCTTTCATTGTGTTACGTAGAAAAGTTTTAATCCTCTTGAGCATTGAAAAGCACCGCTCAGCTTCTGATGTCGAGATAGGCATAGTAATTAACAGTTTCAAAACTTTAACAGTCTCTTCAAACGTAGCACAGAGTTCATCCTCTAGAATCAGCGAAAGAAACGGAACCGCACCAGAAACTGCTCTCAACTCAGGCCTAGCATAGAACACTTGAAGCTCTCCCTTCAACTTTCTTTTCTCCAGAAATGTATATGTGTCCGTAATTTCAAGATATTTGTCTGGGAAATGTGTTACATAATTGTCAAACTGGCTTACATCAAATAAGTTGGTTGCAATTAGGTGCCCAGTGAACTGAAAACGTGATTTTATTTCACAAAAGATGGCATCACACACCTCCAAAGCATTTTGCTTTTTGTTATTGTCATCAACCCTTGCTCTCTTGTAAGGCATTGTTTCGTCATTTTCAAAACTAACCTGACTGATGATGGAGTCAATGTCATCTCTGATGTTTTGCATTATTGTTTCAAAGTTATGAATGTCTTGTTTTACCTTGGTTGGTTCAGTTGTCTTCTTTTGAAATTGATTAAAAAGTATGTCCACATGAGGCATTATCTTATAGAAAAACGATAGCCAGAAAATGAAGTCTCTATCTTGCAGTCTTTGTTTGTATGAACCAGCTTTTTCAATAGTAGAGGGTAATTTTATGTTCTCACTCGTTTCAATTGTTTCCATGACAGTAATAAGCTCCTTCCTGTTTTCATAAATATCCTTTACTACTCGCGAATGGTAATTCCATCTTGTGAGAGACACACGGGGTAAGCTTTTCTGAATTATGCTATGCAACACTTTCGATCTTTGTGGCGAATTTGAAAAGAAAGAAGAAATGCCTGAAAGATGTGCAAAGAAGATGCGGGCTTTGCGATTAATTGAGGCTGCAGTAGACATTATAAGGTTTAACTGGTGCGCATAGCAATGAATGTAGTGCGCATTTGGGTATTTGTCTTTTATTAATTTCTGTACTCCGTTTGACTCGCCACTCATAACGTTTGCACCATCGTAACTCTGAGCTATTAGTTTTGCTCGGTCATCTCCAATTAAGGGTTCGATTTCTTTCAGAATACACTCCGAGATAGACTGAGCATTCTGACCTTCTGGATTAACAAAATTCCAAAATCTTTCAACGGGGGTTCCATAAACAATGTATCGCAAAACAATAACCAACTGAAATTCGCAAGACACATCAGTGGTTTCATCCGCGATTATTGCAACATAATCCGCACGCTTTATTTCTTTGCGCACTTCCTCGTGATACACTTCCAACATGCACTGCAGGAGTTCGTTTTGAACAGTCTTAGAAATGCCTTTGAAAACTGATGACTGACTGAGATGCACTTGAAGTTCTTTATCCAACTCCGCACTAAACTGAATGAGCTCACGAAAAACCCCCTTATTTTGAGAGGCGTCAGATTCATCGTGTCCCCTAAGAGCCAGCTCCAAAGCACCACAGAACCGAATACAGTTTATAATTAAGTTCAATATATACCTGTTCTTGTCTACTTGTTTGTTATGGCTGTTGACTGTTTGCCTATACTGCGAATCTAATTTGTCCTGAATATTGGTTTTGCCTAGAAATGAAAGACTCAGAACATTGTCCATGTGTCGCTTCGATGTTTCATGCATTTTCATTTTAGACCATAAATGCCCAATATCAGTTATTCCAGTCTTACACCAATGGACATCTCCCCCAAATAACACACAAGGAAAACAAAAAACTGCATTTTTTTCATCACAGCCGCAAATCCATTTGTTCTTTTGATAAATATCGGGATTAAACTTTCGGCATCGATTTTTTGTTTGCTGCTGCAGATTCAGATTCGGGAGTGGCCTACCCATTGTTTTTATCTGAATTTTTTCACTTAGAGTCCTGTTACTAAACGAAGTTTTCAGTAATTCACTCACCTTGTTCATGTTCGTAACTTTACTGTGAATTTTAACTTAAAGAAAAAACAATGAACACTGTTTTAAAAATCCGTACTCACGATGAACTACAGCACTACAGGATCACATACAGAACTACTCTACCATTGCTTTGAATACATGTGTCCAACACATGCTGCACGCGCGGGTTTTAAGTTCTACCAACAAAACTACTGCTGTAAAATATGCACATGTTGAAATACTGTCTCTAAATTTTAAAATCTAATACTATATTCACATTAAAAACCCAATTAATTTTATTTATATTTATGTGTTGTTTTTCTGCAACTGATTTCATTAAGCATTAATTTGCGTTTTGAAGTTCCTCAGCATTAACTTCAGTAGGATGGTGACACTGCATTAAAGGAAGGTATATGGCGAAATGTATTCTTACCATTGTCTTTCGCTAGATGGCAGGATCGAGGTTCTCTGAAGTCCCGTGTTTGACTGCACTCTAGCGGGCAAAGCGTAAGTTATGCGCCAGAGAAATCCCGGCACTACCTTATTTGACTTTCTTCCATAAGAAGCCGTGTATAAGCAGACATCTTAGCCCCTAGCCCTAACACAGGCGTTTATGAGCGAAGACAGTGCCATTCAGGAATCGGCACCAAGCTACGGAAAACAACCAAGAGAGAGCGCTGGCGTTCAACGCGCCTATTCAAACGAGGGAGCAACTACTCATAAACAATTCCTTTTGCGCAATTCTTATACACTTCTCTTTCTTTCGCTTTCATACAGATGGTGCCATGGCACAGCGGCACTACCTCAGAAGCCGCCCCTGTTTGAAACATTTGTGTGATCTCCCTACTGTTTGTGGTCTCGGAGCGAGTTTTGAGATCATTGTGTCTTCTAATTTTTAGTTTTCTCTCTTCAACGGCTGTTTCATTACTTCTTCAGCCCATTTAACTTAACCTCCAAGACACACTATGCTTGATGTCAGCTTGGTGAGTGTAGGTCATTTACTGTGAGATAAATGAATACAGGATACTCAGAAAGAAGGAGTAGCATGTGGCATGATCACTGCTATTTAATGTCCTAGTTCGCTTTTGGTGTACGAATAGTTTTTGTGGTTTTGGAATTCACGATTGAATTTGTTTTCATAGAAGTTACATTTTCTTTATAAATGTTCGCATAATAAATACAACTTAATTGAAGTTCATATCTGTCATCTAACAAAGTTCTTCAAAATATAATTTACATTACGGTTTAAATGATGTAGGAATACGTTTCGTGCTGACTGTATCTATAAGTTAAGACATGAAATAAAGTTACATAAAAGCAAGCAAAGAGGTACCACTTCTGTCCTCCAGTTAAATCGCACTTACCTTTACTGGTAATTAATTATAGATATACCACACTGGTTTTCGAGAACTATTCTAGCCTAAGGCATTTTGGATACGTATGCGAGACAGCGTTCCGCATATATAAGTTTTTATTCTCTTCTTCGTTTCTCGTATTGGATTGTTTTTGCCTCTCCCGTAGTGGTCGATGTGTATATATCGATATATTAAAAGCCAAAGGGAATTCTCCTTATACTACATAGATTCTCTGGGGTTTTTTCTTTCTCTTTTCCTTTTGCTTTGTTTTCAGCGGAGGCAATAAATTATACGCATGTCTATCCACAGGATGTGTCTTAAGTTTTGTATTCAGCTCTAATATTCAAATAAAACAAATTAGATTCGTAGATTACATTTCTATATAAATAATTAATAAAGCAGCTTGGAAAGCAAACAAAGAAAAATAAGATAATTAAAATTGGAATGTTTAAGTTCTAGCTTGGAAATATTTTTACACTTTTACTGTTTAAATAAACGCAGAGGTATTCAGTTTCATAATCTATGAGCTATAATAGTATATCTGTAAACAAAATTTGTGTAGCGTTTTTAAAATTTGTATGAATAATGAGTAGGTAATAATGTCTAATGGAGCTTTCTGGAAACCAAAGACAATTTTTATACTTCTTGATGTGGGACTGGTAAATCTGCTCCTCGTAAAACTTAATATGTTACCTTCCTTAGGTCCAAATTAGTTGTAATTAATTTTGTGTCTAATCTTCGAATGGTATATCATTATAATCCTACATAAAAATATTCAGCGATGATAGCATGGGATAAAAATTATTTAATAAAACATGGTAAGTGAAATACCGTTGAAGTCTTTGGCAATGAGTGGAATATCTTTGCACTTTTTAATGCTTTTGTTTCTCGTAAATAAAAGGTGAATGTGTCTCGTAAAAGTTTATGTGTGTACTTTTATATTGTTGCGAGGTATTGTTGCGACGACCGCGGCTGGCGCGCGCAAAGACACAGATAGTGCATCGCGGAGATAAAGCTTGACGAAACAGAGAAAGAAAGAGACAGATGACTAGAAGGTTCGCTTTCTTCATTGTTACAGAACGTTCCACTAATTTCCAGAACAGTGAGTGGAGATAATAAAGGAGCCACTGCTGTCAACGCTGGGGACAATTGTAATTGGACTCGATAATCGTGTGTATACAGCTGTGATTTGAAAGTGAACTCTTTTGTTTGTGGTCATGTGGCAGACGACCTTGAAGATTGTATTTGTGTGTGTTACGTGATTCTGCTATTGGCAGCGCTGTGCAAAAACGTGTTTCTACGGAAATAATAAGCAGTTTGAATTTCTGCAAACTTTACTTTAAATTTAAAAAGCACACACAGAGTCACAATATTTAGCTAATAACGTGGTCCATAATCACTTCAGGGTCTTCTTTCCCGCCTTCTAAAACTTCCTTGAACTTATACAAATATTTCAAAACCAAAATTAGGCAAATCTGTTCAGTCGTTCACGAGTTTTTGTGACACCAACAAACTAGATGAAATTTGTGGGCGGGTTTCCTCCGGATCCTCCGGTTTCCCCGCCATCAGTCCACTAACTGCTACATCATCAATCTTTCCTATGATTTATTTCACCCTCATACCATCAATCCATTTCTTTCGCTCTCATTCCAGGCGTTGGGCTGCCCCCTCTACCCTACCTCCTCTATCAGGCTCAGTACTTTCCTCGCCCTGACTTTCCGGGCTAGTGGAATCCGAGCCCCCTAACACTGGCATCGGTGATATAAGGGAGAACAAATGTTGGCACTCTAAAAATAATTTGTTTTTTTTTTTCAGATTATACGTCACAAAATTTGCATATAGGGAGGGGGCTAAGGACCATAAACGTAGGGTAGCTCTATGATCCTCGGACTCCTTTTGCATCATCCCACCCTTTTCATTCGTTGTCCGATATGACATGACCCGTTAAATAGTGTCAGTTTTTTTTAACGAAACTATAAGTATACCTTTTTGGGAAATTTTAGTTTGTTTTTTGTAAAAGAGGAGAGTTTGAAGAAAATTCAGGGCGCTGCGTTACTGAAAAGTCAAGCTGATCTTTGCCGCATTGTACGAGGGCTGTTTAATAAAGAATGATCACAATTTCTTTTGACAACGTACCTTTACTCATCCTCATAATTTTGATTGTATTCACAAAATAGTCTCCCCTGAATGCGATGCACCTGTCCCAGCGTTTCTGCTAGTCTACAAAGACATGCTGGAAACCATGTTAACAGTGATCTTTCAAAATCGCCTCCACAGCCTTCACCACTGCTTCTGATGATGGATAATAATGCCTCCCACGACGGCGTTTCTTCAAGTTAGGGAAGAGAAAAAAGTCACATGGGGCTAAATCCGAACTATAGGGAGGGTGAGGGATTCAATCCACTTTGAATTTTGCAAGATGTTCAGCAACAACATTGGCAATATGTGGCCGCGCATTATCGTGGTGCAGCATCCAGCCTGCTTCATGGAAATGTGGTCTTTTGCGCCTGATATGGATTTGCAATGTTTTTAGGACATCCCTGTAGTATTGTCCAGTTACTGATGTGTGTGCAGGTACAACATGCTGATAAACCATTCCATGAATACCAAAGAGTGAGATGACCATAACTTTCCCAGCGGAAGGAACCACTTGTGTTTTGGCGGAGGGAGGGGGGGGGGTTGGTGATGAAGGAAGTTTCCACACTGAGCTTTGCTGTTTGCTCTCAGGATCAAAATGATGTAGCGAAGTTCCATCAGCAGTGATTACGTTTGAAAGAAACTCCGGATCTTCCTCTATCATCAACTTTAACTGCATGTTACCTCCATTGCAGCGGTAGACGATACTGATCATGTCTAAACTTTCCTGGTTCTCACAGGCGGGAACCAATGGAACTACTACGGCATGTTTGTTTTACATTAAACTAACAGAATATAATAAGAATGTATTTTAGCGCGAAAAATTATGACCATAAAAAATTATGATCATTCTTTATTGCCATAGTCACAGGAATACTATGCTTGCAGCAGTTCTACTAAAGACATTCTTTAGAGCTGCATATTGGTGTCAAAACAACAAAGATAGTCTTATTAAAGCGCAAAAAATTTTGCACCTTTCATGAGTAACATTTGTGATGAAATTCAGAATATTAGACAAAGTTTTACAAAGGAACAATAAACAAAAGCAGTCTTTTAAACAGCAAGAAGAATCTCGGTTATTTCAAACTTGCTATTCATGCATTTATAATGAGCCTAACGCCAGATTCCTTGACAAAGGAACAAATATGGGATCGTTACGCAAGGAGCGCTATAACAAACGCTTTCATACCCAAATTAAAGTCAACTCGTCTATGGTCAAGGTATATTTAACCGATGACGTTAATAATAGCAGCTTTCCTTCGTGACGTGCAGGGTTATAAGACTCTATTGTTAAAGAGGGTTGTGGCCATGTTAATCAGGTATACAAAGCAAGCACTGACAATGGCTGCCTTTCTTCTGTAGGGGTTTCATCTTGATTAGACAAAGGAGAGGGCTGTTTCAGAAACACACTGCCATATTAACAACAATTTATTGTGTGCTACGCAAGCATATTTATTTTTCATGGGGTGTTTGTAATAATTCTTACAAGTACATTAAGAAATACCAACCTACAAAGAAACATCCGACAGGGCACAGATCCATGAGAAGCGTTTTCTGTTCCTTGATGCAGGAACGAATGTGACCAATGTACGAGTAAGCTATGCACAATGCATTATGTTTGGTCACCTACCTGGATACGGAGGTAACGGCTTGCTCTAATAGAGATGGCATTATCCATCATTATCCATCATCAGAAGCAGTGATGAAGGCTGCGGAGGCGATTTTGTAGGATCTCTCAAACATTGTTTCCAGCATATCTTTGAAGACTGGCAGAAACGCTGGGACAAGTGCATCGCATTTAGGGGAGACTATTTTGAGAAGAACCATCAAAATTATAAGGATCAGTAAAGGTACGCTGTCAAAGAGAATTGTGATCATTCTCTATTAAACAGCCCTCGTACTTTGGTAAAGAAGGTGCCGTTCTTTCGTTATATAGACCCGATTTTCCCCGCCCCCCCCCCCTCAACAGGTCCGGGTCAGAAAGAGACTCCAGCAATATATGGTAAATACGGTCATATCACAAAGTGAATAGGCAGTTTTTGAGCTTATAGCTGAACATAAAGTAAGATATGAAAGGTGCCTATTTGTAAATTGTTGGCTCTCTCACACGGTCCAACACTCTCTGTAAGCACCTGCGTACCATGGGAATACAGCTTTCAAGTAGTATAGCAAGGATGGGCAGTCTTTCCTATAGGTAGGTGCATATTTTATGCAGATGTGCAGATATTGCAGAATCCTGAAGTGATACTTTAGGCTCTAAGGCACTGAAGACTTTCAGAAAGTTGATATCACGAAATATTTTGTTCTTGGGGGGGGGGGGGGTAACCTAGTTTCATGACCATAGTGTAAGGCTCAGTCTTGGATCCATTCTTTTTCCTCCTGATAATTCATTGCTCTTTCACATGTTACATGTGTATGCTGAAGCTAGGAGGATAGAATAGGTTTGACAATTAAATGATATTACCGGAATTTGAACTACGGATCTTCCGCTTAACGCGTCCCTCTCTAACCAACCGAGTCGTCACGACATTGAATTTCGGAACTTCCAGAATTAGTTCCGGTAAATCCCAAGGTACGACGGCTGATCAACAAAGACTGAGACTGAATTTTTCCTGTAACTTCCGTGATAGTTTCGTATCTTTAACATATGCATTTGAAAAGAACTGATTTTTATATATAATGTCGGTAGGCAGCAACACTCTCGTATTGGTAGCTGGTAGTAATGCTCTATTTTGTAGACCCTACGTGCATTTCGCAAACAAGACAATGGAGGCGACGCGTGAAGTGTAGTGCAGCGCAATCAACTTCTGTTTTCGTTTAAACCATACAGCCACTGAAACTTATGAAAAGCTGAAGCAAGCGTACAGTGAAGATGCACCACCTTGTTAAGCAGTGGTTAGGTGGTTCAAGGACTTCACAAAGGCCGATTTCTCAGTGTTAAGCAAGGTGGGTCTTGTGTTTCGTCTTCTTCTGTGACTGAAGTCAACATCAACAGAGCTGCTGTGATTGTCCGAGAGAATCGGCGTATAACATTATATGATCTCAGTGCAGAGTTGAGAATTTCATATGGCAGTGTGTTTACAATTATGCACGACCATCTCCATATGACCCGAGATTGTGCTCGTTGGGTGCCACGTCTGTTGACTCCCAAACAAAAGGCTGTGCGAATGGAGACAAGCCGAGAGGTGTTGCGTCTCTTTGCCGATGAAGGGGATGCATTTTTTTAAATCGATTATCATCGGTCATGAGTCATGGCTGCATCATTATGATCCTGAAGGTAAATAAACCAGCATAGTGTGGAAATCGCCAGGTTTTCCAACACCAAAAAAGGCAAACGTTGTTCCATCTGCAGGGAAGGTGATGGTGATCAAATCTTTTGACTGTAATGGAATGATTTACCCAGATGCAGTTGCCCTCACACTACTGTTACAGCAGCATACTACACGTCAGTATTGGCTACACTGAGAAAGCACATTGCAAAGAAACGACCAGAGCTTTCTCGAACTGGGCGACTTCATCATGACAATGCACGGCCTCACGTGGCAAATCATGTCATGCAGTTTGTGGCTCGATTTAACATTACCTAAGTACCACATCCCCCTTATAGCCCCAATCTTGCACCCTGTCACTTTTTTATTCTTATCACTAAAGGTAAAGCTTAGGGGTATTCGGTTTGAGAACTCTGAAGCAGTGCTCAAGGAAAATGAGGCGATTCTCAAGGGCCTGACAAAGATTGGTCTGCGGCGCGTGTTCAAGGATAGGCAGAGACGCTATAAAAAGTGCATTAAAGTAGGAGGGTACTACTTTGAAGAACACTGACTTGCAGTAATAAACTTTAGTGAAAAAAAGCAATCTGTCTTTGTTGATCAGCCCTCCTATTTTGAAAATTATTTTTCAGATAACATAACCCAATGGTGACCTACTATTACCAAGCAGTTCAATTATTATGTTTAATATTTAACTATTAGGAAAATTAATAATTAATTAGGGATATGTTGTACAGAAATGAATCTTAGAACACCGTGAGATTTATGGGAAGAGTTTGTGAAATGTAATGCTTGTCAGCACATTATCATATTAGCTGAGTTGCTCAGAGCGGCGGACCTGTAAACCGAAGTTCTGTAGCTCACATCCCGAAAATGACATTTATTTTTTCTCTCTGATTCTATTATTCTATTTTCGTTTATAAATTTAATTTATATGCAAAGTCTATTTCTTTGCACTGTCCTTTCTTTGAAAGACTACTGCGTTTTCTGTTGTAAAATCAATTGTTTTGCTTGTTCAACAATTGCGATGTTTGAACGGAGATATACCTGAACACTGCCGAACGTATATCTCACTTCTGAAATAGGTTATGCTAACGCAGTGGTATTCAGTAAACGTTTTAGTAATATTTACCAGTACATGGCTACTGCTGTAAGGCCATTAAGCTAAACGTTCTGCTGTTTCATTTGTCTTGCTTCACAACCAAGCCTCAGGAAATAATCATTGATAGCATGGGTTCATTAGCTTAAATTGATAGATTGAGTTACGTTTTATAAACGAATAGCTGACAGGTAAGCGTGTATTTACATCATATCTAACTTAAAAGCCAATGGGATTTTATGAAAGTACATGACAACAAACGAATGTTGCGTTTTAGTTATTATCGGCGCTCTAATGCAATTAACCACGCGAACATTTCCGTATTTACAAGTAATTAACTGCAGGATTTGGTTTTTAGGGAGCGGAATGCCCTCGTTCTTGCAGCCTAGCTCATACCAACAAAGTTTTCAGTTATATTCAGTGTTGTTTGTTATGGTGAATAGCAAGTATGGCATGTGTTGATAATTATGTGTAATTTCCATGATGTACACAACAGAACATAGTGCTTTTGATACATGGAGTCAACATGTAAAATTCAATGCCATGACCGGGATTTGAACCACGGATCTCCTGGTTTTCGCCCAGTCGCTCTAACCCATTGAACTACCATGGCCAACGTACCGTCCTGATATTAACTTCTCCATTTGACTCGTATATTTCCCCGGTAAACCACTAGGGGCTCTCGCATCCGAGATACATTGTTTATGACGTCTTACTGTCGTAATTACTTAAGTCCCAGGCTTCATCATTTAACTCTTATTATTTTAGTTAATTGATGGAAATTAATCATTTCTTCATACTAGCCATATATCGATTAAGGTTCTTGATAGAGGTAGGCGGGTGGTTGGGTAGGTGGGTAGATAGGTAGATAGGTAGATAGATAAGACAGACAGATATACGGCTACTATGAAGAAATGATTAATTTCCATAAATTAACTAATATCATAAGAGTTAAATGATGAAGCCTGGGACACAAACACTTACAATAGTAAGTCGCCACAGACAGTGTATCTCAGATGCGAGAGCCCCTAGTGGTTTACCGGGGAAATATGAGTCAAGTGGAGAATTTAATGTCATGACGTCAAGTTGGTCATGGTAGCTCAATCGGTAGCGACTAGACGGAAAGCAGAAGAACCGTGGTTCAAAACCCAGCCATCGCAATGAATTTTACATGTTGACTCTATCAATATACGTCAATCTATAAAGGACTATTATGAAGAAATGATTAATTGTAACTGGGTCTTCCGGGTAGGACCGCGTCTTTGATGTTCCTCTGGTCCACGTTTCGTCTCAACTATGTGGGGCTTCTTCAGGACTTCTTCTGCCGTAACAGCTCCGTAGCAACTGTTGCTACGGAGCTGTCAGGGAAGAAGAAGTCCTGAAGTACCCGGAAGACCCAGTTACAATGGACAGCGGCCGCCGAAGCAATGATTTATTTCCATCAAATAACTAAAGGAACATCGTGTGTTTATTGTGTTAAGTTTTGCTCCAAATGACCCACATGTAGACTGTCAACTTGAACTTTTGTAGAAATTTGTTGTTGCAATAATCTTGACGTACTACATTTTAATAATAGTAATAGGAAAACGTAAACAAATTGAGTCTATGGTGTATGGGCAGCAGTTATGATCAAGAAAATTAGACTAGTTAGGGGTAGTCGTATACAGACACTCGAAAAATTCACTTGCCTTTCATAAAATGTTTCGGTTTGCTGGCTTGATCGCTCCCCAGATCTAAATTTATATGTTTATTATTTGTGGGAAATGCTGAAATATAAACTTTATGCAACAAATTCTCATACGCTCCACGAATTACGATTAAAAGACAAAATTTGGAGTACATTATCCAATATTTCGGCTGCAGAAATTCATCGACTGTTAAGGTGTTCAGAAGGTGACAGGTTCTAGAGACATCATTTCAAAAATCTTTTAAAATTAAACGTATCTAATTGTATCTCATTGTTTACATCGTAAGTATATCTAGTGGTGAATCTGGTACGTTGATACTGCACAAGCGGATTCGTATAGCAGTGTCACGGGAGATGTGTTATTTAGAAAAGTAATATTTTAGACAATGTGAGTCATATAATCTGACATACGTATACAAGTTTAGGAAAAATGTTTCATTTTAAGAATAAATCACTTTTGCTCACTCTACAGTGACTAGTCTAACCAAAGCATCTCATACAAAATGAACTTAACCATACTGTACAACTCAAGAAAATCAGTCCTTGAACATGATCATTCATAACTGGAATCCAAACTGCCATGTTTTAAAGATATATTACTATTACATTTTCTTTTGGAGAAAAAATTATTTCTTTAAAGAGAAAACGTATGTTATACCGTAAGCTTAAATCATCATCACTTGGTCGCTACGACCAAGCTTCCTTATTAATGCAGTAAAACCTCTCTATAACGGACCGCGAACCTTCCAGCATTTATTTTCCGTTTAGACCGGTTTCCGTGTTATAGAGGGTTGTGTTTGAATACAAAAAAATTACAGAAGCTATAGTACCACAGGTTTACAGTGAAGGGGAATAATACAGAAGGACAAAGTAGACGAAAATATACAGAATTGGAAAGAACATATGAACAGAATGGATGAAGAAAGAGAACAGGATTTTAATAAGAAGATATAATTCTTTTGGAAGAAGAGATGTAGGATGCCCTAGAAAAATATGGGAATAGCTGATAGAATGGGAAGACGGAACAGGCAGAAATGCCTAATCCCTGAAGTGAAGAAGAAGAAGAAGAAGAAGAAGAAGAAGAAGAGGAACAATATAGAATGAAGTGTAAGTAATAATTGACTGATATGTATTATGTAATATATTTTAACTTGCAAATGTTTGTAGTATATCACCTAGTTTTTCTGTGTGCTTTAAATCTTCCCTTTCCAATCTGCAAGTGTCTATATATCAACATAACATTCCACACCACACACAGCATTCGAAACAATGTTATGGCGATGTTTGAAATTCTCGAGGAATCCATTGGAAGCTCTGAAATTGTCTTTGCGTAATTTTCGTGCTCTCTCTAAAGCTTGATTCTGAAAAAAAGAAATAGTTTTTCAAACTATCATAAATCTAAATTCTCTCCTCTTCAAACAACACAGCTGGACTTTTTCAACAACCTAATTTTTTCCTCCAGTGATAATATCTTTTGTTTAGAACTCATTTTAGAAGAATTGTGTACATACACATTGTTTTTAAAAATCACCAAAGTTCAGTTTTCTTCTCCTTGTACTTGACCACTTGTAAGAACGAAACTCAGAATGGACACATTGCAAAATACAGTCGACGCCCAAAATGACGTGTCTCTTGGGGACATGCTCTACCCCCGCGTTATAACGTTTCCGTGGTATATAGAAATGTGAGCATGTGACATAAGTCGATCCTGCGGAGGTGTAAGGAAACATTTGAGCATTAATAAATTGCAGTAAGTACACAAAAAGGTATGTAATATAAAATACGTCATTTTTAAATACAGCTTGTCTCTAAAGTCACTATCTATTTCAATGAAGGTAGACAGTGATTGAAAAACCAATACCTTCTTAATGACCTCCATCTAGCTCAAAACACGTACGCCATCTTTCAGTAGTGGAACGAAATGTAGACTGTAACATGTCAACCGTAATTCGACCTGCTGCTTCCCTGACACGATTCCGTTACTCACTTTGCTAGTGTACACTTTAGATTTGATGTACCCCAATGCAAAAAGGCCTAAAGGAGTAAGGTCCGGTGAACGGAAAGCCCAAAGCCGAGGTGAACTTATGCCTATCCATCATGCTGGAAAGGTTCTGTTCAGGTAATCACGGACGATGTTTGAAAAATGTCGAGGCGCACCATCTTGCTGAAACAAAACTGTATCCAGTATGCCATCCTCTTGAAGCTGCGGTTCACGAAACAGTTCTAAGATGTTGAGTAGATGCTACCTGTTATTGACTTTCAGCAAAGGAAAGTGGGCCGCACAGTTTTGCGTTTGTCATACCCAACCAAACATTGACTTTCGGTGTATCACGTTCCCACTCCGATACCTCATGTGGTTCTTCATATGCCCATATTCGGCTGTTGTGTCTGCGTACTTTCCCACAAACATGGATAGTGGCTTCATCGGAGTATAAAATGTTGTCCATTAAATTCTCATTCTCTACACATTCCAGGAGGTCATAACACATTGCCCGACGACAGGCGAAATCCTCATTCTCAAGATAGTGCAGAACTTGCATGTGATATGGACGTTTTCGTAGAGTGAAACGTAGAATTTTCCACACTGTGCTTGCTAGGGACGTTCAATTCCCTACTGAGGCGTCGAATTGATGCCTTCGGACTTCTATTACTGCCAATTTGAACCTGCTACACTGCTTCTTCCAAGACGTGTGGTCGTCCAGGACGTGTCTCATCACACACATTGCCGGTACGCTTAAATTTGTTCACAAGCAGATGAATATGTGCCCTTGATGGGGCTGGTTTGTGGAATTTACGAGTAAATTCCGCTCTAGCGTCTTCATATGACAATCCGCGTACCCGTGCCCAAACAATGGCAACTCGTACTTCTGTGCTAAACATATTGCACTAAGATACCAGTATCTGAAGAGAAAAGAAACAAAATATTTCGTTTTCATTGAAATGGACAGTGACTTTAGAGACACCCTGTACTAGAGTCCTGAAATCGATCACACTTTACCTATTGGTATTCTCAACACGTGACTTCACACTTAAAAGACGTGATACAGACTGAAATAATATTTTAACTCTCCCAGGTCTTAGAATTCCCGCAGACACAGATGTTTTAGCCGTTACAGAAAACCTATTGTTTCCAAGTCCCGTTACAGCATTAAAGTGGCCAAGGTCAACGCCTAGGGGTGTGATGAGGGCGAACACTGTATTGCAGAACCTCTCTTTGAAGACATTTAAAAACTCAACTTTCAAAAGTGAAAAAATGAATACAAATAAATTTAAAAAATAGGTTTTTATTTTTCGAGGAGATACTTTTCCTGCGTTAAATCTGAATCCGCAATATTTCGCAGCGCGCTATTTCGGGCTTCTACTGTATTTGTGCCCTTACCGTGTGTGTTGCAAGAGAGTCCAGATAGCTAACGGTTTATCTTCGATACAAGTGCAGACACCCTCAAAATTATCGCCCTTTTAAAATTGGCAAGTTGTAATCGATTACAAATAAAGTAATCCATTTTAATCAGGTTATTTAAGCAAACAGTTTCCGAAAAATATATCCGATTTCACGTTAGGCAGTTTTCTCGGTTAGAGTTTAATTTTACATGGAAATAGCTCCGTTCCAAATACAGGTTTCCCGCAAATAATAGGTCCATTTTAGACAGGATTTACTGTATATGTACCTACATTCAGCTTTAATTTAGCAGTATTGAAGATTATATGGAGTGCACCTAGGAAGTTGTTTATTCAGTTTGGTATTAACAGTATTAGCAAGTTTCAACAGGTTCACTTTGATAATAAGATGTGCAGTTGCTTCTCTATGTTCCATTTTTTATTAGCCTTTAATCATGAACTTGTTGGTTTCAACAAGAAAAGTATGTCTTAAAACATTTGGTTCAACAAGGCTGCATGTGTCTTAAGATTTCTAATGTGTCTCGTAAAACACGTGGATTTACCGAGGTC
Organism: Mantis religiosa; assembly: GCA_030765055.1. NCBI lineage: Eukaryota > Metazoa > Arthropoda > Insecta > Mantodea > Mantidae > Mantis > Mantis religiosa. Next base: position 165,058,019 of record CM060953.1, on the reverse strand, counting down.
AGACTTGACAGCTGATATTGTCTAGAAATTCTGGTTCATCTTCAAGACGTTTGAGGACGTTACTAAGAACGAGTTCTCGTAATTAATTGGTTGAACTACCCTACAGGTTGCAGATACAGGAAGACTGATGCTCTTGTAACTGGTCTGCTAATCGAAACTACGTAGGCGTAACAGTGCGGCACTAAAATGACATACCGCTTAGTATTAATGATAACATCCAGTAGTAATCTGCGGCTCTCTTGTTTTATTCAAGAGGTTGTGGACCACCTGGCCTCTGGACATGGCCTACCATGTTTACTATCGGCCGCCCGGCGCCTCTGAGGCTGTTCCCTTGCCCGTGGCAGGGGCGGACATCTACCTGCCGACCCGGGCCGAGGGTGGAGTCCACACCACATTCCACCTGTTGCCCGCAACAGTGTTACAAGTGTGCTGCATATACACACACCTGTTCGAAATCGTTTATTGACAGGTGACATTCTGGACCATCACTGTGTTTACGTGAATGTACACATCTTAGTTTCACTTCAAACACTGAGTGTGCTTGTTAAGAATACTATAATCTGATAACAATGCAACTTTCTTTCAGAAAAACTTATCTAAATACAAATATTATTCACAAAATTCCCCTCTTTGGATGTTTGTGAGGATGGTGGGCATTTCAAGGCACTGATTTTCTATACTGTAGTGAATTAAATATAAGTTACGTTGGATATTAATTGTTTTTTCCATATCAGCCGTGTGTAAGCCAAAGTTTGGATAGATAGACGAAAAAATTCAATGCCATAGCCGGGATTTGAACCACGGATGTCCTAGTGCCTATGCGTATATAAGAACTTAAAGTGGTTTACCAGAAAAATGTTGCCCGCCTCGGTAGCGTGGTTGGTAGCGTGTCTGGCTTACAGGTCCCGAGTTCGAATCTCAGTCAGGGTGACTTACCTGGATAAGGTTTTCTCTGGAGTTTTCCCTCTTCCTGAAAGACGAATGTCGGGTAGCTCTCAGCTGTATGGACCCTGGGCTCATTTGAGCATCATTACATCCATTCCATTCATCGACCGATATTACTTAAAAAAAAAAGACAAGCCAGTTAGAGAATTTAATGTCCTGTTGCACGTTGCTATTGTAACTCAATAACTAAGAGCAACCGGACGGAGACCGGAAGATCTCTGGTTCAAATCCCGGCTACGTTATTAAATTTTCACTCTGACTCTACCTTTCCTTAAATTAAGTTGGTATTTCAAACAAACATGGTGTATGGCATTTACAGGCTCAGTTTAGCCACTCTCATCTATTTTTGATTCTCATCTACGAGCTACTCTTATAAAAACTTATTCTATTTCTTGTTAATATAGATAAACGTTTGGGGCTTTTGTTACTCATTTCACTTAAGCGATAGAATGAAGAAATCTCATATTCCGTACATGACATCACAAGAAATAAATTAATTGTGACAACGCTAAATACTGATGCAAGTATTCGAATATTAGAATCAATGACAATGATATCTCTGAAATGCCGGATGCAACGAAAATTATTTGGTAAAAAACTTTTGTTTTAAAAAATATACATTTGTTTCTCTTTTAGGCTTTCGTCTATCTTTTAGTTTACTAGTTAAAATTTCACTCAGAATGAAAAGGACGTCATAGCTTTCCATAGACAACGATGCATGCGTTTTATTGATAACATAAATATCTTAAATGTGTATTATTTAAGTAAAATTTATTACAGCAGCTCCGTGGAAGTAAAAATACAATGCGATCCATATAAATCTGAACCATTTCAAAATGCCATAACTTTTGAACGAATAATAGGACACACGTGCAACTTTGAGATAATATAATACACAATTGGGAGAATACCTTACACTATTTACATCCCAGAGAATATGTTGGAAGTGTCCTCCACCAGCATCTATGTATCGTTTGTCCCATTTTCTTTGATATGACTGTAGACACTGAAGTTTATATGGGTATCCTCAAGACATTTGTGGAGCAGCTGGTTGATATTGAATTGAGAGAAGGTTATTTCCAACAAGATGGAGCAACGTGCCATACATCTAATGACAGCATGGAACTTTTAACCAGTGTCTTTGATAATCGAATAATCTCGAAAGATCTGTGGTTCCTACAGATCCCCTGATGTAACCTCACCGGATTTTTCTTGTGGGCTATCTAAATATAGAGTGTACAAGATTAGGCTACGGACAATTGATGTTCTCAAGGAATCCATTCGAACCGAAATAAGTAACATTGGCAAGGATACTCTCCGTAAAACTTCAGGAATATGATGAGAGGTTTGCAAACATGTATAGATGCTGGTGGAGTACACTTACATTTTCTGTGAGGTAAAAATAGTGTAATGTGATCTCAAAATTGTGTGTTATATACTCCCAAATTTGTACGTGTGTACAAAAGTTATGGGCTATTGAAATGTTTCAGGTTTTTATGGATCACACTAAATAAACGATTTTCCTTTCAAGGGATAGTTTGAATGTTATGATTTTATTGAGAATTTTTGTATCCCATCCTTGGAAGGCACTGTGCTTCAAATTTGGTATTTATCCAGAAAAAGAAGTAGTATTTTATTTTTTCGTTTAGGTGTCGTGAGATCTGTGTAGATATAATACCAATGCTTGTTCTACCTAGGTAGTATAGAAAATACTAATGAATTTTATGTTAACCTAAGCATACACAAAATTTATAAAACAGTTGTGACACTAAACTGTTTAAAGTCTGAAATACCATCATCTTTTGCCTTTTATTACTCCTGCGACAGTTTTCAGACCTCAAAAACTGATATATTCTCAGCAGAAAGAAGAAACAGTTGCCTTATGCATAGTGAATTATTTTATGGTGGATCTTGGTGAGGCGGTTTATGGACCAGTGACAGTTTTGCATAACAGTTCATCTGCTCACACGTAGTGCCAAGTAATAGGACAGTTTTGTTTGGGAGGAGTCAAAATGAAGTGATACAGACGTAACCTTGGCCCTATTGCAATATCAGATTGCCGAAGTTCTGTTTGGCTGCTCCGTTGGATTATATAAGAGACAGTTCGAGTAACTTGATAATAGCAAGTCAGATGTATTGTTACAGAGCTCACAAGTTTTAAAGATATCAAGTATTGCTTTCCATTTGTTACTGAAAGTATTGACTCGGAAGGTTAATAATTTTATAAAAAATAATAGAAAGATGATAAGGAATTGCAGTAAATAGTTTATATATATTAAAAACCGTGGAAAATGTATGAGTGCAAAATTGGTAGGGTATAAGAAATCGTTAGTACGGTTGTTAGGCGTTTCGGTGAGCTCAATCAATCAACAAGAACTCAGTACATTTAGAAATCAGAATTGCCTTCTAATATGTACGTAGACCAGTTCTGAAAATTATAAAATAAAAAGGTTTGTTACGTTTAGTGGTGTGGTAGGGTGGTGATGGTTAATTTACGTTATCTAATACTAAAGCAGATACATGGCCCCCTCCTCAGGTTTCTTTGGGATGCCCTAAGCTTAAGAAATGTTTCCTCGGATTTTAAGTGTCTTCGCTACTGCATCACGTATGTCAGCTTGTGGTGGACAACTCGGCGCTGGGGCGGGTTTTCTCCGGGATCTCCGGTTTCCCCCGCCATCTCATTCCACCGGTGCTCCATCTTCATCTCATGTATCACCAGTGTCATCGCCTGCGGTGCCGCATGTGGTAAAAGCGGGTGTTAAACACTACACACGTATGTCAGCCTTGATTTGTCTCTAGGCATGCAAGAATTCACTAACGACTGCAGGTTCGGAGCTGAAATGTTATATAGACGTTAGCAAAAAATCTAGTTCATTTAAAATTGGACTGAAATTCACACTGAATTAAAGTTCATTTTTTTCGAGAAACTCAAAAAATATTTACTCCTTAGGGAGATAAAATTTCATGTATTGAATTTTTGATAGATTTGTTTACTATTTCATATGTACCTGAAGCTAAAGAGAGATTAGAAGCAGAGCCTCCGCCTATCTTCGATCTCATATGAGAGCTACCTCCTAGATACTGGTCTAACCTTGAAGATACTAAGCGTAGTCCTAGGCGAAGCGTCGGGATCGTCGAGACCCGTAGATTATGGCCTACAACCCTGGTTATCTCTCACACTTTTGAAAGCTAAACTTGTGCACAGAGTCGCATAAAACTGTGAAATTCATATGGGTTTACAATTTTTAGGTACAAAAGTGTTCAAAAACCTTTGATTTGAAACTTGGTTAACATTCTCTGATGATGTGGACAGCCATGAATGAACCACCTTACGTTTCATGTTATAATTTCAAGAAGTGCATTTTCTGTGCATTTTAAATTTGATTGCAACTGTTTAATAATGAAGATCAGAAGGCAATACTTATAATTTTGCAAATGCACTGAAAGTGTAGCACTATACGTGGATTTACTTCTCTATTTCAGTTCCATGTTATTTTTGTTTGAGATCACTTGGAAATATATACAGCATAGTACCAAACGAGAAAACTTAATGCCTACATAAGCATTTTATAATAGTAATCTAGGAACAGAAAATTTTCAAAGATCAATGACTCTACTCCAGTTGTAATACTGCATTTTTAAAATAGAATTAAAATTTATTTAATAAACATATTCCTAGTTAGTTGATTAATTATATTCTGAGTTCAGTTATTTGTGCATAAATGTTGTATACGATTAAAGTCAATGTTAAGTGAGTAAATAGAAGTAAATAAAACTGGATATCACCACCTACGAGAGTATGGTTCAAGCCAACTGAAACAATGTAAATAACAAAAATACAATTTTGCGGCATGTAAATTAACGTAGGTTTAGTTTATTTTTTTGCGAGAGTTTTACAGTAGGTATATGTAAATGGATCAGCTGATATATAACACCAAATCTTGTATTTATAAAACTTTTGCTGTAGAAGACATGCATTCCAATCAGAGATTGTTCAGTGGAGGAACATTTTTCTGAAAATGAATTTTAGGGCTGTTCAGGAAGCCTCTGGATATAGTTTCCATTGGAAGCTCATTGTTGAAATAAATATTCCCTCTAGCTTTGTTCACTTTGGACGAAGAAAAAAAGACAGACCAGTAAAGTATTTTCATAATAATTGGTAATGCATAAAGAATACACACTAAATACCTGTTATCAGGCCTGGTCTATTGAAAATTCTGCCATCTGGCATCTTAGAGCTTGCCTAACATATAATAATTTATTTTCTAATTTTACTTATAACTGTAAGAGGCCAACAGGAAGCTAAAATCAGTTAGGTCTTTAAAGAAACCCGTAATAAGATAGCTACCGTAAAATTGAAGTAAATGCATAATTATGTACATTCTTCGGCTAGTCGCATGCCACACCCTTAATTAACGTTTAATTAATTACGTTCCCATTGTGTATGCATGTAACTCATTTAATAGGTTTAAATGTCAGTACATCAATGCCTCAGATCACCTCCATGTCTACCGGTGTGGTCGTCATTAAATACATGTGTGTAACCCATTTTAGAAAACGGAATTAATATTTAATAGCACAATTTTTGAAGAGCTCTCATTATGCTCCTTTTAATTACGCGGGCCGAAACCTAGGCTCGGCGACTGTAAACCCTAATGAGTGCAGGCAGTTTATGACCTCTGGAGGTCTTCTCATTATTGAGTAGCATCCGTTGGTTAGAAACTTAGGGTAGAGATAATAGCAAACCTTAGACATATGTTAGCAAAATGTGATGTATAGGTAAGGGGTACACCATTTTCTCTATTTTCATAGGTATTCCACATACTTTTGTGTATTTTTCTATAAACTTTGATTGGAACACGATAAATACATAAAGACCTGTTTTAATCCATGCGTTCTAATATGCAGAGACTCAGATAACACTAATAATTTCGTGAGACAATATATACAGGTTGTTTCAAAGCGACATCGCGCGATTATAGCCGTTTCGTAGTTTACAACTTAACCAGTCCGAATTTCGGTGTCGCAGTTGGAAATTATGTTGGGTATTATTGTATGCAGCACTAAATATTATATTATTTTTTGATTAGGCAGCGCAGGAACCACTAGTGTGCGAACCTCAGAAGTTATTGGGACGCACCGGTCAAGAAAACAAAAACATTACTCCTTGCTCTTTATCAGAGACCCTAGACTACCTTTCAGTTAATGGGACAGAGGGCAGTTATTTGTGCAAAAGTCGACCAATAAATCGGACAGTTGCTCTTCAGTGTAAAACGACACATTCTGTTCTAAAAGGGAGGATTTTGCGCGGACTTATATAGCAAATCTAAGCAATACGGAGCGTTATACCAACGCCGAAATGACGAATATGGTTTTGATGGATGCAAGAGCTGAACGGAGTTCAACGAACACATGATTAATTTAGTTTCATTAAAAATATGAATTGTAAAAATAGTTACATCAATGATAATGTTTATTTGTTTAACTTCAGAGCATTTTGTTAAGATCTTAATTATGCAATACTTTCAACCACTTACTGTAAATATCAACAGCTTCCTTTTCAGTTAAAATTTTTTTATTTATTATTATCAAACACGTGAAATAAAATGCTCGTCTCATTGCATAAGCCATTTAGATTTGGCTAATTTATCTACAATTCTTTTATGTTCCCTTAGGGATGGGGATTCGTCCCCTTCAGCTGCGGGCGCTGCGGACCCTTAGCACTCGTGGTACCTCTGACGTTACTAGAGGAACCTCGGGCCGAACTGCCGAGCCCCTCCCGTCGGGGAGTTATTCGGATTGGGTTGGACTCGAGGGGGCAGTGTGTTCCCGACACCCACGGGAAATTGGGTACCTCCAGCCAGGCTACGGCCGCCTGGAGGGGATAGAGGGTTGCCTCATAAGTCCCGGTTACTAGCTTGCAAGGCTAGTAGAAGGTGTGCTAGATCCACTTCCATCCCGTCTTGACGTTGTCAACGGGGGGCTTCTTAAGCAATCAGGAAATTCCCTATGGAAAGACCCGGAGTTATCCATCGCTCCCGGGTTGAAGAAGGCCAGCGTCTACGTTCTTTTGGGTAGATCCACTGCACATAGTTCTTTGATGTTTTATGTTCTGTTTATCATTTTGTGCCTCCATCCTTAACCTCACTATCATTAAATTCCCTCTAAAAGGTATAAGTTGTATATATCCACCAGCTTATCTGCCATCACGGACTGCTATAACGGAATTTTGGAACACGTTAAATATTCATAGGCAATAGTTAAGCAATAGCTTCTTTATAGCGGTTTCATAATTGAAAGAAATTATTAATAGTAGCAAGCTACTGCAGAGTATGCCGGTTTGTTTACAAACAGCTACAGCACGCGGCACGGCGTGTGATCTATACCTGCAAACTCTTACAGCGTGAGGCACACGTCGTTCCTGTCACTGCCTAATCCACACTCATTCTGGAGCGTTTTTATGAGGCTCTATCGGTGGCAAAAACTATCTATATATGTCACATAGAAGCTGAGTAACTACTTTGTATATACGTGCGGTGTGGGTTTGAAACACCCTGTATAAATAAGTCAATATGAATCGTTACTGATCAACTTTAGAGTTCATAGAGATGTGTGCTGTTTTAGTGCAGAAATCTTTTAAGGCTGCACATAATTAATTAATTGTCGTGTTGCTGAATATATTCTCTCACATTTGCTGGAAAATGTCGCTGGTAGCTGTAAACAAGATGAAGCGCTGGCACATTACACATGCGAGTGATACTGTGTGTGACTCAGTGGTTATATCTGGAGTTGGATATAAAATGAGATAAGCAGCGGAGATACAGGCAACTCAGTCAGATAGCCAGAATCTTCTGTGCATTTGTATAATTTATTTCACTTTGTTACAGGACATGGCCCATATAATATATATTTAAAAAAGAGTAGGGAAGAAGAACTCAGATGTATGTGAGCAATGTGTCTGTTTAGATTCGCCTGAACAGGTTATTTTTGAGCGCAATAAATACAGTGAACTAGTAGAAGACTGTCGAAGGAAACTTCTAGGAAAATCTTTATGGAACATCATAAGAGAAGCAGAAGATTATCCACATTTAGAAAATACATCTTAGATAATATCCGTTAAGGCGTTGGAGGAACATATGACCCGCCACTTCAAGAGAGAAATGTAGGAACATTTCAATCTACGAGAAAAGAGATCGTCGGAGGGAAATAGGACCAAGAGAAATTGAAGATACAGATTATCAGACTTGAAGACCTAATTTAAGACGCACAACCCATAAATAGAAGACAACAGTTATGGATATTGGAAAGAAGAGCAGAAACCATAGAAAGAAGCAGAATCTCAGGAGATCCAGAGGAGATATACGAAGTGTATCAGAGCGGACTGACACAACTGATTATGCAGAAGAGGAAACATGACAACCCGGATATCTGGAACTGACGAACCAGCTCTATCTACTGTTGCCAGTCCGTTTAGGAGAAGAATACCAGTAGGAGGAAGCTGTGGATACCAGTTGCAGAAGAGAAAATTTTAAAATTGTAGGAAACAGTCTTTCGTAGTTTGCTATAGCAATTAAAACTGTAGTAGAAATGTAGATTTGATCTAAATGTTTGATGTGAAAGTACACTAGAAGATAGACTGCTTTAGATAGATTATTGAGTATGTTTGTAAGGTTACTAGAATCCATTGATCTGTAGGTTTAGTTAGTTTTTTAAGGGAGCAAGTTGATTACATCTGCTTAGTTTGTAAATTGTTTTGTACAATTTGATTTAAAAATTAATAAAGTTAAAAAAATGAAGTTTGCGTCATAGGGCCTCGTATAGATTCCAGAAACCGGGCTATTAGATATGTAGATTTCGTTTGTTTGTTTGTACGTTTGTATTCTCTACCCAGTAGAACTGCAACTGCTACTAGATAAATTAGCAATTTGTGAGGAATATGAGAAACGTATTCAGAAGTGAAATGAAATGTGTAGTGTTTAACGCCCGCTTTTACTACATACGGCATCGCAGGCGATGACACTGATGATACATGAGATGAAGATGGAGGACCGGTGGAATGAGATGGCGGGGAAAACCGGAGATCCCGGAGAAAACCCGCTCAAGCACCGGGCTTTCCACCATATATCTCACTTTGAGGTCGCCTGGGGTCAAACCCGGGCCGCCTTGGTGAGAGCCAAGCGGGCTAACCTCTGAGCCACGGCGCGGCCGTATTTAGAAGTGAGTCAAAGACAACGTTTCTGATTGGGCAAAATGTGCCGTGTTCCAAGCGAGTTTGTGACAATGTTTGAAGTACCTCGAATGTGGCTCCCACGAGAGCAACATGAACAAGAGGTTCCTTCGCCTTTATTTCATTATGCAGGTACGTCACGAAGAAAACTGAAGTACGGAATAGTTTAACAAGATCACATTAATGAACTGACAGTGTGACTAGAGCTAGATCAGATCAGAAGTGACAGTGGGAAGTTGGTCAAAGTGGGTAACGATGAATAGATCGTGGTGGTTCTGTGTCACGCTCAGCTGTCACCAGATATGATGCCGATGGAACTTTTCTTGAGATTCCAGTAGATTGGTGGGGACCTCCTCTGGGCATGCACAATACATGTCGCTGTATGTGGTCGAAATTTAGAACAACCGTTTTAAAGAAACAATTTTGTATGAAATAGAAATGTACAAAAACATGTGTATAACCAGATGAATTTGCACTATTCCTCTAAGTTGTTTAGAAAAATTTTCTCCAGTATAGGATTCGCTGGTAAATTGTAGTTAAGTAATTTTATATCTAATAAGAATATTCTCTTATCACGACCCAAGGAACATTACATGCTTAACACATTAAAATTCAATTGGATTATCATCCAGAAATTGGCATGCAATATGGTTGAAAAGAAAATTTCCTATTTGTTGCATGAATATAATCAATATTGCGAAAGTTTAGTTTCAAAGATTATGACAGTAAAATTTCAGATTCGGGTGCGGATGAAAAATCTAATAATCCATATTCATTTTTCAACTTCGGTGAATACCCTCCCTTACAAAACATTTTAGTGTTTACGTTAATTGATGGAAATTCATCATTTCTTCACACTAGCCATATACAGGTTAAGGTATTGGATTGATAGAGTCGACATGAAAAATTCAAAGTCACGGCCAGGCTGTGAACCATGGATCTGCTGGAGAGGACGTATCCCCTCCCCTACGATAGGATGACAATTGTCCTCAGCCCACCACCGGAGTGCTGAAGTAAATTGTAAAGTGTAGGACCTCGCCCCTGTGCAGTAGTGCTCCTTGGGACCGACCGCCCTCTGTCGCCTGTCACCTCATCCTCCCTCCGGGGACGCCCTACTTGGGGCTTAGGCACAATAGAACTAGTCTGGTTGACGTGCCGAATCCCCTACGATTAATCCACTGCTGCTGTTACTATATCACTAAAGAACACTATACCTCACAAGGGAGAAATGCAATGAGTCAATTGCTCCAAATATTTATTTTGACTCACACGACGTAAATTGAAGTTGTAAGATGAGAACAGCACAACAGATTTTTACTTATTGCGGAAATGACGTGGAAAAGTGCCGGTTTTATGAACCTTATGGCTTCAGCGACTGTTCTTCGCTTGGAGAAGATGAGTAGGCGGGTAGACGTCAGAACACGTGTAAAATACTCGCGTGTAGGAAAAGGCTTGAAATTTCTGCGAGAACCTGTCAGCATAGCAGAAACGCGGATTGAAGAACCTGAAAGAAGGTAATAATTACAAACTAAAGGGTTCGTGATATAATATGGCGTGAGTCAGTTAAAATTACTATTATAAACACTTCCTAATTAACAAGCATACAATATAGCATTGTTGTAAAAGTAAAAGACTGGAGGTGGGCTCGTGAAATTAAAGGCTCAAACTAATAAGTTGTCCAAAGTATTTCTTTAAGATGCAGGTAATATTCTCATTGTATCTTAAATTGTGAACAGATACATTGGGAGGATATGACTATCAACATCAGATTCTTTGTATAAATGTACACCATTCAACATTAATATTATTGACGATTCCAAAGTTATTTAAAACAGTTTGTTTGCTTTCTCACAAGTAGAACGTATTAGTATGTATTTTATTGCATTTAAGATCTAATCAGAAATGACTTACTTGCAATACACGTATAAATTAACATTTTTATTTATAGTTAAGTAAAGATAACCTATAATGAAGGAATTAGAAGGCGGTGGCGCTCCTAAACACAGTTTATGAAAGGGTAGAGCCAGACTGAAAAAATCAATGCCATAACCGGGATTTGAACCACGGATCTTCTGGTCTCCGTCCAGTCGCCTTAAACCATTGAGTTACTATGGACAACGTGACAAAATGACATTAAATTCTCCAACTGACTCGCGTTTTTTCCGGTAAACCACTTAGGAGTTCTCATAAACACATGAGACAACTACCTTAATGGCGACTTACTATGCTGTAAGTACTTTAAGGCCCGGGCTTTATAGTTCGAACCACTATTAGGTACAATCAATAGAAATTAATGGTACGTTACCAATAGTAGCTCAATGGTTTAGAGCGGCTGGAAGGAAACCAGAAGATCCGTGGTTCAAATCCTGGCTATGGCATTGAATTTTCCAGTCTGTCTCTACCTTTTCATTGTGCGTCCTACACACGGCTAGAGTGAAAGAACAATTAATGTCCACACAGTTTATGTTAAATAAGAGGGCTGTTGAATAAAGAATGATCATAATTCTTTTACGGTCATAATTTTTCGCATTAAAATTAAACCTTATTATATTCTGTTAGCTTAATGTGAAACAAACACACCGTAGTAGTTTCATTGTTTGTACTACTGGTTCCCGCCTGTGAGAACCAGGCAAGTTCAGACATGTTGAGTATCGCCTACCACTGCAATGGAGGTAACATGAAGATGTTAGAGGAAGAGGAAGAGTTTCTTTCAAACGTAATCACTGCTGATGAAACTTGGCTACATCATTTTGATCCTGAGAGCAAACAGGAAAGCTCAGTGTGGAAATCTCCTTCATCACCAACCCCCAAAAATGCAAAAGTGGTTGCTTCTGCTGGGAAAGTTATGGTCATCTCATTCTTTAAAATTCATAGAATGGTTTATCAGCATGTTGTAGCTGCACACACATCAGTAACTGGGCAGTATTACAGGGATGTCCTGAAAACATTGCAAGTCCTTACCAGGCGCAAAAGAACATATTTCTGTGAAGCAGGCTAGATGCTGCACCACAACAAGGTGCGGTCGCATATTGCCAATGTTGTTGCTGAATATCTTGCAAAAATCAACGTGAAGTGCAAACCTCACCCTCCCTATAGTCCGGATATAGCCTCATGTGACTCTTTTCTGTGCCTAACTTGAAGAAACGTCTTCGCGGGAGGCATTGTCCAGCATCAGAAGCAGTGGTGAAGGCTACGGAGGCGATTTTGAAGGATCTCTCAAAAATGGCTTCCAGCATGTCTTTAAAGACTGTCACAAACGCTGGGACAAGTGCATCGCTTTCAGGGGAGACTATTTTGAGAAGGATCATAAAAATTATGAGGATGAGTAAATGTACGTTGTCAAAAAAGGTTGTGATCGTTCTTTATTGAACAGACCTCGTACATCTTATTTGTGGATGTAGCTGTTTCTTTGGCTTGGATTTTAATACGGTGCGAGTAAAAAGTATGTTATAGTTTTGTGAAGTGGAATGTTTTGTAAAAGCTGTAAGATATCAGCATGTTACTATAATTGTGAACAGGGGCATGACTTGTTTTAATTGCAACTTTATTTTTTCGTTTGGTCTTCAGGTACAGGTAGATGCTTTAATTAAAGTGTAATTTAAATTTATTAGGATGTATTACAACACATGGAATTTCAACCAAGAAGACAAATTCATAACAAAATTAGTGGTGCTGTGTTGTAATACATCATGAATTCCCTTCCAAAGATGCTCAAAATAGCTCCCATTTACTGCCAAGAAATGCCAAAGTCGGTCTTTGAAATTAGTTAAAGATTCCAGCAGCACTGTAGGCCTATCAGCTGCGTTTCGTACCTAATACTTCGTTTTAACCCTTCAAGATCTTTTGGTCGGTTCTGGTAAACACTGCACTTCAAATACCTCCACAAGAAATAGTCCAAGGGGTTCAGGTCAGGAGATCTTGGCGGCCATTCAGTACTTCCTCTTCTGTCAGTCCGTTTTCTTGGAAGTTCATGATTTAAGTAACTCACCATCTGTGCCTCTTATAATGTGTTAGCGAGTAGATAAATGCATTTTTCTTCCATTGCTAATAATACATCAAGTAAATTTATATTGAGGAATTAATCCTTAAAGAATTAATCCTTTTAAATACATTACTCCTGTATATGGGTGATTTTTAATTAATTAGAACCAACTGAAGAATTCAATGCCACGGCCGGGATTTGAACCACGGAACTCCTGGTTTCCGTCCAGTCGCACTAACCCCTTGAGCTACAATGGCCAACGTGCCGTCCTGAGATTAAATTCTTTAATTGACTCATTATATTTTCCCGGTAGACCACTTAGCGTTATCATATTCGATATTAACATTTGTGGCGACTTACTATTGTAAGTACTTAAGTACAAGGATTTTTATCGCTGAATATTTTTAATGTAAATTTATATCGAGGAATTAATCCTTAAAGAATTAATCCTTTTAAATACATTACTCCAGTATATGGGTGACCTTTAATTAATTAGAGCCAACTGAAAAATTCAATGCCACCACCGTGGCATTGAATTTTTCAGTTGGCTCTAATTAATTAAAACATCAAGAGTTTTACCACCATCTGTAACTCGTTTTAGCCTTCAAGACATTGCCTTATTTTTAACACTTCCAGTTTCATTGTACTTTTTCAAAAATTTTGCATACTGTGGAATAAGTATTCCTTCTTTCTGGATACATTTCATTAAACAAGACAAACTTATTGTTGGGTCCTCCACCTATATTCGATCATCATCACAACGACCTTGTTGTCGACGGGCCCTAAAACCCTACACACTCACTCGTTATCTTTCTATAAGTTGTACCATATTGTCACCCTGGCGGTAGAATTGCGAAGCCGATGAAAAATGATGGCCGGTGGAGATTCGGAAAACTTCGGGACCGATCGTTACCGGAAGAGACAGTTGAGTGTTTTGTTTGAAAAATAAACAGTTTTAGGTTAGATAGCAAATTGTGATGTGACGAATGTATTTGCTAGGAAAATAAAGTGCAGTTTTTGTATTTGAAGCTCGACTTTTGATTTTCACGAACCCACAAAGTCACAATATCTTATTACTTTCAGGAAGACTTTGCATTGTTGTCCTTATTACCTTAGCTTTTGTCTGTATTTGTTCAATCCAAAACCACATATTGAAGTAGACTACTGTATTTTTTAATACAAAACTTACTCAATTTGAAGTAATGATGCGTTTTCCTTTGCTCAGTACATACAGTAAGCTTATAATAAATTTAAATTGCGGTTTGAAAGGGCATTTGTACGCTCTGAGACCTAAAGACTGGAGGAGTGAAAAAAAAAAAAATAAATAAATAAATAAATAAATAAATAAATAAATAAATAAATAAATAAATAAATAAATAAATAAATAAATAAATAAATAAATAAATAAATAAATAAATAAATAAATAAATAAATAAATAAATAAATAAATAAATAAATAAATAAATAAATAAATAAATAAATAAATAAATAAATAAATAAATAAATAAATAAATAAATAAATAAATAAATAAATAAATAAATAAATAAATAAATAAATAAATAAATAAATAAATAAATAAATAAATAAATAAATAAATAAATAAATAAATAAATAAATAAATAAATAAATAAATAAATAAATAAATAAATAAATAAATAAATAAATAAATAAATAAATAAATAAATAAATAAATAAATAAATAAATAAATAAATAAATAAATAAATAAATAAATAAATAAATAAATAAATAAATAAATAAATAAATAAATAAATAAATAAATAAATAAATAAATAAATAAATAAATAAATAAATAAATAAATAAATAAATAAATAAATAAATAAATAAATAAATAAATAAATAAATAAATAAATAAATAAATAAATAAATAAATAAATAAATAAATAAATAAATAAATAAATAAATAAATAAATAAATAAATAAATAAATAAATAAATAAATAAATAAATAAATAAATAAATAAATAAATAAATAAATAAATAAGTAAATAAGTAAATAAATAAATAAATAAATAAATAAATAAATAATAAATAATAAATAATAAATAATAAATAAATAAATAATAAATAAATAAATAAACAAATAAATAAATAAATAAATAAATAAATAAATAAATAAATAAATAAATAAATAAATAAATAAATAAATAAATAAATAAATAAATAAATAAATAAATAAATAAATAAATAAATAAATAAATAAATAAATAAATAAATAAATAAATAAATAAATAAATAAATAAATAAATAAATAAATAAATAAATAAATAAATAAATAAATAAATAAATAAATAAATAAATAAATAAATAAATAAATAAATAAATAAATAAATAAATAAATAAATAAATAAATAAATAAATAAATAAATAAATAAATAAATAAATAAATAAATAAATAAATAAATAAATAAATAAATAAATAAATAAATAAATAAATAAATAAATAAATAAATAAATAAATAAATAAATAAATAAATAAATAAATAAATAAATAAATAAATAAATAAATAAATAAATAAATAAATAAATAAATAAATAAATAAATAAATAAATAAATAAATAAATAAATAAATAAATAAATAAATAAATAAATAAATAAATAAATAAATAAATAAATAAATAAATAAATAAATAAATAAATAAATAAATAAATAAATAAATAAATAAATAAATAAATAAATAAATAAATAAATAAATAAATAAATAAATAAATAAATAAATAAATAAATAAATAAATAAATAAATAAATAAATAAATAAATAAATAAATAAATAAATAAATAAATAAATAAATAAATAAATAAATAAATAAATAAATAAATAAATAAATAAATAAATAAATAAATAAATAAATAAATAAATAAATAAATAAATAAATAAATAAATAAATAAATAAATAAATAAATAAATAAATAAATAAATAAATAAATAAATAAATAAATAAATAAATAAATAAATAAATAAATAAATAAATAAATAAATAAATAAATGTTGCCACTAAAAAAATAAAACTCAAAACTTCATTTGTGATCATATTAATGTGAGAGCATGTTGATATCTTACAGCATTTCTAAAAAATATCACTTCATAGAGCTTCAACAACGGGATTACGGACATTGTTCCATAATTTTGTTGTTGTAATTTACGTCCTTTAATTTTACAAGTCATATCGGACGATGAATGGAATGGGTGAAATGATACTTAAATGGACCCAGGGTCAATGGAGCTTAGATTTACCCGACATTTGTCTTTTAAGATAAAAGAAAGCCACGGAAAAACCCTTATCCAGGTATCTAACCCTGACCGAGATTCAAACTCGGGATCTCTTAAATGTGAGGCAGACACACTACCATCTACGCTACCGAGGTGGGCTCCATATTTTTTACTCACCTGGTGTGCTACAGTTTTTTAAAATTACCAAGTACTAATTTGTTAGTTCCTTCTATGTGCTTACAGTAAGCAGCTTAATTTAATTACACATTTCTTTGTTGATAGGGATTGGGTTTTCATTACGAAGGGGATTCGGTACGTAGGCCACCATACTGGGTCCATTGTTCCTATGCCCCCGGGAGGAAGGATGAGGTGAAGAAGTCAGAGGGCGGCCGACCCAAGGAGCAATGACAGTACAGAGGGCAGGTTCCCTACAGTTTTACTTCGATAGAGACTTCCCCTGACACACCAGGATAACGAACTCGCTACCCCACAGTGGGACGGCAACGAGCCCAGCAGCCGAGCCCTAATAGTCTTAACAGGTGATCCGAACCCCAAAGGTCCCTGGCTGGTGGTCCCGAAATGGTCCCAGCAGAGGAGCTGAGGCCGGCAACTGACCTACCGGAGCAGGAAGTAGTTTTCCTCAGAGCATATCATCGTGCCATGCACCGCCGTGACTCCCGCCGACATTTCTACCATCAGATGAGAGATGATATAAAATGATAATAGAGACGAAATGGAGGGGCAGGAAATTCGGGGATTTAATTAACCTACCCAGCATTCGCCTAGCGACCGGGAAAACTCCCGAAAAAGCCCATAAGTCAGGTAGGTCTGTCACGGGAATCGAACCCGGGCCTCCCACAGACGAAACCGCCTGAGCCATCCCGCTTGATTCGTTGTTGATAGGTACAAAGGAAGGCAAATAAACCGTATCAACAATCAGATCCTCAAAAGCGGGTCGTCTCATGTTATTTTTTAAATACTGTAGACCTTCATGGCAATCTAGAAGCAACTTAATACTGTCAGCATTAAAAAAAAAAAAAAAAAAAAAAAAACAGAAAAAACAATAAAGTATTGAAAAATGCAAACCAATAATAGCCACAAAATGTTATGTACAACAATTTCGCATTTTTAAGAGATCAACATTTGTTGTGCAATAAATTTTTGTTATCTCGTATAATTTATCCATTATATAAAATTATATAACGTTCTTTTCGAATGAAAAGGACTTCACGGGATATTCCTAGAACATTTGAGGTTTACATACATTTTATTTTGCTTTATCATAAATATATATTTTATTTAAAATTATTAGATTCATGTTTGAAAAAATTAAAAATAATGTAAAAGTTTTAGTAGGAATTGTCTTTAAAATGCTTGTGTGGCATTTGAAAGTTTGGTATTTGTGAACTTTTCGTTTTTGGATTCCGATCGCTATGGTTTTCCTTTTTCAAATATATCTTTTTGGGATTACGACGGTCTCAAAATCTGCTTTCTGGCGAAATATGCACATGGGTTTTTATAGAAATGCAATTTTTCCTCAATTTAAATCCATAGTTAATGAAACAAGAGACAAATATGCAAAATGTATTATTTTCCTTTGCCTAATTTAAAATATCCCTACTCAAAAGGTAACAAGATTAAAAAATATCCACACTAAACTATTTTTTTAAAATTAATATTATAAAATATGAGGTGATGAATTTAGGAGTTGTTCAGCATTTCGTATGGTCTGAAATTGCTGAGTATTGACGGAATTTATTGCACCTAACTGTAGTAAATTGCATATCTACGACTGTAATCAGCTTGCAAACCACACAATGTTCCGGATCCTTGCCCTTGATAATGATACGCTATAAGTTGCTATTAATACAAGCATTATTTCCTGTTACTCTAGAGATTTGCAGGCGATTTTCAACACTTTAAAGAACTCTCCTATTATGAAATTATGGGCGTAATCTCTAACGTGAGTCTGTGCTGTTGGGGATAATTCTCAGTACAAAATAAAAAGAGCTAAACGCTCTCGAATTACTCTTTGTGTAGCTATTTACCAACGCTGTATAATTTAATTTTCATGCTCTTAGGTAACTCGCCCCAAACACTATTATGCCAGAGCGCAGCGCGTGTAGGTATTAGAGGCCAGAATTTGGCGAAGGTATGTTCTACTCTTGGCTCTTCGTAACCAGTGCGTCATATGCACAATTAATGTTGCCTTTTCAGTTCTATAACTATGTTCAATCACAGCAAATAGTTTGTGTTTGTGTACATGTTGCCTTTTGAATTAGGGATTCCAAGAGCACCAATGAATAAACAGCAAGTAATCTCCAAAAACAACGAACTTTTTTTCTCAAGGAATTATTTTACATCCCTTTATTTGCATGGTCATATCGCAACGGCTCTGTTAGTTGATAACCAGGCATCGGATTCCATACACCTTTAAAGTGATATGAAGTTTACGAGTCTCGCAGCATATAACTGCTGACACCAGTCCCGGGGACAACACGTTGGGATGGTACAGTTCTCAACACTTAGCTTTAGTTTCATTAAATCTACTACTCGCCACGCAGATAGATCTGTCTGCCAGGGAGTGCAAGGTGTTTGACATACTGTATTAATAGCATTACTTTCACAACATTATTGGACAATCTAAAGTTTTGGGTATTATCAACGGCTTGAAGAATGTAATTTCGAGCAATCAAGGAGGTGTCTATAAAAATTAACAATATACAGAATGCACCACCTACCAAACGAGCAAAATCTCAACTATCCAGTATTCTACACAAAAACACAGAATTTTCAGTGCTGCGTAATATAATAAATAAATTAAGTCTCGGACAAACATATGCAAATCATTTGAACTACTGATATGCAATGTCATGTAACGTTGAACGAAGTTTCTCCCAATATTGCTTTAGTGAGAAACCTTTCGACAATTTACGAATATACGAATGAGCATGGTTGTTCACTGTAATTCCCGCATCGAAATCAATGAAGAGGATGGCATATTGTAACGTAGGTTACATTTTGCATCCGTACCGGACTGTACACACACAGCGCATCGGTATACTTGTTGACACGGATGTTTGTTGATGTCACGCTTGGACTTGTATAGTACCTGCGTGCGTACATTGATTGTTAAGGTGTATGCGATCCGATGTCTGATGATAACTAATGGATTAATGTGTGAGATATAGCAAGCCTTCTTAGTCTAAACCCTGTAGCATATTTTGTTGCTTCGTTATGTGTCCACAGAGTGCTAGCCAGACTACTGCTAACCAACGCATAAGTGACATTTTGATGCTATCCCGTCTACGTGGTTTCATTATTTATGAATAGATGGCTGTTGACAATCTATCACTATATATTCTCATTTTAATATTCTTCTATACAATGGTATTAAAAATTCGATGCTGTATTTATCTTGGCAAGTGAGAGAAACCAGAAAAGTCCTATCAGATTAGACAGCTCATGGGAGTTGTATCCAAGATCTCCCGAATTCGGACTAGAAGTGTTGCTGCCTAAACCATACCGTTCAGTAAAGCAAGAATATATTTACAAAAAATATGAGATAATTTGTTTTCTTGGCTGCTCCACTAATTAGTCATAAAACTCCTATTACCTTCTTTCTGTACATCATGATAACTGAGTTGGGTTGGGAATAATAATAAGGGGAATAATAATAGAAAGAATACTGAAATTCTGGTTCAAGTGTATTAAAGGGCAGAAAGGGGAATTACTGAGTCTGTGCATGAAGAAAAAAAAAACATTAAGAACACAAACAGTTGGTCAGAATTGGAAAGAGCTGTATTGAAGATAGGTATGGGAAACGTATGGAGAGCAGAGCAGTCAAATCATAGCTGATTTTGGAAGGAAGTGAGAACCAGAGTACAAGGCAGATAGGCAGGAGGTATGGGAAAGTATAGAAGAAAAGAAAACTTTGAAATTTTATAAACAGTTAATGACAGAATGGGGTAGGGAAAACATATACATAGATCAATGTGACACAACTGGAAGAGAAGGCATAGCATGGATGAGAGTAGGAATAATATATTTAAAGGGTTTGAGAAGTAATGAGGTAGGGATATGTGAATTTTGTGGAGATGAAGAGAGCACTGTTTATTACCTGATAGAATGTAAGGAGTTAACAAATTGCAGGATAAAAATATGGGATAAGAAATGGGACAGCGTGAGTAAGAGGTAGTGACATTGCTTATCTTAACGGAGATGTGTGAAAAGAAAAATAGATGTATAGGAGATTTCTTTTATAGGTTAAGAGAAAAGTGGATTAGGGTAAAGGAAGCGAAGTTCAAGAAGAAATGACACCATGCTGCCCAGGAAAGCCAAAGGCTTATAGTCAGGGGACCTGAGTCAGATCTCCCGAGAAATAAGAGAATGGTCCCTTAAAAGTTAGGAGTGTACTGTTAAGGGCACAACAGCATACCTAGAGTTGTTTAACACGTACATGTTATACATAAGGTAAATTTGTATTTTGAAACTATCCATAAAAAAATTTCTGTTGTAAGTTTTTATCTAAAACAATATAAGAAGGGCTTGAAAGACTGAAGCTCTTTGCAACTATTCATTAATTCATGAATAAAAAAAATAAAAGTCATAAAATAAGCTTATGAAATTTTAATAATTATAAAATGCAGAGTGGCTAACGTGTATTGGGGTATATTAAACTCCGCTAACAGTCGAAAAGATACACGTGGAAATTAAAACTGTTTACGATGTTACGGATTAAGGCACTTGGCATTGCAAAACATAAAATTGTACGTTCCAGGTAATAAAATGAAAACTATAAAATTGGCAGCGTATACAGCTATATAGAGTCCAAATACAAAGCAGTTATATCCTTGAATGGTTATGTACGAGTGAAATCTAACTAAGGATGAAGAAGACAACTTCAGGCTCTCCATATAAAATTCAAGATATAATTTATTCGTCACGTAGTTGTATCTCACATCCAACTTATTCATTCTAGTTGAAACCCTCTGAGCAGTGTTTGAAAAAACAGTAGAAAGCTGAAGATTTTTACTTTACCTTCTGTTAATCTTAGTAAGTAAAGAAAGTGCTGTATTGCACCTAAGAGTTTATTTTAAAGATTTTACTGATGATGCACTTCCTGAGGTTGCGGCAAAACTGCATACCAGTGTTAAATTGATTGGGTTCTAATTGGAGCTATGAGTTCTCTTATCCTCAGGTGAATGGTTGTAGGTAATGGATTTTGGTGGTTGTTGGCTACTCAGTTGTATTAATAACACTTTGTTTGTTGCAGAATTATTTGGTTTAACTCCTACTGAGTTTGCATATCGACTTGGATCGGTAACCACCTGTTAGTAAAATTCTTAACATAAATTCGATTTTACTTAAAACCCTGGATTACTTGTTTAAAGTTATTTACGCGCGGTTTCTAATTCTTCTTTATACGTCGACTACTATACTCTAATAAACCTCTAATGCTGCTTCCACTTACGCTGGTTGCGCTATTCTTAACTTCCTTGCATTTCAGACTTATACATCTTCGCTTCTCTTCTTAACGCGCATGAACACGTCCTTCCTGTCGTAGTATCACCTTTTAATTAAATTTTTCTTACTTCACGATTCAGTTTAAAACTTACTCTGGCCCCCCATTTAATTTTATCACCAGACCAAACTAGCTCACTCTTCTCAAATGTTACATTATTATTGGTTTCTCATTTATTTCGAATTTTCGCATTGGTTTGCAAAATGCATTTAACCCATTGACGTTCAGCCCACCCTGAGTTGGGGTACGCCTACCCTGAGTTGTTTTTTAACAGTACACATCGTTATCAAATCAGCGAAGTAAATCTCTTTAGCGTTCATGTTTAACTGCATTTTGAAACCCTTTTTGTCGCATCACATTCCTAGCTGGAAGTCTTCTATAGTTCTCAGACATTGAACTTTTCCTAGCACAAAGAAGGTAACAGTCCTTCCTTCCCTCTAATCATTCTAATTTCATGTTATTATAACATTTTTATATTAGTTTACTAAAGCATTTTTATTAATTTATCTTCATTTTTAATTATCTTATTTCGATTAATTCACCGCCTCCTAATCGCTGCCTGATACTGCGGTTACAAGGTATTCTCTGAAGCCCATTGTGTGACTTTTAATGGGATAATTTAAAAACGCAATACCAATTAAATACCAAAGTTTGTACTTAAGTTTACCTAGAATTTTCCGAAGATGATACATGAAAAATTTAAAAAAAAAAAAAATAGTCTCATATCTAACCCTTACATGGAACATGTTTCAAGAGTGTCTGGTGTTTTTAAAAAATAGCTCTAAAAGTTTGTAAGAAAATTTATATTAAAACATTTAAATGGCAAATTTTTATCCTGAATTTTCTGGAATAGACTGTAAAGATAAACTTATTTGAAAGAAATTATGTATTGCACGTCACCAATAGAAGAGGAATTCAGGACATTTAAGATATAGATTTTGTATGTCATAAAAATATCTTTAACAAAATGACCTAAAGTCCTTTGGATCATTTTTGAAAAAATTAAAATTTACGAAAAAAATGTTTTCATAAATATAAGTGCAGAATTTTATTACAAATTTTCGTGTTGCATTGTTGGAAGATGTTGACCTTAAATACCAGATCTAGCGTTTAACTCATTTTTCGTTTGTGAGTTATACTGATAGTGATAGAAAGACGTACAGACATATACACACAGACGACTGACAGTTCTGAAGCTAACTATAGTCGATCAATATAAACCTGAACCATTTCAATAGGCCATAACTTTTGAACCAATAATAGAACACACGTGCAACTTTGGGAGAATATAACACATAATTGGGAGATTAGATTATACTATTTACATTTCAGAGAAAATGTTGGAAGTGTCCTCTACCACCATATATACAAATTTGTACTCGACTCAGCATATTCTCTGAAGTTTTACGGAGAGTATTCTTGCCAATGTTACTTATTTCGATTCGAATGGATTCCTTGAGAATATCAGTTTTCCGTGGCCTATTCTGGTACACTCTATTTTTATATACCACACAAGAAAAACTCCGGTGAGGTTAGGTCAGAGGATCTGGGGGGCCACAAACCTTTTGAGAATATTCGATTATGAAAGACACTGGTTATAAGTTCCACGGTGTCATTAGATGTACGGAACGTTGCTCCATTTGCTGGGAATAACCTTCTCTCAATTCGACATCATCCAGCTGCTCCACAAATGTCTATGGTGTGATGAGTGCATACATGTATAGATGCTGGTGGAGGACACTTCCAACATTTTCTCTCAGATGTAAATAGTGTAATGTAATCTCTCAATTGTGTATTATATTCTCCCAAAGTTGCACGTGTGTCTTATTATTTGTTGAAAGGTTAATGCCTATTGAAGTGGTTCAGGTTTATGTGGATCACACTATACAATACTGGTGTTACAGAAGTAACGTCATTGTGCGTTTATGAAGCAAGAACAGGGATTAAACCCAATTCCTATAGCTAAGTACGGGATTACGTTGTGTTAGAGACCGTTTAACATGCAGTTGTAAGGTATTGTATTGAAATTTGGATGTGAGCAGGTTGTAATACAGGTGGTTGGTGCTCACACCCACACTGTATACCCTGCAGAGTGCGTGACCGACTTGCTCCATTCGGATGAAAGGCACCGCTACATGGCGGTGGTCTGGTGTACAGCCATCTGGCGATAATGGAATTAAGTTGAGTGTCTTGTACTTTTTATTTTTCTTCTGCAGCCATAGTGGGCGCTAAGGAGATCCTCCTTATATGTTATTTTGGTCGTCTTGCTATCTATGCAAAAACAATTAAGCATTCGATCCGCTACCATAATTTCCATTGCTGCGTGGGATGGAAGCCTCAGGGAAGATTAATTTCGTAATTAAGTTTAATTTTCTGTAGAGCTATAAGGGGAGCAGGGAGTGAGAAGTTACATTCACTTAGCTTTCTCTAGCCACTACTCTTTATTTTTATATCTTCTACACTAAACTTCTCAGTATTTGCATTGCACTTTTTCATTTTCTTTTCGTTGTTGACACAAAACAACTGCAGGAAGCTGAAGCCATGTATACGAAAATCACTGTGGACCTCGACATTCCATATTATCGCGAGAAACAACTGAACTGTAATATATGTAAGACTTGAAGGTTTCACGGCGAGCATAGGCTTCGCGAGTGATCAGCCGTGTCTAGTTTATAAAGGTCGAGCTTTCGGCTATTGCAGACTCCATGGCCTTCTTCACCCACGAAGCCATGATTATTAACTGTAATACTTCTTAAAATCACTAAACTAATAAATCATTAAAACCAACATCAACGCATGCTTCTGAAATGGCACCTACAGTAAATGTTATTTGAAGTATATCGCGTGTAAAAGATCTATATTTTTGTGCCATGCTTTCTGGTCTATCACTCTCACTGTTTTTGTGCAATACTTTTTTGTCTATCTTTTATGGTTCACCAGTTTACAACATTTATTTCAAATGAAGAGGACTCCGCAGCTCTTCACAGAAATTGAAGTTACGAATTTTATCAGTCAGGTAAATATCTTTTGCTTATGTCAATTTTATCCAAATTTTTCCACAAAGAGGAACATTTTTCCACACTTTCCATAATACCAATTTACCACTAGTATTGGAAATCGTTGTTACAAATTAGTATTAATTAGAAATATTTTGCTTTTCTGAGAAATACCTATGCTTTTATTAAAATAACTTCGTATGTTGATATTTTAGTGAGAAGTCAAATTAGCAAAATATGTGTGAAAACTTTGGGAAAACAGAACATAAATGCATGGAAAGCAAATATAAATGTCCATATAAGTATATGGTATATTTTCCTTATTTGTGAGTAACACTCAACTTTTATGGTGTGAAAATAAGCAAAGTTTGCGTTTCTTCTCCATTAAAATTATTATTCTTGATGTTTTCTTCAGTCAAAGAAATTGATTATGCCTAGCTGCTATAGAAAAATAAACAGTAATTTCATATTCACAATTTATTCCTAAAAATGTTATTAACAATCTGAAAATTTATTTTAGGTGTTATTTCATTACAATTAGCGGTCAAATAGAATACACTAATTGTATTTCATATGAAGAAAACAGGCTTTGGCTGAAGGATTTCTTAATAGTCAGTTGGCCAACAATAAGATTTTCCAAACAATTAGAGGGACTTTGTGACAGTGGAAGGCAGAGGAACTTAATAGAGCAACGAGTTCTCATTTATATTTAGGAAAATAACAGAATGCATAGCAGCAAGAGAGTTGTAAGTCGTATTACAATGTGGGGAATTCTACGAAAAGAACTCGTTTATCCACAACACCTTCAAAGACTCCCAAGGGTTTATGGAAGTTGGAATTATACCCAGAAAATTTTGTGCCAGTTTACAAATATATCGCTTTATCATCAGCCTTTCTTTGTTTTAATCTTCACCGATGAAGCGAAACAAGAAAGGTGTAGCAGAACTCTCACAATGTTGACGTATGTGCAAATAAAAATCCCCAAATGTTTTTGAAAACAAGATATCAACTAGAGTTTAGCATTAATGCTTGAGCTGGAATATTGGTGACATATTGATCTTTTTTTAACAAATTGTTAAACTGTTAGATAGAGTAAACATGAAAAATTAAAAGTCATGGTCGGGATTTGAGCCACGGATCTCCTGGTTCATATCCTGGCCATGGCATTGAATTTTTCATGTTGACTCTATCATAATCCTTAGCTCATATACGCCTAGTGCAAAGAAATGATTAATTTCCATCAGTTAACTAAAATGTTAAACTGTTGCTGGAACAACAGTTGATGGGTCACCGGCTCATTTTACTTCTGTTGTTACAGCAATGTTAAATCAACGATTCCTAAAGAAATGGATAGGTTGTGAGGGGCCGATTGTGCCCCCTGTTGGTTTTTCCGACTTGAATTCACCATATTTCGT
Source organism: Mantis religiosa (assembly GCA_030765055.1). NCBI lineage: Eukaryota > Metazoa > Arthropoda > Insecta > Mantodea > Mantidae > Mantis > Mantis religiosa. The sequence continues at coordinate 165,031,698 of CM060953.1, read as the reverse complement.
TTTTCAGGATCATTTAAAAGCCATTGTGTATTACAAAGATATTTCTAATGTCGAAAGCGTTCATCAGCAAAAAGAGCAGGGATATCAGCAGATAGGAAACACCCAGGAAAAAATAAGGCAGTCTATGATGTGCTGCTTAGAAGCTCACTTAAGTGTGCAGGGTGGTTATTTTGAACACTTTATGTAGTAGAGAAATCATATTATATACTGAAGTTGTAAATTAAATTAGTTAAACTTTATCCTAAAATTGTAGTGCATATCACAAAACGACTGTTACTCAGAAACAAATGAAATTCGACCATATGTTTAATTGAAATTTTCTGCTGGTTTTCAGGTCTTTTATCAAATCCTAAGAGTTTTCCCATATATTTTGATATTCATTGTGAGTGTCTTTGTGGAATTTGGTAAAGAATAAGAGAGAGCCGAAGTCTGCCTGGACAAAAAAGAAAAGCGTATAACGATGGATAGAGTCAACATGAAAAATCCAATGCCATGGCCGGGATTTGAACCACGGATCTACTGGTTTCCGTCCTTACAAATTCAAATTACAAAATTTATGTCAATAATTTGTATATGGTGAACCATTTCTGAAGTTATACCTTCTCATTGCTTGGAAGTGTTTAATGTTTCATCTTTCTCAAATGAAAAACCGTCATGTTTTCTCTTATGGCCATGCAGAGCACATGGCACTTCAGTCATCACATGAGACGCTTCAAAAATAAAAAAAAAAAAATAAAAAAAACTATACGTACTGTACCTACACTGCAATGAAATCTGCAAATGTGTATTGAAATATTATTTGGGATGACAAGATGTAGCTATTAAAGATGTTAAGAATAGTTGATAGAAGAGCGTGCAGAGAAGTTCACATGAATGCAATACACTAATCTCTTTATCATTACGTTGTATAGAGGTTGATACAGTGGCTGAGGGCTATATTTATAAATTTTTTATTTAGAAAACACACAAATTCAGATCGATCACAATTGTTATCGAAGTTTCAACTAGAGTTTACGTTTCATCCCGTTATTTTTATATTTACTTTTCACGATGAATTGATAAAGTATTGATTCAAACTGTATTGAACTGTAAGCTTATTTAAACGCTACACCAACCGCTTAAGGTAGGCCTTGCATTATTCATGATGTTTTGGTGTGGCTACGAACGGATATAACTTTATAAAAATGCATTATTAACCCTACTGCACGTTTTATTTATTAAGCTGAAAGTGGAGCATTAGTGCCCGTAATTTCGCGGGAAGACTTAATTCCGTTCTTTGCATAATGTTCAGTGAACATCATTATTTTAAAACGGCTGATTTTCACATTACGAGTTTGTCGAAAGAAAATTATTTTCCTCATTTGAATGCAATTATGAATGAAATAATTTGCCATCTTTTACCGCTAAGCATCAAAGTACAGTAGAGAAGGTGGTCATTGTTTAGTTTGAGTTTATCTATGGTACCGGCTTTCATTCGCGTCTGAATATCTACAAGAGTGATTCTCTACAGGGCAAATGTTATCTGAAGTTTGCCGACTACTTCTTCAAATTTTAGTCACTTTTGAAGCAAAAATGAGTTCTTTTCGTATGTCCTGCATAATTAGTTCGTTAAAATTCTTCTAACATAGTACGTATTTTAGTATTTGTTTAATATAAACATCGTTTTCCTTTTTCTTCTGTATTAATGTCACTTTTGTGTTTACTATATTTTCCCCAAGAGTACTGCCTTAATTCTCGCAGGCATTTGCTAATAATTTATTTCATAATTTGGTCATTATTGACCTCTTTACGTCTATGAAATACCAGAGAACATATCTTTTGAGCAAGGAAAACAAACTGATGCGTAATCTGCAACTGATTACAGACTTAGTTAAGTGTAAGATTCAGAAAAAACAAGGATCAATTATTTTATATTCGAGAGTGATCTGTAAAGTTTCCGACCTCCAAACGAAGATGGCAGCACTCGTAAACAAAGTCTAGTAAATTTCGTCGCCCATTTGTTTACAGTTACTCACCAAAGTTCCAACCATTTTGGACGCTCAGCTGTTATGTGACAGTCGTTTGAGTGAGTTGATGTGAGTGTTTTTATGAAAATGGACAAAATTGAATATGGAGCTGTCATCAAATATTTGTTTTTGAAAGTCAATACGCATACGCAAATCAAAGATGAGTTGAATTCTGTGTATGGAGATTCTGTACCATCATTTACCACAGTGAAATTTTGGGCAGCTGAATTTAAACGTAACTGTAAGAGCTTGGGAGGCGATGGACGTTCGGGACGTCCAAAAACTGCAATTACCGACGAAAACTTCGCCAAAGTTCACTAAATGGTGCTAGACGACCGCCGAATTAAAGTGAGAGAGACAGCAGAGGCTATGAACATGTCAAAATAACCTCTTTGTTACACGTTAAATGAAAATTTAGACATGAGAAAGCTGTGCGCGCGTTGGGTGCCGCGTTTCCTCACCTTAGACAAAAAAACGTGTTCGAATGAACATTTCCAACTCTCTGTTGGCGCAATTCAGGTGCAATAAATCTTAGTTTTGGGGCCGATTAATTACTGTAGATGAAACTTGGATACCCCATTATACCCCCAAAACAAAAGTACAGTCCAAACAGTGGACTGCAAAGGAGGTACCGGCTCCAAAAAAGAGCAAAAACTGTTTTAATTTTTCGGCTGGGAAAGTGATGGCGACTGCTTTTGGGATATTCATGGAGTTATTTTAATCGATTATCTTCAAAAACGAAAAACCATTACGGAGTATAGCACGCATGATGACTTGACAAGCTGAAGGCAGAACTTGCGGGAAAACGGCCACATTTGCAGAAAAAGAAAATCCTGTTTCATCAAGACAACGCACCGTCTCATACCTCAGCGGTTGCAACGGCGAAAATACACGAATACGGTTTGAACTGTTTGACCATCCTTACACACCAGATTTAGCCCCAAGAGACTTCTTTTTGTTCCCTCATCTGAAAATTGCGCTCGGAGGACAGAGATTTTCGTCAAATGAAGAGCCGATCACTTTCATGAAAAATTATTTTGCAGAGAAAAACTCGGAGTACTATTTGGACGGGTTACAGGGATGGGAGCATTGCTGGGAGAAGTGTGTAGAGTTACAAGGAGACTATGTTAAAAAATAACAATAAAATTCTGAAAAATGTCTTGTACCTTTATTAGTTCGGAAACTTTACAGACCACCTATGTATATCACAGTTAACTTTTGCTTACTGAAAGCTTATATAATCAAATATAGTCAGTTATTTTTAGGCATTTATAAACTCAGAAAATTTCATGTTTTAAATCCAGAAAAGCTTTACCATAAATAACACAATTTCAGAAACGAATAATGCTATAACAATTGTCACTCATACAACTTAGGTAAGTTCAAGTGCCAATTATTTCTATAAATAACTTTAACTGTTTCTTCTGGGTTCCAAGTGTATAAAATAAAGAGTTATTTAGAGGAAATTCAAGATATTTATACATTTGATCAACTAAATATTTCAAACATGGGATGTCTTAGTCTAAATATTTATAAATTGGTTCTGTGAAATTAAAACATTAGTAATTTTGTCCAAATAAAAGTTCATTGTGATAGGAGAATTTCCCTAACATCTTCACCTTAGATCCTTTAAAAATCTGGTCTTATTTACACGGTAAGGTATATATCAAGGTGTGTTTTTAATATTTGACTTAGGCTGACCTTTCCAGCGGATACACACATATTTTTTTATTATAGTATTCATATAAAACTGAATCCTTCACGGTTACGTTAATACATATCATACACGGATTCTGCATTGTAATATTTAGCCATAGTAACGGATTTTCAAGTCGGAAAGGAAAAATAAGACGAAAATTGTGTAATAAAATAAGATCTATTTTTCCTGCATTGCGTTTTGGCATACTTATTTACAATTTCTTAGTTTCAAAAAATGCTCTCATTATGAAGAGTACTTAACAGGCTTTTAACACAAAGAGAAACAAACAATTTTATCATAAAAATATACTAAATATTTTAGAAAACGTTAGAGCAATTTTCTTAAAATTTGAGGATTAGTTTGGGACATGGAGCAATTTCTTGAAATCCTTAATTCGTAGGTTTCCCTCATAAAATACCCTCCTTCAAATACCAACTTACATATCACTCTAAACACCCCTTATACGGAAGAAATATCAATATTTTTAACTTTTAAATCACTCTTAACGATTTAGATAAAAAAATCACACGTGTGTGAAATTTCAATAAAAATAATATTGTCTACATACATTCTGAATGATTTTTGTACAGTTTGTAATATGTAAGAGATAGACAAAAACTTATTTGAAGAAACTGTAGGTATCATTAAAGCACGCAGGTTGTAACAAATAACATTTCCAATATATTTTTAATTATCTGTTTGAATTTTCAAACACGTCCAATTTTTCTGAGGCAAAAATTGCTATTCCTTTTTCTCCGCTCGTAATTGTACAAAAGCTATTACATATCCACTAAATGTGGCTAATACATTGCTGTTAACAATTTCTGTATCACTTACTGCCCTTTTGCATACAAGGAGAAACGATATAACTAAATTCATTAAATGTTAACATGAAGTAGATAAAAGGATAAACATTTTAAATAGCAGTCGTTGCGTGGGAGAGAAGATAAGCATGCATTAATGATCATGACTATAATAGTAGAGAAACACATCTCCTTACAATTCCAAACATGATCGCCAGATAATGATCTGCCTTTTGATGTTTTTAGCATTGCCATAGGACTGTTTACTCTAGATTCTGATGTAAAACAAATGACATGCAAGAAGACTTGTGTCGGTTTTGCTTGCACCTGATAGAGGGCGTTGTTCCTGAGGCACTCTGTGCTATCTGCGTTCTCATGTGAAGCTGCAGCCTCCCTGCTGGACCGCTTCCACCCTCCTCTAGTGGACAGTCAGTCTGTCGGTCGTTCCCTCCGCAGTAATTGAGCGATACGGCCATTGTTTACTGCTACTCCGATAGTAAATGTAGCACAAAGTACGGGATAAATGGCGAAAACAACTGCAGTCATTTATGTGACCTTTTAAACCCAAATCTCCTGTTTTAGGATGCGATTTGAGACACAGATTAAATCACTTAACTGTAAAACTAGAAAGTTATATTAATCTTGTTCTTAGTAAAAGGAATAAATACTGCATTTCATTCGAACCAAAATATTGTATCAATATTTAATATAAACGAACCCTCAGAAAAACACACTCTTCGAAAAATGTATCTGTGAATGACGTAACTAAAAGAAAATTGAATAAATACCAAATTTGGTATCTTAATTCAACATATTCGAACAATGGAAGATGTAATGTTTGAAGAAAACATCCAATTGCAAACTATCCTTTATACAATAGAATTATTCATTACTTTTTACGTTCTTAAAATAATCTTAAAAGTTTAATTAAAGTACCGCATCCTTTAGATTTCTTCATGGCTAATAAATTGAATTTTCAAGAATGGCATAGAAAGTCCTTCTTATACTCAGTGAATGTTATATGATGTAAAATATAATAAGATGTCAACAAAAATTTACTACAAAAAGTGTGGAATTTATTTCAATAGACAATTTGTTTCAAGCACTTTTTGTACCATTAGCAGGTTTAGAAATATACCATGTTGCGGCTTTCCTAAATGTCATCTGACTGATATGCTTGAACATTTGGTTCTTTCTTTTCCATCAATTAGAAGAAAACTTCAAAACAGAGGCGGTTAAACATCTGAAGGCCGAAAAAATGCAAAGTTGACCGATCATGCTGTGCTTTGAGAATGTGAGCATAAGGTCGGTGGTGGTGATGATAGGCGTCGTGCTAACAAGGGCAGGTTTAAAATGAAATTAATTCTTTATAAAGCTGACACGTAATCTTTCGATAGCATTTGGGAGTAGAAATAAGAGACCATTGAATTAAAGTGGTCATTGACATACGCAACTCCACGCTTTTCAAGCGTCAACTTTTCTATGTCTGTTGTTGCATTAGTCTAAACAGTTGACTGCTAGGTCGCTTATGTCATTCCAAGAAATGACTCTGTCAATGAAAACTCCGCGTTATTACCAATTGCTTATCGTAAAGGATTGCCTACTTCATGGTCCAGGTATTCAATACTGACCAATGAAACCTGCAGTCCATGTCAGTTTACCAATTCGGGCAGATTATTACTGAAATCTCTTCGTAAAGACATTGTCGCATTTAATTCTCGAAGTCTAGGATTCGCAGCAGCTGATACTTTCCCTTCTGACCACTGTGTAACAGTCCATCCTGGACAAAGGCCTATCGTATAACCGCTGTCCACTACAGGTGTCATGAGTGGGGTGCAGGACTGGAGGGTGGGAAATGGTTGGTGTCTCGATCACTCCCAGTCGATATGTGCTGCAGTACGAGGCTGAATGCAGGTCTCCTAGCCGAAGAAAATCTCCACGCTGTTATCGGAAATCGAACCTGGTCTTCCGCTTGGTAAGTAGCAGCGATACCACTATGCTAAGGAAACGACCCTGACGATATGGTTCACTTATTTAAAACGATTTTTGACAATCAGTGGTGCTGCTACTGCTAAATACTCATGGTTCAAATTATTGATGAAATCAGAAAATAAATCCAACTAATAACCTCTTATTCCACGATGATAGCAATCATTTCCACTTAACGAACAGTTGTGTCTTGTACATTTTCAGTGCCAGCGATAAATCATAACCTATTGAAAGACGATTCGTCAATAATATTAGTTACGACTAGACGTTTCTCTCTGTTTACATGAACCAGAATATAATAATTCATTCAGGGGAATTATTTCTGAGCTCTCGTTCATTTTATCATCGCTCACTACGTCACGTTTTGTTTCTTGGGATTTGTTTCAAGTCAGTCATAGAGGTAGCTGGATGATAACTAGTGTTGAAATAAATGTTGAAAACAAGGGACACTAGGTGCGATTGCGATCTAGAGTAAATATCTGTTTCTCTGTACGATGAAAGGGGGAAATATGGTCATTACTAGGGCCCGGAAGTTGTTGACTTAAAAGGTCCCTAAATGAGCTTAAAATATAAAACAATGATGTAATAAACATTAATAATTTTTCACAATGATAAATTAATAAGTGTCACAGACAAATAATGCATATATGGTGGGAATAACTACATTTTAAAATTAACTTTATTAGTAAATAATGCAATTATTGCTACTAAATAATGAATACATTCAAAGTTCATCAGGTCATTTTCAATTTTATAAAATAAAAACAAATAAGTTAATGCTCCCATTAGCCAAAACACACCTTATTTAGCGTTGCAGTACACCACCATGGTCATCTTCAAGTTAATCAAAAGTAAAGGAACGGCGGTGGTCTGCTAAAACTGTTTCATACTTTAAGAAACTTCTTCCACTTACAGAGATGTTATAAGTGTACATTTGAAAACATTGTCGCTGCTTGTTAAATCCTGTTCAAAAATATTACTTCTGAATTTTCTCCTGACACGATATCGGTTTACATGATATGAACTTTTAATCACAGATTATTTTAAAAACTCCGAAAAGCCGATGGGTCAGGGGGCAGGTGTGCCAAGGGAATCGAACCTGGGCCTCCTGAATGTGGGCTAAAGATGAAAATGCCCAATAAATTCGTGAAAAATAAAGAAAATGACTGGAAAGTGCATCTAAATGTTAAAAAATAACTATTATAAAAATGTGGAAAAATGCATTTTGATGACCAATAAAAATCTCATATGTCTGACGTATTTTTTCCAGAATGCACTTAACTTCCATCGTCTGTGACTGCTCAGAAAAAAAGATGACTTTTCATCAAAATTCGGGCCCTAGTCATTTCCCATGCAAAGGCAGAAAACATAATCAGTGTAGGTTATGCACAGTCAGATTGAAAAATTCACTGCCATAGACGGGTTTTGAAACACGGATCTCTTGGTCAACGACCGGTTGCTCTTAACCATCGAACTACCACGGCCAACATGCCAGCATTTATTAAATTCTCCAACTGACTTGTACTTTTTCCCGTTAACCACTACGAGTTCTCATATACAGTGAGATGCACACCGATTGTGTCGACTTACTATTATGAGTACTTAAATCCCAGACTAGGGTGGAATAAGGACTAATTTCCATCAATTAATCTAATAATCTGTAGACTTTTTATTTCATAATTCCTTTAGTTCTTCCTGAATAGGTGTGAGTTAAAAATTACGATGTCAATCTGTAGTACGGAAATGAGAGTGAGAAATCTGCGGAAGCATTGCCATATTCTTTCTGCAGCCAAGTGATGGACATGTGACATAAAACCATTTGTGTTACATGTGCAACAGGAATAGCATGCCCTTTATACAAAAAGCGTGTCAAACGTCCATAACCTCCGAGCCGCTCCCAAAACATCTGGACAAGGTGTGGCAAAAACTCAGGTCTGCTCTCCAAATTGAACAGCCAATCATATCTGTTGCCACGCAGCTCCCAGTTAAGTCGAATTCTTTGTGGTTTTTATATCTTGCTTTTAGTACCTCGTTTTTCTAATTGGCAGTTATCAGCTGAAGAACCGCGTTTCTATTCCTTTTTATTTCAATCATTCATGTTTCTTGGCAATTATAGATTGTATGGCAGGTTTTAGCAGATTATATACCATCATGTCTTGGAGATGTTACACCTTTTTGTATCACCGAGAGGATATAACTAATTAAATACTAGCTGTCTTATTCAGCTCTGTATTCTAGTATTATACATATTGAATGATGATTTAATTAAATCTCTTTGTGTGCTCTTTATAATTAAGTTTAAGTGAAAATTTCAAATGAAATTTTACTATACTTTCTCTATATTAAGTTATCCGTAAAATGAAGCGTCTTATAAATAATAAATCAGACATTTAAACTCTGCCTTTTCGAAGGATGTGACATCAACTTCCTACTTTCTTTTGGGAACACAATGGTCATATGATAACTCCAATGGTATATCGGCGACCGTTCTCCTTTGGAACATATTGGAGATGTTAACTCGTAATCTTGGGCTATATCACGCTCACATTCACACTCTCATTCATACTTCTAGACTCTAGGGAAGATGAGGAATTACCTTGGTCGGACCGCCGGGAATCCATCCCGGGACCCTAGTATGGCAGGCTGGAGCTCTACCGACTAACCTGCGGGGCCAGCCGAAAATTATTGTATTCAGAACAAAAAATTCGATAAGGAGATCTCACTGCAAATATGTTTGAGATTTCCTGGAACCCTCCCTTCAAAAAAAAAAAAAAAAAAAAAAAAAAAAAAAAAAAAAAAAAAAAAACCACCTGTTTTAGCAAAACTTGAATATATGTGTGCAACAGAGAGACAGAGAGATAAACATTAATCAGAAAAGAAATGTCGGACAAATACCAAACTTTTATTTAAATCCAACATTTATGAGGGATGCGGCCGGAATTTATTAGTAAAGTCTCCTAGCCCAAACAAATCTTAAGGATGTGCAATTAATGCAATTAATTTCATTGTTTAAAGTAATTAAAATTGGTTCTATGGAATTGGATTGAAATATATATTTAAACAAACCTGTAGGAGCACTTTCGGGATCCCTTTAGAGGTTAGCTCAATGTATTTTGTTCTCACAGGGTCAGCTATCTCTGTGAATTAAATTTCCCTGTGTGTCTGTGCCGTTTACCCTTTATTCTGATATGACACCATACTCTTTCAGTTCCACTCTTTTTCACTGCACTATCGATCACTAGGTTTTTATCCTATCCCACACTTCTTTCCACTTAATTCTGTGCCTTGCCATTCTCATCCACTGCACACCCTCGCTGCATTGCTTTCGCTGCCTTGGACATCCTCGAGTCCCATACCACTGGTGTATAGGTCTACCTATCCTGGTACATTCTGGCCACGTGACCTCGCCAGCTCCAATAAGGTTCTCTTCGCCTTGAATAGCAAACGAAAATCTTGAATTTTCTGCAAATAACCTATGAAGTCGCATTCATTCCGAAAGAATTTTGTACAGTGGTTTATTTTGTGCAAGTGGTTAACCATAAGATATATGCAGAAACCTTGTACGGTATAAAATATAGATATATTTAAAATAAAAAATTATTATAAATTAATTTCTGCGGTATCTCTATATTCCAGATATTTGTTTCTGGAATCCATTTCAACACACTTTTGTCTTTTGATTTTTATTATTGCTTTTTATTTTTGTTTTGTTTTTCACTATTAACTTGTTACTTCCCCGAGTCATGGGGATTTTGAAGATAGAATATAAACATCAGACTATCATTTGAATCTCCTTGTAGCACACAGAAATTGCAATGAACCAGCTTCTACAAAACCTAGCTCGATTAACAGGAAGTAGATAGAAAAGTTAACTTTAAGAATAGATTGTAGAAGAGATATAGAAACAAACGATACTATATAGAAGCGGTGACCACAACGAGGCTCGCGAGCCGCATGTGGCTCTTGACACCAAGCTTACATAAGTAAGATTAACATAATTAATGGAACCAACACATCTCGAAGCTGGTGGAAAAAGGAAAATTTTTCTCTGATTTTAATGACTCCAATGCCTTAATAAACAAATATACTTTTACAAGGAAGAGAAAAGTTATAAATGATTTGGCCCAGACTGTATTTATTGTCCAGCAACGCAAGGAGGCCCCTGAAAGGAATGTGCTCCCTTACACAGTGGGACAAGGACAGTGAGCGTGTGTGACAGGGAACGCATGCTACAAAAGAAGTAGAACCGTTGCGCCGTGTTCACTCTGTACTAAAAAGAGAAGATTCATTCACAAAAGTAGAATGGTCTGTAACTGAACTTTCATGGGGGTTTCATAAAACTATCCAGGGAGGGTGTGGGAACCTTCTGCAATCCCCCTGCGTCTCAGGCCCCGGAGGCTTTCTCTCCTGTGGAGGACAGTAGTTTCCAGACCAAGTTAAACTTCAGACTAAACATTTGCCGATTTCAAATTTTCGGAGAAAATTACTGAACGTCTTCCTGAATTTAGGCAGAAACTGAGTACACGTCGGGCCTTACTGAAGAGATAAATTGCAGATTTAAGGATTTAAGGTCACTTAGACCTTCAATTTCATTCCTGGAAAATCCAGGAACATAACATTCCTGGAAAATGGATATAGCAGCTGTAGAGTTGGAGCTACAAAAACTGACTATTAGGACTCAAACGAAGTGGCGTTTTGACTATAAAATTTTGGGAGAATATTCCAGAAGAAAAATATTCACTAACATAACAGTGTGCTAACAGATTCATTTTAATCTTTGAAACTACTTATGTGTGCGAATCACTGTACTCAGTGCTTAAAGTCATTAAATCTAAATATCAATCTGAACTTGTGGAAACTGGCTTACTAATTACACTGGGCAACAACGAAAATGTTCCGGGCTTAAAAATAGTGAATTTACATGTATTTCCATCTGCTGAATTAAACAATCACCATGAAATGATAGATTAGCTCTTGTTTTGAAGATAAAGTGATATTTCATTTTTAGAGTGAAGATTTTAAATTTGGGGCAAACTTTTTTTTTTGGAGGGGGGAGCTGGCACACCTGTCAAATAACAAAACACAATTAGAGAGAAATTTTGAAAATTAAGTGATGCAAAAGTTAAAGAAGGCATTTTTGTAGGACCACAAATACGAAAACTTGTAAAGGATCCTGCATTTGACTAAGCTTTGGAGGGGAAGAAAAGGAAGCTTGGGAAGCCTTCAAGGGCGTTGTTCATGGATTTTTAGGCAACAAAACAGATGACAACTACAAGCATTTGATGACAGTGCTTCTGCGAAAATACCGTAACCTTGGATGCAACATGTCCCTTGAGATCGATTTTCTCCACTCCCACCTAGACTTTTTACGTCCTAGTTGTGGAGCTGTTAGTGATGAACTTGGCCAGAGATTCCATCAGGACATTTCTGTTATGAACATAGATATCAGGGCCGTTGGAATGAAGTAATGCTTGCGGATTACTGTTGGTCTGTGTATAGGGATTCTGCGGAACTCCATCGGAAGAGGCAAGCTAAAAGACGACGAAGTCACTAGGCCACCACATGATTTTCTTCAGACACGACTGTCTTCGAAGTATTTTTCCAGCAATTTAGAACTCTTGGCATGTAATTACTAGTTAAAATAATCAAATGCACTTTCATTGTTGTTAGCATGTATGAAATTAAAATGTATCCTTTTCTCTGAATCCGTTAATATTTAATACTTCCATCTTGTGTATAGCAGAAAAACTAGAGCTAATAAACATTTTTAATTGTCATATGTGTTTTTCTCAACCCAAAATTAGTAGGAATTGCCTCATGAAGTGCTCGAAACACTCAAAAACTATATTTTTGTTGCCCAGTGTTATCAGCCATATTTCTAAAAACCTAATTATAAGAAATGAACACTTGAAAAGACACTTCTCAAAAGTAGAACTTCATTCCTCTATATATATCTGAACAGCAATGTTCTGTGTAGTACAGAAAATAATTATTCCTTCATTTGCTATAAACTGAAAGATGTGCCTTCATTTTATAAGCATTTTATAAACATATCTTACAATATGGCTTGCTTAAACCTAGCTTCATAAGTTTGTGGCTCACAAAATTAAGGTTAGTGGCCGTCCTGCTACATAGAGAAGGTTACACGACTGTAACGTTAAACACCCTGTATACTCGGTACGTATGCAAAATATGCTAATATCCAAATCATTCTCTCGCATATCTATGCTAAATTGCTGAAAGGCTATGTACGTTAAAAGCTAACTAACAACCCCTAATGCATCCTTCCCTTAATTCCTGTTTAGGATGTTTAAAACGCTCCATTGTAATAAATCACTAAGCTATAAAAAGTCCAATAACTGACGTATAGACAACGATTCGTTAAAAGCTTGTACTTCTTACTTAATTGCTTCCTCGCCGCTCACTGATTGAGAAGCAGGTAAAATTATAATAATAGTGATGTTGATGGTGTTTCAACTCGAACCCTAGCACCTCGGAGTTAATCTTGAACAATACGCGAGGATGCCTTATATGGAGTGCTGGTCGTTCGCAAGCCGCTCGCCATTTGTTTTTTGTGGCCTCGCTCATTAAAGGTTTATACGACTTGCAATAAACGGCGTTATGAAAGGCAGGCAGCCTGGATTAACATCACATGGGATGGAGTTTATAGACACTGTTGTTATTGACGTTCTTTTGTTGGTCACTCTGTGTCTATAATGAGAGACCAATCAGGTAAAAACTGCACGAAACTTAGAAATACATTTCCTTTATTTATTAGTTCCTTTGCCACGAGAGAATATTGAACGTCTATCTAAAAAATCAATGGTGTTCGTATATTTTAGTTCTCTGAACACGAAAAACCAGTTCTATAAAAAATATCTCTCTCTCTGTGCATACGCATGATCATAACTAAAAACAATTACTGATGTGTCACATTCACAGGCATTCTCCATTTATTCAAGTAATATTGCAAATGTTTATTCAATCTACGAGGGCTGCTCCATAAAGAATAATCCCAATTTCTTGACTAGGTACCTTTACCCATTCTCATAATCTTGATGGTCCTTCTCAAAATAGTCTCCCCTGAATGCGTTGCACTTGTCCCAGCGTTTCTGCCAGTCTTCAAAGACATGCTGGAAACAATTTTTTTGAGATATCCTTCAAAATCGCCTCCGCAGACTTCACCACTGCTTCTGATGATGGATAATGTCTCCCACGAAGGTGTTTCTGCTAGTTAGATAATAGAAAAAAGTCACATGGGCTAAATCCGGACTATAGGGAGGTTGAGGGATGCACTTTACGTTGATTTTTGCAAGATATTCAGCAACATTGGCAATATGCGGCCGCGCATTATCGTGATGCAATATCCAGCCTGCTTCACGGAAATGTGGTCTTTTGCGCCTGATATGGACTTGCAATGTTTTCAGGAGATCCTTATAGTATTGTCCAGTTACTGATGTATGGGCAGGTACAACATGCTGATAAACCATTCCATGAATATCAAAGAATGAGATGGCCATAACTTTCCCAGCAGAAGCAACCACTTTGGCTTTTTGGGGGGTTGATGATGGAGATTTCCACACTGAATTTTGCTGTTTGCTCTCAGGATCAAAATGATGTAGCCAAGTTTCATCAGAAGTGATTACGTTTGAAAGAAACTCCGGATCCTCCTCTAACATAAAATTTAACTGCATGCAGACGTGCATGTGAATGTCCTTTTGTTCGGGAATCAACAGTCTTGGAACCCATCGCGCACAAACGCGTCTCATGTGTAATGTTTCTGTCACCAACGTGTGGGTGGCACACAATGAAATGTTCAGTATTTCATAAAGTGATATTAAGGTAATTCGTCGATCTTCTCTCACAATGGCAGCAGCAGCGTTTGTTTTCTTCCATAAGAACAGTAACTGAAACATCGGGTCCACCTTCCTCTGAAAGTGACTGTCTCCCGTCTTTAAATATTTTAAATCTACTTCGAGCTGTACTGTAGGGAAGAACAGACTCTCCGTAGGCCTCCTGTAACATCCTGAAGATTTGTTGAGACGAAAACAGAATTTCAAAGCCGCATGTTGTTCCTCAGGTGTTACCTCCATTGCAGCGGTGGGCGATACTGAACATGTCAGAACTTGCCTGGTTCTCACAGGCAGGAACCTGGAATACCAACAATGAAACTACTACGGTGAATTTGTTTCACATTAAGCCAACATAATATAATAAGATTGAATTTTATTGCGAAAAATTATGATAATTCTTTACTGAACAGAGCTCGTAGATCATGTTAATCGAAGTAAATAGTTATAAAATGGTTTTAATCAGGAGTGGGTCAACACCAATTATTTTCTAGATACTTTAGTTTCAGTACAAAATAGTATTACAATTATATTGAGGAATTAATCCATTCAGAATTAATCCTTTTGAAATACAATTTCTACTGTATATGGATGTTTTTAATTAATTAGAATCAATTAAAAAATTCAACGCCATGACCAGCATTTGAGCCAGAGATCTCCTGATCTACGTCCAGTCTCTCTAACCCATTGGGCTACCATGGCCAACGTGCAGACTGACATTAAACTCTCCAATTGACCCATTATATTTTCCTAGAAAACCACTTATGTCCGATTTCACCATCAGATGTTAAAATCGACGTTAACAAATGTAACGTAACAATTGTAACAACGCTAAAGAAACTGTTAAATTTCTTTCATTTAACCAACCTGTTTTCTGAGCGTGTTAACAAACACGTGTTAACGCCAAGAAACTTGTAAATATTACAGCTATATAAGGCTATGGATGAGTCGTATTATTTACTGAACGTCCTGCGATGCGCTTTTGTTTTCAATTTCGTTTGAAAACAGCTAAAAATGGCGGATAAACAAAATCGTAAACAAAAGCCGGAAAACAAATTTCGCATCGATGAATTAATTGAGTTGGTGACGAAGTATAAGGATATCGTGGAAAATAGGACAGATGCGGTGAATGTAAAAGAGAAAGATGTCACGTGGGAAAAAAATTTGAAACGAATTTAAATCAAATGCGTGTGTCATTACTAGGAACACGAAACGTCTTCAGTATTAGTAAATTTAAAACGAGGTGCGAAGAAGTACAAGTGACGAGTGACTTGAACGTTTCAAGACGGGAGGTGGACAGTGTATTATCCACATAATTCAGTGAATTATAAAATCGCAAAGTTATTAATAATTGAAGCAAAGACGAGATCGGCAAATTACTTTCAATGCATGTCCTAACTCAGTATTACGTAAGTTTAAAACGAAGAGCGAAGGACAAGTGACGATTGACTTGAACGTTTCAAGTGTATTATCCGCATAATTCAGTGAATTTAAAATAGCAAAGTTATTAATAGTTGAATCAAGGTCGAGATCGGCATAACCCTTTCGATGCACGTTCTAACTCAGTATTATGTAAATTTAAAACGAGGAGCGAAGGACAATTGAGGAGTGACTTGAACGTTTCAAGACGGGAGGTGGACAGTGTATTATTCACAAAATTCAAAGTTATTAATACTTGAAAGGACGAGATCGGCATATTCCTTTCGATGCATGTTCTAGCTCAGTATTACGCAAATTTAAAACGAGGAGCGAAGGACAAGTGACTTGAACGTTTCAAGACGGGATGTGGACAGTGTATTATTCACCTAATTGAGATTTTGTAATTTAGTTCTTCAACGTTAAGTCATATCGGACGATGCATGGAATGGGTGAAACGATGCTCAAATGAGCCCCGGGTGCATAGAGCTTAGAGTTACCCGACATTCGTCTATCAGGATAAGGGAAAATCCGGAAACAACCTAATCCAGGTAACTCGCTCTGACCGAGATTCAAACTCGGGACCTCTTGAACGTAAAGCCGACACGATACCACCATGCTACCGAGACGAAATTTGAGTGAATTATGAAATCGCAAATTTACTAATACTTGAAGCAAAGACGAGATCGCCATATTCCTTTCGATGCATGTTCTAATCTCTCTTGTACCTCCGCAGTAACCTTCATAGCAACTTGTTTCGTCAGTCTATATCTCTGTAGAAAATTTTCTTCGGATAGTTCCTCAAAATAATTTCCCCTGATAGGCCGTATTCTATTACGAATGCAATTTAGACGGTCTTTAATACAGCAAATCGACATCAACAGCTGAGTTCATGCTCGCCATCATGACTATTTACAATTTTTAAGGACTTAACATCAGAAATTTGACTTGTTAGTTTAACAAGAGTTTTAACACGAGTGTTAATTTAACACTTGTTGGTGAAATGCAATTTTTGTTATAACTGTTGTTAACCCGTGTTAAGTCTAAACATATGTAGGTGAAATCGGGCATTGTGTCCTCATATTCGAGATACACATTTGTGGCGACTTACTATTGTATGTACTAAAATATTAGGATTTTTATCTTTGAACTCTTAATGCTAATTTATATTTAGGAATTAATCCATTCTGAATTAACCCTTTTAAATGCAATATGTGAACGTTTTTAATTAATTAGGGTCAACTGAAAAACTCAAAGTTTAATGTCACGTCGACACGTTGGCCATGGTAGCTCAAGGGGTTAGAGCGACTAGACGGAATTCAGGAGATCCGTGGCCATAGCAAAAAATTTTTCAGTTGATTTTAATTAATTACGAAATGGGATGTTGGGAGAACTGTGTAATAGCAATAAAATTAAATAGGTAGGCATATTTAATGAGACAAAAATTAAAACCATTAGGTGGGTGAGTCAAATGAAAACCTTAAATTTGTAATAAACAATTGAAATTTCGCGCCGTTATCCTGTAAATTGGTAAGCGTGCTACAATCAGCGTGCAGAATGGCCTGTAGGTGGCAGCATAGTGCAGATGCACACATACCATCACAGTATCTATATATAGATGGCCACCCCACTTACGACTTGCACCAGGGAAGACCAGCGTTCTGTTATTGACTTCTTTGCATAGTGAAGGTGTGAAACCTATTGAAATTTATCGACGAATGAAGGTTCAGATCGGTGATGTATGTTTGTCACAGCAGAAAGTCTACGAATGGAGTAGGAAGTTCGCAAATGGTGTGACTTCAGTGGAAGGTTCTCCACGTCCAGGTCAGGTACAACGAGTTGTGACTGCACAGAACATTGCAGCAGTTGAAGCGATAGTGAAGGAAATCCGCCGAGTGACACTGACTAACATTGCAGCATGTTTAGAGATTAGTCATGGGTCGGCACACCGCATTGTGCATGATGTACTCATGTTTCACAAAGTTTCTGCAAGATGGGTGCCACGGCAGCTGACTCCTGAAATGAGAGAACGACGTGTTGATGCTTGTGAAGAACTTATTCGGCGCTTTGAACGGGAAGGTGATGGCTTCCTTGCAAGAACCATTACTTGGGACGAAACCTGAGTTCACTTCAACCAACCAAAACGAAGAGAGCGAGCAAGGAATGTTGCCATCCCTCATCACCAAAACCAAATAAAGTTTCGAACAGAACCATCAGCAGGGAAGGTTATGCTGACTCTCTCTTGGGACGAAAAAGGCGTCATTTTGGAGCATTACATGCCTAAAGGGACCACTGATACCAGTACATCATACTCAGATCTCCTAAAATATCATCTGCGGTTTGCAATCAAATCAAAGCGACGTGCATTGCTGTCAGTAGGTGTCCTTTTGCAACATGACAATGATGATGATGATGATGATGATGATGATGATAATGAGTATAAGGGCGCTCAACTGCAGAGGTCACCAGCGCCCTTTTTAAAACAAACTGGTCATGGCAAAAGCCAGATATCAGTTCCTCTAAAACACTATAAATATGTCAATAGACTTACAAAAAATACATACACGTAAAAAGCTATAAAAACAATAGAAATATAATCTAAAAAGCCATAAATTCTATTCGTTAAATCCTAAAATCTAATCTAGAAACGAATCTAAATACCTTCTCCACTACTGCGTTATTGTCCGCTAGCATTTCTGCAAAGCTGGCCGGCAGCTGCAGAGAGGTCCTAAGGTCTGCTAGGTGAAAACACTCTAGCAGCACGTGTCGTACAGATAACGCTTCATTGCAAAACGGACAGAGTGGAGAAGGCTCCTTTTAAAAAGAAAACTATGAGTAAAAGAGCAGTGCCCAGTACGCAACCGAGCCAGTCACCTCCTCGCAACGAGATGACCGACAGGAGGTAACCCAGGGAATCGGAAGTTCTTTGACAGATCCAAGTTTATTATTGCGGAGAGCGGACCACCCTTACTGCCAGCAGGTTTGCACAGCTCTCCGCAATACGGCCCTAAAATCTTCCGATGTCACAGATGGTACTCGAACCCTGGGCTTCATGGTAGCCGTCTTGGCTGCCGAATCCGCCATTTCATTCCCCCGCAAGCCTACGTGACCAGGGATCCATGCACACACCACGTTCACGCCAGAAGCGTATAAAACGTGGAGGACATCCTGTATATGCTGCACAATAGGGTGGTAATTGTACAGCTGCCGTAGGCTTTGAAGTGCACTGAGAGAATCACTTAGGATGCAACATGACAATGCAAGGACTCACACTGCCCGTACAACAGTTGCAACAATCACAAACCTGCATTTTGAGTGTCTTCCTCATCCAACATATGTACTTACCAGACTCGCCCTAAGTGATTTCCATTTGTTTGGACCACTCAAAGACGCAATGGGATGAAAGAGGTTCCGTTCCGTTCCGATGAAGAGTTACGCCACGCGCACTACCAAAATAATTTTTTTCGAAAGGTATTTATGCACTTTGTAAGCACTATAGGACTTGCATTGAGCGTGGGGGAGATTATGTTGAAAAGTAGTACAGCTTATGTACCACTTCTGCACAATAAATATTATTTAAAAAAATATTTATGGTTTTCATTTTACTCACCCTCGTATTTATATGTCGTACCAATTTTAATGCCGGTACGAAAGTAGCATTCAACCATGAAGGCGCGGTGCTCTGTGTTCATATCCAGGGGAAGCTGGTCGTATTAGTTACCAGCACTCAGAGCGCTGTAATTTGCTTACTGTTCCACAAAAATTAACGATTCTTCTCCGTATAGGGCACTATGATTTCAAGGTAGATTCACCAGTCAACTTTGACATCATTATTTCTCAATCGGAGGGCGGGAAATAACGTATAAAAATGAATAACGTGTATAGGGACCGGCGACTTTCTTGTTGAAAGCGGTTAAAGGGCATGCATAAACAAAAACTCAACTTATTGGATTAAAAGTGTGCCAAAAATAATGCATAAAATTCTTTAAAAACAAAAGATAAAATAATAACAAGTGATAGTTGTTGTAGGACAAGAGTTAACATTGGAATGTAAGTGGGTGAGTAAGCAACATTCTCTCCGTGTAATCCAACGCTTCTCCTGACATAAAACAATGTAACGTTAATTAGAACTCAAACGATCAGATAAGGTTAAGCTTCAGAAGATGTTGGTCCAGCCCCCCTCATCATGCATGTGTTTAATATTTACACTCGAAGCATGCCATACGCGTGGGTTTGAGTCACGCCAGAGCGACCACGGCCTATTAGAGACAAAATTATATGGGGAACACGTTCCCATGCTTTGAAAACCGTGAAATGACATTTTTCTGTAATACTCTAATATAAATAAGTGTACTACACGAGGGGTTATTAATAATCCTTGCAGCAACTCACGAATCTTTAAACATGCAAATGAGCTCTTTGGTTAAAGAAATGGACATACTTTTAGGTATGTTTGCTGCAGAGGGATGACGAAGTTATTTTAACGTAGACTCCATCCTCGTTCTCCAACGGATCAACTGCCGGCTGCTCTAGTGATATAATTAGGAGATTCTGATGATGATCATGAAGATGATAAAGGAAAAATCTGTAGAGCCCCGTGTGATGTTAATCAACCACAATGAAAACTTCTGAAGCGAAGGACGAAAATTTAAGAAATACACACTACTCTTTCAAATAAAATCACTATAATATTACATCACGCCTGATCACGTTCCTTATGTCCTTAAGGATCTTCGTTTGCGTCTCGCTAAATTCCAAGAATTTCATTTCTTTACTAGTTTTCATAATTTTCTCTACCCGCCTCGGTAGCGTAGATGGTAGCGTGTCTGCCTTACGTTCAAGAGGTCCCGAGTTCAAATCTCGGTCAGGGTAAGTTACCTGGATAAGGTTTCCCGGGGTTTTCCCTTATCCTGAAAGACGAATGTCAGGTAACTCTAAACTCTATGGACTCTGGGCTCATTTGAGCATCATTTCACACATTCCGACATGATGTAAATTACAATAAATAATTTTCTCTATATGCCTGGTGACGTTTGCGATAACTGAACATAACTGAATTATAAGAATACTTTCAGATGATTGTCTTCCTCACTACACGGTCTGGTACTGATTACCTTTACCTTCAAATAGCATTTTATAATGACTCCAATCCTCTGAAAAATTCTTACCACATACTTCTACATTATACACTGACATTTATTGCAATTATTTGTGCACCTGTACATATATCATTTCTTTGTGACATTATTTGATCTTACTGCCAATGATTTGCTATAAAGTGGAACAAATGCTAGTGCAGGAAAGTTAGAATTAGCTTGAACAATTCAATTGCAAGGCAGTGTTTTGAATCAGGATCCTCGGTAAGGATTTCCACTGCCAAAATTAGTTGAGATACCATGGCAAAATGCTGACGTAACGTTAAACTCCTTAAGAGGGGACGTAAAAAATATTCAAGCTCTTGCATAAATAGCTATAACATCCCAAGCTTTTAAGTTAGATAAGTGAAACTTAGTATACTTATTTAAGAAAATACCGTTAATATGCACAATTTTTAATAATTTTTCATTGTTTATAACTAATGCTACATATTTTTTCTACATGCAGAGATATTTGCAAACTTAAGCCCATGTTTTTTTCAAAATTCACAGATGCTATCTTTCTGAAATTTGGTATGTTATTTTAAAACACACTAAAAATGAATTTGTTGGATTTAGATTTCTTATTGAAGCTGTAAATAATTTAAAAAATGTTAATCATATGCATCCTTTAAAAATTAAAATAATTTTATATATTTTGTATCATCACTTTCCATCTGGAGCTTAATCTTAAATTCTAGAACCTATAAAATATTCATTGTGGCGTAAGAAAGCTGTATGCTAAATTTCATCACTTTAGTTGAAGTAGTATAAGAGAAAAATGGGTTGAAGTTGTAGAAAATGCAAGTTATGGGGAAAGGCAATTAAAAATACAATAAGTATTATTCAGTTTGCCTTTTAATTTTAAGTTAGAGCTTCCCATATCCATAGTCTGTATCCTCATTCTCGTCTTCTTCAGCCTTTCTTTTTAAATTCCTCTTCTGTCTTGCTTCTTTCTGCATTAATTTCAGAGCTATTTCTGCACCAGCGATGCCAATGTTGTTGATACTCTGCAAAATTGTTTCCATAAACACACCAGGTTGATACCCTAACTGATGCATAACTTTCTTTCTGCCAACATTCCCATCATTAAACAAAATGTAGCAATTTTCACCACTATGGAAGACACAAATGATGTTTTGGGACACCTTTTCCATATCAAACTGTTGAGGCTTTCATTTGAGTTTTGTGTCTCTCCATAGAGACATTTTTTTAACAAGTCTGGGTGTGCTAAGAATTGGTAGGTGGGCTTTATAGATTCCAAGACAGCTGATGGAAGACTATGTGTTGCTACTATGCTACTATGCAACACTAGAATATTTACTTTTTTAAAGATACATACAGACCACGTACAGTCATAATATTTTGATGTTTGATAGCTAACACTATATACTATTTTACAAAATAATAAAAAAATTAGATTTTTTGAACATTTTCAAGTATTTCCCCCCATAATTTACTGACATATTCTGGTATATTACAATTGATTTTGAGATAACACACCGCACAATCTCGTAACTACTTTAATAAGAATTAAACGTCATCTTGGCATATAAATATATTAGCTCCATTACTTAGACGAGTGGCCTTAGATGACAACCTGGTTAAGTTACACACGGGATAGTTACTTAGCCTCCTGCAAATGTCGCCTTGTACAATTCATACCTGTAATTCTGAAACAACTGAACAACAACCTCTACTGGTTCTGTGCTGAAATATTGTATATGCAAGATGTCAGAATACACATTTATATAATCAGACCGACATTACAGCTAAAGATTAACACCAGTAAAGAAAAACCTACTTCTATTACGTGATTTATTTCCCGTGGGAAAGACATTCGGATGTCTAAAATAAGATCCGAAGCTTTCCTGGCAACGAATATGCTCAATTTCTTTTCGGGAAGCAAGCCAGGTGAAAAGACGAATAGATATCGACGTTTCGGGAGTGTGCATCTCTCCCATCATCAGGATATTTATAAAATGTTATAACCACAAATGAAACACTGCATATAACACACATATAAACAAAGACAAAACACTATCAAAATTCGCATTACTGAACAAAGGAGTGTTTTCAGTCAATTAAATGCCAGGTCAGGAGATGGCGTAGGAATAGGAAATGAATTGGGTTAAAGAAATATAACTACTATATGCGCAAGATTTTTTGAGCGCTGGATTTACGGTGTAGTGCGGGCAGAGGGGAAGAAAAGAGAGTTAACACGCTTTTGTTGCTGCAGTGTGGTGAACCTAGAAAAACACAATTCAGCCAAATTGCGGTAAGATAAGCGAAGATATGCGCCGAAGGTGTGAATGTGGCAAAAAACAATTGAATTCCATCCGATATGCTGTATGCTTATATATTTATGCCCGATTTCACCAACAAATGTTAAGACTTAACAGGAGTTTAGCAATAGTTAAAACAAAAATTGCATTTCACCAACAAGTGTTAGCGTAACACCCGTGTTAAATCTCATGTTAAACTAACAAGCCGAATTTCTAATGTGAAGACCTCAACAATTGTGAATAGTCAAGATGGCGAGCATGAACTCAGCTGTTGATGGCATTCTAAATGGCATTCATAATAGAGTACGGCCTATGAGGAGAAATGATTTTGAGGAACTATACTAAGAAAATTGTTTTACGGAGGAATAGACTGTCGAAACATGTTGCTATGAAGGTTGCTGTGGAAGTACAAGAGAGGTTAGAACATGCATAGAAAGATAGAAAGGAATATGCCGATCTCGTCTTTACTTCAAGTATTAATAACTTTGCGATTTTATAATTCACTGAATTATGTGGATAATACACTGTCCACCTGCCGTCTTGAAACGTTCAAGTCACTTGTCCTTCTTCGCTCCTTGTTTTAAATTTACGTAATAATGAGTTAGAATATACATCGAAAGGAATATGCCGATCTCGCCTTTGCTTCAAGTATTAGTAACCTTGCGATTTTATAATTCACTGAATTATGTGGATAATACACTGTCCACCTGCCGTCTTGAAACGTTCAAGTCACTTGTTCCTCGCCCCTCGCTTTAAATTTACGTAATAATGAGTTAGAATATACATCGAAAGGAATATGCCTATCTCGCCTTTGCTTCAAGTATTAGTAACCTTGCGATTTTATAATTCACTGAATTATGTGGATAATACACTGTCCACCTGCCGTCTTGAAACGTTCAAGTCACTTGTTCCTCGCACCTCGTTTTAAATTTACGTAATAATGAGTTAGAATATACATCGAAAGGAATATGCCGATCTCGCCTTTGCTTCAAGTATTAGTAACCTTGCGATTTTATAATTCACTGAATTATGTGGATAATACACTGTCCACCTGCCGTCTTGAAACGTTCAAGTCACTTGTTCCTCGCACCTCGTTTTAAATTTACGTAATAATGAGTTAGAATATACATCGAAAGGAATATGCCGATCTCGCCTTTGCTTCAAGTATTAGTAACCTTGCGATTTTATAATTCACTGAATTATGTGGATAATACACTGTCCACCTGCCGTCTTGAAACGTTCAAGTCACTTGTTCCTCGCCCCTCGTTTTAAATTTACGTAATAATGAGTTAGAATATACATCGAAAGGAATATGCCGATCTCGCCTTTGCTTCAAGTATTAGTAACCTTGCGATTTTATAATTCACTGAATTATGTGGATAATACACTGTCCACCTGCCGTCTTGAAACGTTCAAGTCACTTGCCCTTCTTCGCTCCTTGTTTTAAATTTATGTAATAATGGGTTAGAATATTCATCGAAAGGAATATGCCGATCTCGTCTTTACTTCAAGTATTAATAACTTTGCGATTTTATAATTCACTGAATTATGTGGATAATACACTGTCCACCTGCCGTCTTGAAACGTTCAAGTCACTTGTCCTTCTTCGCTCCTTGTTTTAAATTTACGTAATAATGAGTTAGAATATACATCGAAAGGAATATGCCGATCTCGCCTTTGCTTCAAGTATTAGTAACCTTGCGATTTTATAATTCACTGAATTATGTGGATAATAGACTGTCCACCTGCCGTCTTGAAACGTTCAAGTCACTTGTTCCTCGCCCCTCGTTTTAAATTTACGTAATAATGAGTTAGAATATACATCGAATGGAATATGCCTATCTCGCCTTTGCTTCAAGTATTAGTAACCTTGCGATTTTATAATTCACTGAATTATGTGGATAATACACTGTCCACCTGCCGTCTTGAAACGTTCAAGTCACTTGTTCCTCGCACCTCGTTTTAAATTTACGTAATAATGAGTTAGAGTATACATCGAAAGGAATATGCCGATCTCGCCTTTGCTTCAAGTATTAGTAACCTTGCGATTTTATAATTCACTGAATTATGTGGATAATACACTGTCCACCTGCCGTCTTGAAACGTTCAAGTCACTTGTTCCTCGCACCTCGTTTTAAATTTACGTAATAATGAGTTAGAATATACATCGAAAGGAATATGCCGATCTCGCCTTTGCTTCAAGTATTAGTAACCTTGCGATTTTATAATTCACTGAATTATGTGGATAATACACTGTCCACCTGCCGTCTTGAAACGTTCAAGTCACTTGTTCCTCGCCCCTCGTTTTAAATTTACGTAATAATGAGTTAGAATATACATCGAAAGGAATATGCCGATCTCGCCTTTGCTTCAAGTATTAGTAACCTTGCGATTTTATAATTCACTGAATTATGTGGATAATACACTGTCCACCTGCCGTCTTGAAACGTTCAAGTCACTTGCCCTTCTTCGCTCCTTGTTTTAAATTTATGTAATAATGGGTTAGAATATACATCGAAAGGAATATGCCGATCTCGTCTTTACTTCAAGTATTAATAACTTTGCGATTTTATAATTCACTGAATTATGTGGATAATACACTGTCCACCTGCCGTCTTGAAACGTTCAAGTCAATTGTTCTTCGCACCTCGTTTTAAATTTACGTAATAGTGAGTTAGAGTATACATCGAAAGGAATATGCCGATCTCGCCTTTGCTTCAAGTATTAGTAACCTTGCGATTTTATAATTCACTGATTTATGTGGATAATACACTGTCCACCTGCCGTCTTGAAACGTTCAAGTCACTTGTTCCTCGCACCTCGTTTTAAATTTACGTAATAATGAGTTAGAATATACATCGAAAGGAATATGCCGATCTCGCCTTTGCTTCAAGTATTAGTAACCTTGCGATTTTATAATTCACTGAATTATGTGGATAATACACTGTCCACCTGCCGTCTTGAAACGTTCAAGTCACTTGCCCTTCTTCGCTCCTTGTTTTAAATTTACGTAATAATGAGTTAGAATATACATCGAAAGGAATATGCCGATCTCGTCTTTACTTCAAGTATTAATAACTTTGCGATTTTATAATTCACTGAATTATGTGGATAATACATTGTTCACCTCCCGTCTTGAAACGTTTAAGGCACTTGTCCTTCGCACTTCGTTTGAAATTTACGTAATACTGAGAAGTTGTTTGGTGCTTGTAGTAGTGAGACATGCATTTGAATTAAATTCGTTTCCAATATTTTCCCCGCGACATCTTTCTCTTTTACATTCACTGCATCCGTCCTCTTATTTTCCACGATATCCTTACACTTCGTCACCATTTCAGTTAACAATTCTTTCTCCGTCGATGAGAAATTTGTCTCACGGCTTTGTTTATGATTTTGTTCATCCGCCATTTGTGCAGACGAAAATGAAAACAAAAACGCATCGGAGTACGTTCAGAAAATCATCCATAGCCTTCTATAGCTGTGATATTTACAAGTTTCTTGGCGTTAACACAGGTTTGTTAACATTTTAAGAAAACAGGTTGGTGAAATGCAAGAAATTTAACATTAATTTTAGCGCTGTGACAATTGTTACGTTACATTTGTTAACGTCGATTTTAACATCTATTGGTGAAATCGGGCATTACTGTTATAAATCACATGAAAGTATTAAACAAATATTATGACAGCTTTAATCACTCACTCGGTTTGTGGTTCTTCGATTTCCAAGTCTACTGCGTCACTTTCATCGTTTGAATCTTCTAATGTGTTAACAATTTCATTAACTGCATTTTCTATTACACCATCTTTTCTCCAATATTGCATTTCCAGCTCTTGGACCTTCTTAGCGTATCCTTCCCAATCCGACGCTTCTATAGCAAGTTTCCGCAGGTTTGTGGCTCTCGTTAACATTGCCTACTTTGTAAGCATTCCTTATTTTTGTCCAAGCCAGCTCAATTGCATTCAGATCATAGCTATACGGAGGTCAATGAATAATAGTGTGTCCCCTTTCGAGAGCCATAACTTTGACAACATAGTCTTGCTTTCAGATTTGTTGTAAACTGGTTAGCTAATAATTAACCTCAAAATTGCTCAAGATGAAATGGCGTACGTGTGAAAGCTTAGCATATTAGCCACTATGTGAGATTACGGAAATAGGCGAAACCTACCGAATGAGGACTTGGGACCCGAACGCTCAAGAAATCTTGTCATATAGTACTTAACTTGCTTATCAAGCTGTATTGATCTTTGCTTCTTAAATCGACGGATTTCCATTTTTAAGGCCGGTTAAGACTGAACTGAAATCCAGCATCACGGTTAAGCGTGCTCCTCTTAGAGGAAATCGCCAAAACTTCCTTAGTTCTCCGCTCCTAATAACTGTTGCATATTACCAAGATGTTCGTCTCCCGAAAATTGGCTCTATGGTCGTTATCAAAACAATGCTCTGCCAGCCCACACTTCTCAGGTTGCATTAAACGAATGCTCCGTTCATGTTCGATTATTCTGGTAGCAATGCTCCTTCCGGTTTGTCCTATATACAGTGTCCCACATTCACAGGGAATGCAGTACTCTCCCGGAACTTAGAAGTCCAGTTTGTCTTTCACTGGTCTCAACAGATGTTTAATCTTAGGAGGTGGCTTGTGGATTGTCCTGATGTATTTGGCGAGAAATCTGCTGATTCTGCCTAATAGATTACCGGTAAATGGGATGCAGGCTGTAGCGGTAGGCTTATCTGACGCTTGCTGTATTACAGGTTTCCCTATCCTAGCTTTGGTGATCGAGGCTTCAACTTAGACGGAAAGTGAGTCTCAGGTGCTGTAATTCTTGTTTTAAGTGGCTGGGATCAGAGATAGACAAAGCTCTGTGGGCCATGGTATTGAGAACTCCCAGTCGTTGAGATTTACAATGGAAAACATAAGCGTGCAGATAGAGATCGGTGTGTGTAGGCTTGCGGTATACAGCATGCCCCAGTGTACCGTTGCTAGTTTTTGAAACAAGAATGTTCAGGAATGGAAGAGTTCCATCCTTTTCCACTTCCATGGTAAACTGTATTTGAGGTCGAAGGCTGTTGAGATGCGCAAGAAAGCTAGGCAGTTGTTATATACAGTGTTTCAATTGTGGTTACAACATTTAATAAATATCTCGGGCTTGCTGCCCGAGAAGAAATGGAGCTTATTCGGATGTCTGTTTTGCTAAAGTTGTTATTGGCTGGAGTAGATTTCGTTGCAATTTTTGCTCATAAGAAATTATCTTCACTCTCTGAAGCACTCTGTCTTAATTTTTGGCTAAGTATATTTAATTTACAGACACATTGACATGGTTATTATTTGGGTTTTGGGAGATATCTAGTTTTAGCTGTGAGTAAGAATTACGTGATTCATAATGGCATGGTTAAATGTTTAATTTTTTGATTTGGTTTGCTACTAGGTTAGATGTAATATAAATGTTAGAAGGTTAGTATAATAAATGATTTGTGTTACTGAAAAATGAAGTACTCCTTTTTTCTTTTGTTATATTTTTGGCTTATAATTACTAACTTATTATTAGATGTGTATCAAAATGTAAATACAATAACACAATATAGATGGTCGTCAATGATGTATACACGAAAGTATTGTATACAAATTTTCATATATACTTTATTTCATTTAACTACATTTTTCTTAAGCGTATTTGGGTTTGTTTTTGTCT
The DNA here is from genome assembly GCA_030765055.1 of Mantis religiosa. NCBI lineage: Eukaryota > Metazoa > Arthropoda > Insecta > Mantodea > Mantidae > Mantis > Mantis religiosa. Next base: position 165,002,827 of record CM060953.1, on the reverse strand, counting down.
TCAGATCAATTCCTAATTCCTGATTTTCTAGTCGTGTGAAAACCGCTTTTGACACTCTCATAACTGTAAGTCATAACTGGAGTAGAATGACAATATACATACACATGTGCATAAATCGATGAAAAGAATGTAAAATAAGTGTCTCAGTTACGTAGTATTTTCTTCTGTCAGATTGCCAAACATGTAAGGTCGGCGAAGGGGTTGTCATTACACAGCAGCAAAATAAGCTCTCAACATTCCCCTGGACTTGATGTCTCTTGAACCTTTATCCCAGCTTTGTTCAGATACGTTCTGGAAGTGTTAAACCTCCATAAGTTCTGCTGAGTAATACTTTGTACACCATTAATATTATTTTATGATAAATTGTGTTGGACAGATAATGTACACTTAAGAATAGAAGTAAAAACAAATGTAGATACCTGAAGAATACCCTTTTTCCGTCCCAAAACATTCAATAGAACTATTGTGCTCGTAAGAGTTGAAGTAAAGCGCGCGCAATCTGTGTTACGCTCAGGCATCAATACCGGATAAAGCTTTGGACGTCCGCCAATTCGTTTCCTAACTTGCAGGCAGAAGTGAAAAGACAAATAACAAAAAAACATCACTTTTTGCCATATCAGTGTAACGGATGACCGCTGTCAAACCAGTTTAATGAACAGCTGATTTCAAGGCCTCTCAATAGCCGTGATCGTCTAGTGGTTAGGACATTGCGTTGTGGCCGCAATAACCCAGGTTCGAATCCTGGTCACGGCAGTGGTAAAACACTGTCACGGGAGAGGTCATTTTTTTCACTTTCATTAAGTTTAAAGTATTGGGATTGGAATTTTAGAACGCATTATTTCCGAAAATATGATGTTTTCAGGCTTACTAGTTACATTTTACCGCAGCAATGAGAATCTCAGCAATGTTTTCTGTGATCCAGAACAGTACCCACCCAGGTGCTTACCCACTTGTAGGTGAAGAGGTAAACAGAATAGTAGTAGTGTAATGCCTCAAAGTAAGGAGAAAATCCATGCGTTTATGCTGCACATCATATTTTTGTTAATTTTTCTGCTTAAACGTACTTTGGAAACCTGTTATGCCACATTTTTGACACAATTCGATATTGTTTTTTTGCTTTTACCATATCATTAAGATGGTAAGAAGAACGTAATCCACTTAAACTCCCTAACCACTTAGAAAGGACTTATAAAGATGGCCACTCATAAAACTTAATCACGCGTGTAAAAATTAATCTTGCACCTTGTAGAATGGTTGTTAACCTATCGTACACATTTACATTTATCTCTGGATAAATGTAACAAAGTTTTATTGTGTTTTTATTTAAAATTAATATGCAAGGCACCTATAAATGAATTCATGAAAAATAAATTCAAACGCTGTTATCTAAAATTCCACTATTGCTCTTTCATAATAATATTGCAGTAATAATACACAAAATCCATAAATTTATTTGTGATATTACATACAAACGGGTGCATAGTTATAAGGTGAATTATTTTTAACAGCGTACACAATAGACGAAGCCCGCCTCGGTAGCGTGTCTGCCTCACGTTCAAAAGGTCCTGAGTTCAAATCTTGGTCAGGGTGAGTTACCTGGATAGGGCTTTCCCTGGGTTTTCCCTTATCCTGATAGACGAATCCATGGACCCCGGATTCGTTTGAACATAATTTCACCCATTTCATTCATCGTTCGATATGACTTAACGCTGGAGGACCTAAATTGAAAAAAAAAAAAAAAAAAAAAAAAGAAGGAAAAAAACAAGAAGACAAAAGACGAGCATGGCACATGCTACGTCAGTTCATCCGTACATGTGAACTAACTGGTTAATTGCTATAAATATATGTTTGAAATTTTATTTACACTGTGATAAAGTAAATGTGTAAAAAATGTCAAATTTACTTAAAATTAATACTCAATTAAATTTATAGACTTTGAAACTTAAGTAAAGAAATACTAAAACTATATTTACAGTCCAAATAAGCAAAAGAAATAAATATACTGGTTTTATATAAAGTATCTACTAATGATAACCCACCGAAATGGTTCTGGGATAACCTGCGAGATATTTAAAAGGTCCTGAGTTCGATTTCTGAGACCAGCTACTTCTACTATGTGATTTTTATGACTGACAAGGCGAAAGCTGGGGTATTTTTTGTTCATTACGGACTTCTGTCGCCTTATTACCTCTAAGTCTGCCGCCTGTTTAGGTGGCTTAAGGGCGGTGTTGACCGGAACAGGCCAGCTGGAGTAAATACTTGCGCGCTGGAAAATTTTCTCAGCCCTGCCAGATGGCAGCCTTTACTCAACCGCCTCAGGTGGGCCTATTTCTAACGGCTCCGTCATAGGGAAACCTCTCAGAGCAAGCCGCCAATCTGACCAAGCAGGCTGTCGTAGCCGTGGTCGCTAGATGTATATCTCTGGCATTCCGCCGAATACAGGGCCGCAGATTCGAGTCTCGCCTTGGGCATGAGTGTTTGTGTGTAGAAGTCTGTTTAGTTAACGCGTGCGCACGTCGGTTGCTGCCTTTGACGAACCCTTATAATCGTTTTACAACAGCAGCCCTCCTTCTCCCAGTCTTTTCTGCAAGGCTGCCACCTTTCTCGATACTTCATGGGTATCGTACGAGGTTTCGTCTAAATAAATTATCTTATGTCCATTACTGCAAAACTTCCTTAGTTTTTACAAATGCAATTCTGCTAGATTCCATAATAATCCTTATTTTATTCAAAGTGCGGTATTTGAAACCCAGATCTATTAGGGGACCGTGCAAAATGCAATGCCCATAAGAAAAATCACAAATTTCTTGCAAATGTGCAACCAATTCATCTAAGGTGGGCGCTCTCCCTTTTGCATAGATTCTATAAATTTCTCGACGAATTAAATCGCAAATGAAATTATCTACTTTAGAGAAACGTTTCTTTTTGTTTTCACACTTGATCGGCGTCTTTGGTATTCCTTTCGTCACAATATTTCTTACTGTATTTCTGTGAATTCCCAGAATTTATCATCAGGTTCATTGCACGACCCCTTACAAAAATTATTTGTCAGCACATATTTATATGTGTTCAAAACAAGCGCTTGAATTTGCTTAGAAAGAGTTCCCGTTATAATTTTGTTTTTGAGGCTTTTCCAGTAACATAACTCGGCCCAGTTATTCACACTGTCATCACTGATTATTTTCACTTGACTGAAATTTATCTACTACTTCATTTGCATTTACCACTGCATTTCCCGCCCACGTTCTCCACATCGTGACACACAACGAATTTCTGCACGTAATGAAACAGATCAACTGGAAGTTGGAACTTTGGCAACTGAGACTCCACGTGGAGTAGACATACGACTGTCACTTCGAGAAAATCAGGGTTGCTATTGGTCCTCAACGACAGTGTTCCATTTCTGAAGTGTGGAGATAGTCTTATTACGGTCATTAGTGGGCGGGAGTGTCAGGTTCCTTTGACTCCGAACTGCACATGCGTTAACTAAACATACTTTTATGTGTATGTGAGTAAAACAAGTGAAAATAGAACAGTAAACCGCGGAAGCGTAAAACGGCGAAAACAAGGGGTAAAGGGGGGGGGGGAGTTTGGAATCCTTAGGGGATCTCTGCACATCTCTTTCGACCTGTTAGTCTGCAGTCTCGTTCTTCCCCTTTCTTCTGGAGGTGGTAAGCACTAACGATCTGCATCGAGTCAAGAGGCAGCTGTCCTCTGTTCCCAGTCGTAGAACGGCCTCCTTATAATAACTAGAATATTCTACTCACAATTGGATATCGTAATTTCCCTGAAAAGATATATTTTGAGGTTTTTTAAATATAATCTATTACGAAATGTCTTTTGTCTGTATCTATAAGCACCATAATTTAAATACAAAGCGATGGACAAATACACGAAGTTTTCAAGGAAAATCTCTACCCCAAACTACCACTTACATAAAGTGTGCCTTTTCTTTCCTCAAAAAATTTATTTTGATAAAAATAACAGACGATTAATACATTTATATGACTAATAACTACACCTATATGTTCAAATTTACATGCATAGGTTATGACGCTCAAGTTCACTTTGAATGTATTTGATAAAACTGCCAAAGTAATAGGAGATAGATAAAACACTTACTATACAAAACACGTAGATCTCTTTAGAACACACACTGTATTTTCAAAAACTTTTCGGCATCAGTCATTTCCGAGGTATTCTATTATTGAATAGGAATTTCTAGGAGTAGCGCCATTTTAGTTGTTTCACTATTAAGTTGGCAATTTTATCTAAAGTGTAAGGATGTGAAATCCTTGTTATTAATCGATTGAATATCGCTACATTTTCCAGCAACCCCTTGTACCTACTTGAAGGTTTAGGTGTATCTAGATTAACATGAAGCAGATGAGTTGCAATGTGTTACAAGTTAGGAGCATGACAGAGGGAGGGTTGGTAACAGTTGTTTTAAATTGGCCCCGAAAAGTCAATATTGTCTATTTCATTCGTAATGTTATTGAGAGTTTACAAATATTTAAGGAATATTTTAAAATATAGTGCGATCCATTTAAACCTGAACCATTTGAACAGGCCATAACCTTTGAACCGTAAATAGGAGACACGTGCAACTTTGGGAGAGTATAATACACAATTGGGAGATTACATTACACTATTTACATCTCAGAGAAAATGTTAGAAGCGTCCTCCACTAGCATCTATGGATCTTTGATACGACTGTAGACACTGAAGTTCATGTGGGTATCTTCAATACATTTGTGAAGCAGCTAGATGATATCGAATTGAGAGAAGGTTATTTCCAGCAAGATGGAGCAACGTGCCATACATCTCATGTAACCTGTAACCAATTTCTTTGCTATTCGAATAATCTCAAAAGTTCTGTTTCCCCCAGATCCCCTGACCTAACCTCACCGGATTTTTTCTTGTGGGGATATCTAAGAAATAGAGTGTACAAGAATAGGCCACGAACAATTGATGTTCCCAAGGAATCCATTCGAACCGAAATAAGTAACATTAGCGAGGATACTCTCCGTAAAACTTCAGAGAATATGGTGAGATGAGTGCAAACATGTATAGATGCTGGTGGAGGACACTTCCAACATTAATTCTGAGATGTAAGTAGTGTAATGTAGTCTCCCAAGTGTGTATAATATTCTCCCAAAGTTTTACGTGTGTTCTAATATTAGTTAAGAAGTTATGGCATATTGAAATGGTTCAGGTGTATTTGGATCGCAGTGCACAATGTTTAAATTAATTTCAGGAAGTAAAACTGTAAAAATAAACAAGATGTGTATATAGGTTGCTACGAGTGTCGTGAATATAAAGAAACGTACGGTTGCTGTGGGAAGAAAAATCAATAATATTCATAGGACACTGTCAGATTAAGTTTGATCATCGTAGAAGATAGACGTTTGTGAACTACATAGAGTAATTTGAAAAAGTAATTGTATTTGAGAGATTTTAAACTTGGAAGCAAAATTATAACATCTTCCAACGGGATACCACAAAGTTCTATAGTTAAAAATACTTCTTCTTTGTATGATGCCCTAATTCGGGGCGATAGACAATTCCTTTTCAGTTGATAGGAGAAAGAATGAATGCACCTAGGAGACACGATAGCACAGGGCACAAGCTCTCCATTAACAGATCGTATAACTATCTCACCTGCACCCTCTAGCAGAGTTACACACCTCATAGGAGGCCCCATAGGAGGCCCCAACATATTCCCTGTAAGCAACGCAAAAACCTCCCGCCAAAGACCAAACAGCCGTACAGACTGAAGGTGAAATAAAACCAGAATAAGTGAAGTAAAATGGTAAGTTCATGGATGTGACTTTGTTAAACTCGATGGAATTTGAGAGTCTTTTATACTGCAAAAATTTATAGGAGTTTTAGGATTGTATCCGAAAACTTTAATTTCCAAAACGTAGGATGATTTACTCTGCTGAAAAGAATATATACAGACCTCCCTGGTTTCTGAATACACTGGGCAACTAAAAATAATTTTTGAATGTTTCGAGCACTTCATGAGGCAATTCCTACTAATTTTGGGTTGAGAAAAATATGAAAATGAAAAATTTTATTGGCCGTAGTTTCTATGCTATACACAAGGTGGAAGTTTTACATATTAACGGATTGAGAGAAAAGGATACATTTTAATTACATAAATGCTAACAACAATGAAAGTGCATTTGATTTTGTTTAACTGTTAATTACATGCTAAGAGTTCCAAATAGCGTGAAAAATACTTCGCAATAGTCGTGTCTGAAGAAAATCATGTGGTGGCCTATTGACTTCGTCGTCTTTTAGTTTGTCTCTTGTGATGGAGTTCCGCAGAATCCCTATACAAAGACCAACAGTAATCCGCAAGCATTACTTCATTCCAACGGCCCTGATATCTTTGTTCCATAACAGAAATGTCCTGCTGGAATCTCTCCCCATGTTCATCACTAACAGCTCCATAACTAGGAGGGAAAAAGCCTAGGTGGGAGTGCAGAAAACGGATCTTAAGGGACATGTTGCATTCAAGGTTACGGTATTTTTGCAGGAGCACTGTCACCAAATACCTGTAGTTGTCTAAAAATCCAATGACAACACCCTTGAAGGCTTCCCAATCTTCCTCTTCCTTCCCCTCCAAAATTTGGCCAAATGCAGGATCCTTTACAAGTTCTCTTATTTGTAGCCCGACAAAAATGCCTTACTTAACTTTTGCATCACTTAATTTACAAAATTTTTCTGATTGTATTTTGTTATTTGACAGGTGTGCCAACTCGCAAAAAAAACCCAAATTTAAAATCTTCATTCTAAAAAATTAAATTTCACTTTATCTTCAAAACAAGAGCTAATCTATCATTTTTATGGTGATTTTTGAAGTCAGCAATTGGAAATATACGTTAATCCACTATTTTTAGGCCGGAAACATTTTCATTGTTGCCCAGTGCTATTAGTTTCTATATGTGTCCTGTGCTTTTCTTATTTTCACCTGCAGTTTTGTAAATAATTATACACTGTACAAAGAGGGTTATGTACTTTCATTGTTATATTATTTTTCTTTCTCAAATGAAAATCGTTTAATCCAAATATGATTGTTACTTTTTCAGTGATAATTTCTGACTATCAGGTTTAAATATTCCGTGATATGTCATTATCTGGTCTGATTTTGTTGCCTATCACAAGTTTTCAGTATTATAGATTCACAGAAGTTATTTCATGTGATCAATGAATACATTTCCGCGTCTGTTTTATAGCTTCGGAGTATATCTAGTGCATAAACAGGTAATAAACCTGCCCATTTATGCGTCACATTCTTCAGACATCGAAGCCTTTCAATATAATCTGGACTTGTGCCTAGAAAGCGGCACTTAAGGCCTGTTTCAGTATTGGAATGCTATCACGCACTTTATTCCTCTAGAGACGGCATTCTTTTGTCGATAACGTAATGTTGATTAATGTGCTCTAAGGGCTCTCAAGAATGCAACAAATGATGCTGGACATTACTTTTTTTTAACCTTAAGATCTTAGCAACGAGAATCATGGCACACAACTCTGTTAGAAACTTTCTTGTCCCTAGTCATTACGTTCTCTGCCACGTGCAAGGTAGGTAGAGGAAGGTTTATTCTATATCACCCAAACATATGATAACATTTCACCAGAAATGCATATCTTCAGACTCCCTTAATAAACAAAATATACACATTTATAGAAAAAAGTCATTATATGCGAGTTCGTCACTCTGTCCCTCTCTCCTTATCTATCTGTGTGTTGCTGTATATAGGTTGGATTGGATTAGGTTTGGAGGAGCTTCGGTACTGTGACCAGTTCTCATCTATTGTACCTATAGCCCCAAGTAGGACATTCCCGGGAGGTACATATTACTATAATGCACGAGATTTAACTTGACACTTTTTGCACTATCTTTGACTAGCACGGACGCTGGGTTTCTTTCCATGAAATGGCCAGTCCCTTTTAAAGTGCTATTGTAATTTTAAAAAAGACTTGTCAAGTTGTTAAAAGTGAGATATGTTTTATATAAAATATGAGTAGCTGGCATTCTTAATTTGTAAGATTACTCACTCAGACTAGGCAGGTGTTCACCATTCCTTCCAAAAGCGCGTTTCGGTCTTTGCTTCAGACAATTTTCAGTAGATGCTACTCCAACTACTGTCGGCGGACATAAACTTGACTGTCCAAGAAACTTAAGGCTCCTCCCCTTGACGATCTCCTGATTTTCAATACCAACATTTGGGACTGGAACACTGGGGCCTGACGCAGATGATTGGTTGTCACCTGTGATATTAACTGGTTGGAGTTGATTCATCTCTGGATGTGAAGAAGTTGAACTGGCGCAATATTGTGGCAAACATACTTCATCTTCTATCTCATTTTCTGGAACAATATCTTGATTACTAGTTGTTTGTTGAAGATGTGCTTCCTCTTGCATCTGTCTTCTGGGTAACCTAGATTGGTTGAAGTCTGGGTTAATTTTAACTGGATCTATATTATTCATAGAAATGGGTTGAACTACGTCGGTGTTAATTTGTTTAACCTGTTTAATAAATTGTAGAACACCATTCAATACTGGTATATCAACATTCAAAATGTTTTCTTTTTCACTATTTAGAATATAAATCTTCTCCCAAATATCATTGAACATCACCTCGCAAGGATGGGAAAGAAGAAGAAAGAAGCAGCTCGCAGAAAGGCTAAAGAAGCCACACCGCAGACTTCACCAGGCAGCTCACGTGCCCCGTCTCCGGCGCCGCCGGCACTGCCGGCATCAGAGCGGGGCTCCCATAGTGCCTTGAATGGGAAGTTCTGGGCGATTGCGCTCGGCCATGACGCGCCTAGCAGAGATAGCACGCCACAGCTGGCGGGCAGTCCGCCCACACCAGCCCACTCCGCATCGACCAACGCAACGCAGCCGACAGCCCATCCAACACCTGACACGCAGTCATCAAACCTTCCAGCCTCAGAAGCTCAAAAAGCACCACCTACTAGTGTTACTGCACGACGGCTATCCTACGTCGCTGCTGCACAGCACACAAAACAACGAGCGCCCCATTGTGCACCAGCACCAGCAACGTTTGTAGGATCCTGCACCCAGGTCATCTGCGGGCTACCGCGGGACCTACCTTGCAGATTCGTCCTCTCCGCCGCGAAGCAGATGTGGCCCTCAGCCTGGAGAGCCAACAGGATCGTCACGAGAATGGGCATCACCACATTAGTTCGCCTGCATCTAGCCGACCACTTGGAGCAGGATGCTGCCTTGAGGGCGGGGCTGCCCTTGTTAGGGCGCTGCCTCAGAATCGAGGCAAGCAAATTGGAGCGTCATGTCCCCTGTCGGCGATGCTGCGACTACGGCCACTGCGCCTCCACGTGTACAGCTCCTCCGAGATGTCACTACTGTGGGTCACGGTGCCTCATCACCGAGTGCAGAAGTCACGATCTACGGCACCGACGCAGATACTGTGCAACCTGCAAAGGCGTAGGCCATTTCAAAGGTCAGTCACAATGCCCACGCTACCCCAGACCGAGGCATCAAACACAAGGTAACCCAGCGACAACCTGGGAAGACGTACCTCGCTCACCTCCAACATCAGCAACACCTACCACCCTTCCTCAAGATGGTTTGAGAAAAGCCCTTCAGGTACTTCGGAGGGAGGTGGAGAACATTGCAGCCCGGCTCACCTCTCTGGAGAACTCCATCACAGCTACACAGTCCTCCAGAGAAGAAATCCATGACCTCCACTCGGAGGTGCTCAACATTGCACCACGGCTTGGACAACTGGAAGAGACAGTCACCGCAAGCATCACAGAACGGCACTCAGAGCAGACCGACCAACTTAGGAGGATAACAGCAATCGCCCAACGCTCTGCAGACACCACATCCGAACTTCAAAACCGGCTAGACCTGGCACAACAACATCTACAGCAACTCCACGACAGTGACAATTCTTCATCTGTGAAGCGAAAGCTCTCACGGCTGGAGGAGAATCACACCAACACCGACGCCAAACTAGACCAGTTCCTACAACTGCTCCACCGCCTGGTTGAGCATCAACTTCAAACCAACACCGAACATCCTACTGTCTCTCTTCGCGAACGCGCAAGAAGACATTATACCCACAATTCCCAACTATAGAAGTCCACTAATTCACTAAATAAATTACGCATAATTCCCTTCGTGCCATGCTCAGGACTTCGGTCATGGTCATGGCCAAGGAAACCAACCCCTACGCCCTCCCGCACACTGTGCGGCAGCATATTGTGACTCTGTGGGTTCGTGAAATGAAAAGTCCAATTTCACCACTCAAAAATGTTCTTTATTTCCACCGACTTACAGTTAAATACTTGCCAATTACACAAAATTACGTAATGCACACAATTACGATTCACCAGTTCGTCCGTTATCGTTCCGATGCACGTACACGGCGCTACTTCACTAGCACGTCAAACACTAACTGTCTCTCTGAAACCCTTTATAGGAATGTCAGTGTTTTTCTAGAAGTCTCTAATCACCGAACGTTCCAGACCACCGGAGAAGGGGAGAGAAACAACGAGGGACCGGTGACACTACCGCAAATCACCCCTCAGTTAGTGACAGGAGACAGATGAGTGGGCGTGGCGTGGCCTCCGGCCCCTTCTCAGCTGTTGTCTGTGATGCTTCCCGATAACTGGGTGACACTGCTCCCTCCTCAAAGCTGGTCGTCCCGAACAGCACCATCATAGCGGGCTAGACGATCCAGGTGTAAAACCAACATCTTCCCTCGGGGAACCTTCTGGATGCGGTAGACCACGTCGTTAATCCTCTTCACCACCCGGTACGGTCCTTGCCATGGCTGCTGGAGCTTCGGGCACCGTCCCTTGGTCCGGGTAGGACGGTACAACCAGACTAGGTCACCTTGCTGGAACCCTTGGCTGTTGGCTTGCCTGTCATACCTGGTCTTCATGCGGTCGCTCGCCTTCTGGATGTTCTGGCGAGCCATCTCGTGCATGTCGTGGAGCTGGTCCACCAAGTTCTCACATACTCGATCGCTGGCTGTTTCGCTTCCGGAGGGCTTCCAAAAGCCAGGTCACAAGGGAGGCGTAACTCTCGGCCGAACATTAAGCTGGCTGGCGTCATCCCAGTTGTGTCGTGTGTAGATGAGCGGTAGGCCAGCAAGAACAGTGGCACCTTGACGTCCCAGTCTCGCTGATGGCTGGCCACGACCTTCCTCAGGTGTTCCTCTAAGGTCTTGATGTACCTTTCGACCATGCCATCCGACTGGGGATGTAGAGGTGTCTTGCGGGTCTTGTTCACCCCAAGCCTTTGTAGTGCCTCCTTCATTAGGTTGGACTCAAAGTTGGTACCCTGGTCACTGTGTAGCTCTAACGGCATCCCAAATCGGCAGAACACTTGCTCCACGAGGCAGTCTGTGATTGTCTTTGCCTCTTGGTTTGGGATGGCATACACCTCCGGCCACTTGGTGAAGTAGTCCACGACCACCATTAGGTACTTGTTGCCTCGGTCGGAAACTGGGAACGGTCCAGCAATGTCAACGGCGATCCGTTCGAATGGGGCTCCGACGTTGTACTGCTGCATGCGACCCCGGCTCCTAGTCTGGGGGCCACGACTCGCCACGCACACGTGACACTGACGGCACCATCTCTCGGCATCTGCTCGGAGTCTCAGCCAGTAGTATCGCTGCCGAAGTTTGTCGATCGTTCGGTTCGCTCCCAGGTGTCCTCCCGAAGTACCAGCGTGCACTTCCTCCAAGACTTCCGGGACCTTACTCCGGGGAAGTACTAACTGTTCTCTCTGCGTCTTCCCATCGGGTGACTCCCATACCCGGAACAGCACGCCCTCTTTGGTCTTCAACGAGTCCCATTGGGCCCAATACGACTTGTAGGTGGCGCTCCTCGGTGCGATGTCCTCCCAGGTTGGTCTCGTCCCTGCCTCCACTTCCCTCAAGAGTGGCCCCAAGTCTGCGTCCGCCAGCTGCTCCCTCCTCAGGCCTGCGCTATCCCAGCCATCCGCAGGCACTGCCGTGACTACTCGGACTGCTGCAGCACGCTCCTTCTCCTCCACTCTTGTACACTGGCCGCACTCTTCCGGACAGGGTCTTCGGGACATGGCGTCAGCGTTACCGTGGCTCTTCCCTCTACGATGTTCCGTGGTGAAGTCGTACTCCTGTAGCCTCTGGACCCAACGTGCTGTCTGGCCTTCCAGGTTCTTAAAGCTCAATAGCCAGGTTAGGGCGGAATGGTCAGTCCTCAGGTGGAATGGCTGACCGTACAGGTACTTGTGGAAGTGCTCCAATGTCTTTACTACCGCCAGTAACTCCCGTCGGGTGACGCAGTAGTTCTTCTCTGCCTTGGATAGCGTCTTGCTGTAATAGGCTATCACCCGCTCATGGCCGTCCTGGATCTGCGACAGGACGCCTCCAATGCAATGGTCGCTGGCGTCGGTGTCCACAATGAAGGCGCCACCCGGTTGTGGGAAACCCAAAATTGGAGCACTGCACAGGGTCTCCTTTAGTGCTGGAAAGCGTTTTCGGCGTCCTCTGTCCACACATAAGGCCGGTGTTCCTCCGTCAGGCGGGTGAGGGGTTTTGCGATGTTGGAGAACCCCTTTATGAAGCGGCGGTAATATATGCACAGCCCCAGGAAACTGCGCAACTCTTTCCTATCCTTTGGGCGAGGCCAATCTCTCACAGCCTGTCTTCTCCGGGTCTGTGGCTACTCCGGTTGCCGAGACTATGTGGCCCATGTAGTTAACTTCCTTGCGGAAGAGCTGGCACTTCTTCGCGTTCAGCTTCAAGTTGGTCGCTTGCAGTCTCTGTAGCACCTTACTCAGGTTCTCGAGGTGATCTTAAAAAGTCTTCCCGACGATGATGATGTCGTCCAGGTATAGCAGGCAGGCATCGTAAGTCAGCCCTCTCATCACTGACTCCATAAGGCGCTGGAAGGTAGCTGGTGCGTTGCAGAGGCCAAAGGGCATAACCGTGAACTGCCAGAGCCCTTGGCCCGTCGAGAATGCAGTCTTCTCCTTGTCTCTCGGGTCTAGAGCTATCTGCCAGTAGCCCGACTTCAGGTCCAGGGTCGAGAACCACTGTGCACCAGCTAGCGTGTCCAGGGTGTCGTCAATCCGGGGTAAGGGAAAACAGTCCTTCCGGGTGACGGCGTTCAACTTTCTGTAGTCTACGCAGAAGCGCAGCTCGCCGTTCTTCTTTGTCACCAAGACTACAGGGGAACACCAAGGGCTGTCAGACTCTTCAATCACTCCCCCGGATCTCATGTCCTCCAGCATGTCTCGTACCGCCCCTTGCTTCGCCAGCGGAACGCGTCTATGTGGTTGCCGAATAGGCCGGGCGTCCCCGGTGTCGATGCGGTGAAGCACTTTGTCCGTGCCGTAGTCACTATCACCTTGGCTGAAGACGAGCTGATACCGCCTTAGCAGTTGTCGAACCTTCTCCAGCTGTTCTGTGGTCAGGTGGTCGGCCGCCCTCTCCACCAAGCCTTCTAGCCGGGGCCCCAGGTGTTGCTTCGGCGCCGGCTCCTGTTACTCGTCGATAGCTGTTACGCTCACCACGGGCTCGCACATTCCCAACTCCGTCCCGGCCTGGACGTCGTGATCGGCGTCCGTAGGATTTAGCAGTCTCACGGGCACCTCCTCTCGGCACGGCAGCAATGCCCTGGCTACACACAGTCCGTTTACAGGCGTCTTCTGGTCCAGCATCATGTTCCTGGTTCTCTGGCCCTCCAGTCGCGCCGTCACCACCACCTCGCTCCTCGCGGGGACAACCACGTCTTCGTCCAAGACGACCCTGCAAATTCCAAGGCGCTCTTCAGGTTGACGGAGTATAACCTCTTCTCCGTTAAGCCGCAGGACCTTCTTGCCGACGTCGACCGTCGCCTCGTGGCTCCTGAGGGCATCCAGTCCCAGAATCACCTCCTCAGCCACCTTCGCGACGAACACCCACAGACGCACGGCACTCCGTCCCAAATTCAGCTCCAGCAGGGCCTCCCTCTCCACAGGCAAGGTGTCGCCCGATGCCGTGACAAGCTGGTATGGCCGGCTTGGCTTCCTTGTCGGCAAACCCTTCGCCACGTCAGGTCTGATGATGGTCACGGCCGCCCCGGTGTCCACCAGCACGCGGCACGGCTTTCCTCTTATCCAGCCGTCCGCGATGAGGCTGTCATCCATACGCCGGCTGATGGCGCGCAGTGTCACTCGAGGGGATGGTGGTGATGGCGCCGACGTGCCCCTCTCCACGACGGCCCTTACTCGTTTTCCGGCTGCTCTTCCTGGTGTGGGCAGTCTCTCTGCAGGTGTCCGGGCTGTCCACACCCCAAACACAGGCCACTAGGTGGTCGCCGGCGTCCCTCAGCTGGTCTTCTGTCTCCGGCGTAGCGGACACTCCTCGTTCTCGACGTCGGGATGGATGTTATTTTGGCCGCCTCCATCCTTAATGCCGCTGTCAGCGCCTCGTGGATGCTTTTATATTCCCCGAGCATTAGGCGCTGACGAATCTCCGTGTCCCGTACCCCGTCGACAAAATTGTAGGCGGCTTCCCGGGATACGAACTCCAGTGGCAGGTCAACCAAGGCCTTGCTAGCCAGCTGCTCGATCGCAATGGCGAACTCCTGCAGCGTCTCCCCCGGCTGCTGTGACCTTGCCTTTAGCTGGCTGCGGTATGCTGCGGCTAAGCGGTGGTTCCCGAAGCGATTCTCCAGGGCTTCCCAGATGTCCTTGGGCGCCGCCGTCGTCTGCACCGCGTTTAGGACTTCCGCGGCTCTTCCCTGGAGGCTGGCTATTAACTGTGTGGCCTCCTCCTGCAGTGACCATCCGTTGTGCCTGGCCACTGTGTCGAACTGGCGGCGGAAGACCTCAAACGTTGACGCGCCGTCATACTTGGGAGGTTTGACGCGCGCAGATGTTGTGTCGCGTCCCGGCGCGTCGGTCTTTAAATCCTTCAGCTTCCTGCCGACGACGTCCTCCACCATGGCGTTCAGGGACTTCACGCTGCTGTCGGCTTTTCCTTCCAGCTCATTAACGCGGCTCGCCAGGTCTTCGACGCGCTCGCCTAACTCTGTGACGTCCTCTTTTACGCCGGCCAACTGTTCTTCGAACTTTGCGGCGAGAGCCTCGTTCGCCGCCTTCATTTCCGTGGCCAGACTGCCGTTCGCTGCTCTCATTTCTGTGGTTAACTCGGCCTTCATTTCTTCCATCTTCTCGGTGATGTTGTCGTTGGCCGTCTTCATTTGTTTCAGTTCCGCGGTGATGTTGTCGTTGGCCGTCTTCATTTGTTTCAACTCGGCGGTGAGGTTGTTGTTTGCCGCTTCTGTTTTCTCTGTTAACTCGTTCATCTTCGCCAAAAGCATTTCCAATGCGGATTCCATGGCTGTAGTGTTCGGTGATGTTATCCTCCCGCTTCCTGACACCAGTGTGACTTTGTGGGTTCGTGAAATGAAAAGTCCAATTTCACCACTCAAAAATGTTCTTTATTTCCACCGACTTACAGTTAAACACTTGCCAATTACACAAAATTACGTAATGCACACAATTACGATTCACCAGTTCGTCCGTTATCGTTCCGATGCACGTACACGGCGCTACTTCACTAGCACGTCAAACACTGTCTCTCTGAAACCCTTTTATAGGAATGTCAGTGTTTTTCTAGAAGTCTCTAATCACCGAACGTTCCAGACCACCGGAGAAGGGGAGAGAAACAACGAGGGACCGGTGACACTACCGCAAATCACCCCTCACTTAGTGACAGGAGACAGATGAGTGGGCGTGGCGTGGCCTCCGGCCCCTTCTCAGCTGTTGTCTGTGGTGCTTCCCGATAACTGGGTGACAATATGATGACGATAATGACGGAGGTGCTACATGCGGAACTCCACAATAGGCAGAAGCATAACTGCCATCCCATAATCCATCCTCAAAATCTCTCCTTATAACTCCTTGTTATTGTTAATAAAAACCCGTTAAAAAATAAAAACAAATAAAAAAACAAATATCCAGTTCATTAAAAGGTTGTACATGTTTTAATAACTGTATACTTTGACCGATTTCATAGTTACATTTCCAGAAGTGATTGACAACTGCAGATATTTCTATTTGTTTAAGTTTTATGATTCTCAAGTGTTCCGTTTGACGAGTTTAATGACTTCTCTTAGTTGTTCCAATATAGTAGGAATCACAGTTGTTACACGGTATTTTGTATACTCCAGATAATTTCAATTTTTCAATGGTGTTGCTCAAAGTTTTTTTAAGTAGATTCTTAAGACTGAAGTTATTTTTGCAGCTAATTTTATATTATAGTTTTGGAAGATACTTTTAAATTTGTTGAAGGCCCAAGGATGATAAGTAAACTTCTTATAAATAGCTGTAGGTTCTGATTTCTTTAAAGTAGTAATTGATTTTACATGGTTTTTATATATATGTTCATTAATGACTTTAAGTATGGTTGATTTCTTAATGGCATTAATTTCAGCAACATGTAAAATGTGTTGATATTCTAGTTGATTTTCAGGTTGAAGCATTGGAACATTTATAAGTCTATGAATTAAGCAATGAAACACTGCTAATTGATGTGATTTTGGATTGTAGTTGTTTGCTTTGATATAATTATCTACATATGTATTTTTTCTATGAATACCAAACTTCAATTTATTATGATAGTTGAAAATTTTTAAATCCAAAAATGATAGTAATCCATTTTCTTCTATTTCCATGGTCAATTTTATAGACTCACTTTGAATATGCCTGAGTGAGTAGACGTTACTTTAATTTCCAAGTTACTCATATATAAGTCAGCTAAAAATGGAGACAATGGATTACCCATAGCTAACCCATGTGTTTGAGTGTATAAACTTATATTAAATGTGAAAGTATTCTGGGCAATGCAACTGGTAGTAAAGATAGTAGATCATGAATTTCAACTTCATTAATGTTGATTGAGGTGAGCCATTCTTGTAATAGTGAAGAAATATTTTTGGTTGGAACATTCGTAAACAAGGATTGACATCGAAGGATACTAAAATGTCACTTTAAATGATTGCAATATTCTTAATTTTTTCTATAAGTTCAAGAGAATTCTTAACGCTTCTACTTTCAAATTTGTTCAACAATGAAATCTTTTTGAGACCCATTTTGCTAACAGGCAACAGGGCGAACCTATGTTATTGATAATAGGTCGCATACTGTTATCTTTTTTGTGAGTTTTTGGAAGGCAGTAAATCCGTGGTAGTTTTGGATTACTGACTTTTTATTTTTGTTTTTGAACTAAATAAATACAATTAGCTTCATTAATAACTTTGTTAATGGTTTTAATGTTGGCTTGTAATGCTTTTTTCAGTTTCTGAATAGTCAGATATTTTAAGAAGTTGCATAACTCTATCTTCATGGTCAATCTTGTAAGTAATACAATTTGATTTCCTTTATCTGCTTTTACAAATATGATGGATTTATTATTTAAATGTTTAATTGTCTTCAATGCTGGAAATATGTTTTTAATATATTGTAATTTTTGAAGAAATTTTGTACATTGAGATCTAGCATTCCCTCTTTCTTGTACAGGAAAATTTTTAATGTTTAATTCAACGTCTGCTGTAAAACCTTTTATATCTTTTGAGAAAGCCACACAAGTCTTCAGTCCTTTATTGTAATCCTTAGTGACCTGCTGTGCTATGAGGTAAACACAAGCAGGCATCAGTGGTGTTGCAAGTGAAGTATGGGTTGTTAAGGTGTTGACAATTTTTTGATTATTTTAAACCTACTGCTGAGAATAGTGCTAATGTCTACGTTAGCTCTAGCAGGCGTGGGAAGAAAGGGGAAAACTATAAGGTCAGATGGTAGGGAAATTTTTATTAAGGTTCATTCATTTTTTACAGACGAATGCTAAGCCCTAAAACGTGGACAGCGAACTATATCTGTGTCGAGTATAATTCAAAGAACTGCTGTAGCTATAGGTGTTTCATCTCGTACTCTGAAATGAATACTTAAAGAACAAGATGAAGTGCAAGTAAATGGTGATTTTATAGAGACTCCTGGTAATAAACATCTGAATGCAAAACCCACAAAAATTGCAATAGACTCCTTCTGTGCCGCTGCAATAAGACAATCTATTTATTCATTCTATCGGACTGATTTTGTGCCGAGCTTGGAAGACATAAGTAAAGTTCTAAAAGTGACAAATTGTTCAACGGCAGTTTATGGAGCTTGCAGCAAATGACATTTAGATTTGTAAAGAACTCGCGCGGAGGATTTACTTGGATATACTTCCCCCGACAGGCGTTTTATAATCTTACATACATTCCTAACGCTTCTACCCTGAAAGAGATCACCAGATGAGAGATGATGTGAAATAATAATGGAGATGTAGTGGAGTGACAGGAAATTCGGGGGATGTAATTAACCTATCCAACATTCGCCTAGCGACCCGGGAAACCCTCTGATAAAACCCATGGGTCAGGTAGCTCGGCCATGGGAATCGAACCCGGGTCCCAAGACGAAACCGCCTGAGCCATCCACGCATGTTGCAACAAATAAAAAATTAGCACCATACTTTAACCCAGCATCTTATTTTGTGGGAAAATATTATATTTGTGTGTGTCTTTTTAGTCATTTTGAATGCTAACGTTGACCTTTTCATTTTGTTTCAGGTAAGAAATGTTTCATGAGACCGTTTCTGCAAATAGGGTAAGTTCCATCAGTTCTGAGAGAACGTCTTGAAGGAGATAATGAAGTTACATCGACAGTTAACAAATTGGCAACATATGTCAGTTTGTGTTGACGTTCTTTTATTTGAATACCAACCAAAACTCTCAACGGAAGGCAGAGACATAACATACGTGTCTCTGAAGAAGCAGCTTCAAGTTGGTGTTTGTTCACGTGCGTTTTTTGCCAACGTCACTGCTGCACTGAACAAAACTTGTCATTGTTGACGTAGGAAGATGAACAATAGAAACATGTTTTATTGTTTTGACCGCACAGCGCAAAAGTTGCATTCGAAACAGTAGGAAGAAAGATCAAACGAATTCTTTGTGCCTCTATAAATATTTATTATTGAACACCGCAATGCATTCGTGTCAGAATTAGAAAGGAGACATTTCGCTGTGGCAGCTTTAGCCTTTCATTAGTTGTAATTTTTACTTTAGCTGGCATCTAGTGTTATTAAGTAGGGAAAACATTTCATACCACCCAAAAATATGACATTGAGATTTTTCCGAGAATTCATGTCTGCATATACTGTTGATTAGTACTGAGCACAAACACACAATTTGGGTGTATTTTTCGTATGGAGTTTTCAGTGAAATTTAGCTAATGATCTGGAAATTTTGTTCTTGCACATTATCCGTATGTAAGTCAAAAGTTGGTAAGGTAGAGTTATCCTCGTATGTTGGTCATATTAGTTCAATGGTTGAGAGTAACTGGACGGAGACCGGGAGATCCGTGGTTCAAAGCTTGGCTATGACAATAAATTTTTAATTCTGACCTTACCTATCCTATCTGCTATTGTTAGAGACAGTAAAAGTAGGAGTTATAGGAAGGTATTATGCAACTAAGGTCATTTGTCCAGGATTACCACGATTATACTCTATCTCACGCTAGTTTACTCCAAGGTGGAGCTATCTCGTCACGTGCTAGATGCTACTTACTGTAAGCACATAAGTTTCGCAATACCAGCAGCGACTAGCTTCTAGTCAATAAATAAATAGAGTAGGGTTACACTTTAAATTATTAAATCTATGAGTAGGTTGCCCGCCTCGGTAGCGTGGTGGTAGCA
Source organism: Mantis religiosa (assembly GCA_030765055.1). NCBI lineage: Eukaryota > Metazoa > Arthropoda > Insecta > Mantodea > Mantidae > Mantis > Mantis religiosa. The sequence goes on along the minus strand of CM060953.1, from coordinate 164,983,058 downwards.
TGTCTGCCTCACGTTCAAGAGGTCCCAAGTTCGAACCTCAGTCAGCATGATTTACTTGTATAAGTTTTTTCCGGGGTTTTCCTTATCCTGAAAGACGTATGTCGGGTAACCATAAGCTCTATGGACCCCGGGCTCATTTGAGCATCATTCCACCCATTCCATTCTTCGTCCGATATGACTGAACGTTGGAGGACGTAAATTACAAAAAAAAAAAAAAAAAAAAAAAAAAATCATGAACTTGATTGCGTAAACCACTTTTCGTAAAATCGTGGTATTTCTCCACGAGCTGTATGAATTTAAGTGATTTTCCCGGTGTTCTTAAAGATCCGGATGTTTGCTGCTGCATTCTTACACTAAGTACACTACTTGCGAAAACACCAAGGGGATCACCAGTTTCTTTCTCAATATTCTTTATAAACGATTTCGGATTTCTTTCTTTAAGCACCGCAAAACAATGAGCGATCATTCGCCTCTCGCCACATTTTAAAAGTTTGCCTCGATTGTGTTTTATTTCGGCTTGAGCACTGGCCTGTTCCATGATGAAAACCTTACTGATTTTAAATTTCATACATATATGTGTTCTTTGGCTTTTGAGGTATTGTCGTACTTCTAGAACGGTTACCATGGATTTATCTTTGGAAATAGATACCTCCACTGATTAATCAACGTGGAGTGACTGCCCGCCTCGGTAGCGTGGTGGTAGCATGTCTGCCTCAGGTTCAAGAGGTCCCGAGTTCGAATCTCGGTCAGGGTGAGTTACTTGGATAAGGTTTCTACGGGGTTTTCCCTTATCCTGAAAGACGAATGTCGGGTAACTCTACGCTCTATGGACCTTAGGCTCATTTGAGCATCATTCCAAAAAGAAAAAAACGTGGTGACATCTGTCATTTGTGATTCCTGCGATTTCCATTGGCTGAAGTGATGCTTTCATTGCTGTTTAGCACAGATCCGAGAAGCGCAGCAGTTCCCCTCTCACTCTTACAAGAATAATCAGTGCATTATCTGTTAACAAAGACAAATACATGGTAAATAACAGTTCGAGCAGCGACTGTACACGAGACGTACAGCAAATACAGTGTTAAATATCAGAAGCTACTCCACACTATAAACAATAATATCTTCATCAGCATTCATTTCGATACAGACCTTTATGTGAGAGAGCTACCTGGTATAGGAATGCAAAATTATTACATAATAGCAGTGTCTTTTAGTAATTGTTAAATAAAATGCAGCTTAATTTATCATAAGTTAAATAGTGTCTATAATTTCACCTGTCTTTTGTCTAATCTGTATATAGTATAAAGAACACACCTATGTGGTATGTAAAGGAGAAAGATAAAATTTAGGACTATTACGTTTATAAGAATCGAAACATTTGCATACTTTTCTGTCTCCGAAATTAGCTCGCACAGAGCAGTGATCAGAAAACTACTTACAGTACTGTACTTAAAGGAGGGGTTTATGGTACGAGGCATGTTTTTTAAGTCAGGACCGTTTTGCGATTCTGCCGCCGCAGCGCTATGGTTGGCGTTCCGCGCATGCGCGCTGGTTATCGACATCTCTTCTCTACGCACTGACGCCATTACAGTCTGATTCTTCCTTGTATAGTTGGTAACCGAGTGTTTAAGATGCCTCCGACAATCGTGAGTCCCGCCGATTGTGAAGTACGGGCTGTTATACGATTTCTTAGTGCTAAAGGCGTAAAACAGATCGATACTCATCGTGAGCTCTGTGAAGTTTACGGACAGAACATTAAGAGTGATGAAATGGTGATTTGGTGCAGAAAGTTAACGAAAAGAAGAGAGAAAACAGACGCTTTACAATTTAATCATTGTGCGACTATTTTCCTCAATATTCTCGTAGTGTTTTGTATCGCCTTGTGACCGAGAACTTGAAGTACCGGAAATTATGTTCACGTTGGGTTCCGAAAATGTTGACGGATTTGCACAAAACCCAACGTTTAGGCAGTGCACTGACTTTCCTTGAGCGGTACCGTAATGAATGTGAAGATTTTTTAGACCAAATTGTTACTTGTGACGAAACATGTGTGGCCTACGTCACACCAGAATCGAAACAACAATCCATGTAATGGCGACATTCATCATCACCCACAAAAGTGAAGTTTAAGCAAACATATTTTGCCCGGAGAATCATGTGCACAGTTTTTTTTTAGGACAGAAAAGGAGTATTGCTAGTGGAATTTCTGCCTCGTAATGAGACAATCTATGCAGCGTTTTATTGTGAGACATTGAAAAATCTGCGCCGTGCAATCCAGAACAAAAGACGTGGCAAGTTGGGGAAGGGTATCGTTTTGCTGCATGAAAATGCCCGTCCACATGTGGCTAATCGGACCAAAGATCATATCAAATCTTTTCAATGGGAAACTCTAGATCATCCTCCATACAGCCCTGATCTGGCGCCCGGCGACTACCATTTGTTCCTGTACTTGAAGAAACATCTGGGCGGTCAGCGTCTTCAAGACGATAACGAAGTCAAAACAGTTGTGATACAGTGGTTAACACGTCAGGCTGCAGAATTTTATGAGGAGGGTATTCAAAAACTGGTGCCACGTTATGACAAGTGCCTCAATATTCACGGAAATTATGTTGAAAAGTAGATTAAGGTACAGGCTTTCATGTAGAAATAAAATTATTGCGATATCTATGCACGTCTTTTTTTAATTCCAAAACGGTACTGACTTAAAAACATGCCTCATACACATACAAATAAAAGGAAATACCCATTAACTTCGATACAGCAATCAAAAGTTTAACCGCTTTCTCTGCCCGTATCTCTGTCTCTGTCTCTCTTCCCACCCAGATGTTTAAAGCAGGAATAAACTAGGTTTAGACAGATTATACGTGTACATTTAAAGACCATTGGCAATTTTACCGTTCCTATTTCAAAATTTCGTCAAAACTCGACGCAACAAAATCGATGGTGCAGGAAGGCAACTATGCAAGCAAGGCCACCTCTCTGTTCGTCCTTTCGTCACGTTTAATTAACGTAAGTTTACATTGAACCTAAGATTTAATTTAGCAATATTAATGCCTTTTTAATAATTTTATGGTAACATTAGCTTCTCTACAGAAAGAGTGATTTAGGGGATGGACAGCATTCCACGAACAACAGACGTCCATAAATCATTCTAATTACCAACATATGGCTAAACAAACTTTGCTTCACATCTAAATTGAGTATTATTTCTGGGTCCGACGACCCTGGAGAATGTTTTTAATATGAAATAGAACTGGGCTCGACGTCTTCCCTGCTGCCTGACCTCGTCTTTATGTATGAATGCCTCAAGTTATATGCTAGGTGTGAAAATGTTGGAACAACGCTGTCTCTGAAGATAATTAAACTTTCCACACGGAACACTCCGAGAGGCTACGCCATATTTGGAGGTGTCTCCTGCCTGTCACATTACCATCTGGTTCCATTTACATACATATCTACGTGAAGCAGTCGCATCAGACCTTCCCAACGAAACGTTATACTCATCTCATATTTGGATTACACTCGGTTTTATTTTCAGCAGGTTTTATTTGATCAGAGCTCAATCTCTGGTTTCAACTGTCTATATCTATCTTCTAGTGAAAACAAATCTGATGTTTAACTGCAACTCCACTTTTCTACTCACTCATTCTCGTAATGATTTTATGAATCTTTCATGTTACGTTTATCACGATAAGTTTTATGTAATAGTAATTTATTCAAATTATGTACAGTTTTTGGATTATGATATGAGTTTGGTATCGATTTACGATAGTATCACAAACAATTGACAGGAGTTACAGTCCTTTTAGAAATCTCAAAGTCACAAATTTTATGGCAGATGTGTTTTGACAAGAAGAAATGAAACAATAATGGAAAGAATAATAAAATTTTGGTATAGGTGCTTGGCCAAACAAGGGGGGGGGTTTATGAAATTATGCATAAGACAGCAAAAAATTATAAAGCTTAAACAGTCTAGGGGAAGTCCAGAAAATATGAAATCATTACAATTATACAAACAAATAAAAAGAAATTGGGGACGAGAAGCATATGTATATTACATATGTAGAGAGAGGAGGGATAGCCTGGATGATAACAGGAACAATATTTCTAAGGTGCTAGTGGTCCAGGGTTCGATTCCCGACGGTGTGGGGGGAATTATTCTCCAACCAAGATGATTCCCCACCTTCCCCAGTGTCTGGAAGTATGAATTAGAGTGTAAATGTGAGCGTGATCTAATGATTAAAACCCAACGAATACGAGTAAACACCTTCGATATGTTCCAAAGGAGAACGGGCGCCGATATGACCATTGGAGTTAAAGGTGGGGTATAAATGGAACAAGAAGAAAAAGAAATTCAAAGAGGGATAAGAGGTATGGAAAAGAGAATTTATTAATTGTGTGGAGGAAAAGAAAGCATAACACACTATGTAAATGAATGCGAGAAGGTTGCAATGTGGAGAAAAAAGATTTTGGGAGGAAAAATAGGAGAAAGTAGAGAAGACGATGGTAGCTATAAAATGTTAAAGGGAAAGGAGGAAAATAAGGTAAGAAGTATTGGTGAGTTCTTGCAGAATGTAAAAGAAAAATGGACAAGAAGTATATGTAATATAAGAAAGGAAGTTGAGGGGGAGGAAAGGGGCTAATTAAGTAACAAGGAGGTATGGAGGTTAAGAGCTACCTGGCAGAGGAGAAGACCAGAGTGTCATGTAAGCCAAGGTAGCAACAAGGTAAAGACAAATATCAGTATAGGAGACAAAGCTTTGAACTTTTATGTGAAAATCTAATTAAAATTGGTGAGGAAGCGAAGGCTATGAATGTTTTTTAAAACCGAGTGAAATATATTTATTGGCAAAATTAAAGCAGTTTATACAACAAACGAAACAGCAATGTCAGTCTTTGTACCGGAATAAAAAAATGAAGCATTGTAACCTATTCAATTGTATTATCATAGTGCATGCAAATGTTTAGTTTTATCTTTCACAAGTTTTTTTCCGGAAACTTCCTGATGTAAATGTTGGTTGTCAAGCAACTTAATTAAAATTTTATGTTTTTATTTTATTATGGGTAAAATTGAGTACTTTGAAATTTGTTTTGTGTGAAGTACAGGATAGGATAGAATAAGATAAAACACTACGGAGAGTTCCAATATGTCGACTAAACTTGATCAATTGTACTTATGCCCCAAGTGGGGCATTCTCGGGAGGAAGGATGAGGCGAGAGGAGATTGAGGGAAGCCTACCCAAGGAGTCACAACGGTGCAGTGGGCAGAGTCTCTACCATTTACTAGTTTGAAACTCCCCGACAGTCCAGTAAAACCGGCATCTCGCCCATCGTGACCCTGAACGATTTACTGTTCAGAGACCGGAGACCGACCTAGCGGAGGACGAAATGTTTCTGCCATACAACGCCGAGACTCCCGTCTACACTTATACCCTGAAAGAGACCACCAGATGAGATATGACGTGATAATGGAGGTAAAATGGAGGGACAGAAAATTCATGGACTACAATTAACCTGCCCAGCGTTTGCCTGGCGATTTGGGAAAATCCCCCTCCCCAAAAAGAAGCACATGGGTCAGGTAGACTGACCACGAGACGCGAACTCGGACCTCCCAAACGCGGGACACAGACGAAAGCGTCTGAGCCATTCATAGTTTGAGGAAGGGCATTTGGTCACTTTTATATTATTTTTTCTTCTCCGTTTCTCGTCAATGCTGACGTAGGAGGCATTTGCGTTCCCTCAGAGCAAGGGAGCCGAAGCATCTGACCTGAGATGAATGAATGATGGAGCAACTGATGGAATGATGGTGGGGGAAACTAGAAGTCCCGGAGGAAACCCACCCCGGCGCCATGTTGTCCACCACAAATCCTACTTTGTGGTCACCTGGGATTGAACCCGGGTCGCCTAGGTGAGGGCCAAGCGGTCTAACCACTCAGCCATGTCGCGGCCTACTTTTAAATGATACAGAATTTAATATAGTCGTAATTTGATATTTATTAACCATTTAGATGCATTTCTGGCGAAATCCCATTTGGCATTTTTATTGTAATAACATTACTCCCTTTATTTACTATAAATAATTGGTAAAGAGAGTGCCATTCGTATATCATTATGTACTCCGCGCAACTGTAAACAGTGGTACGCCGTATACACTTGACGTTGCTGTTACAACAATTAATGGAACATTCTGTTAGAATTACATTTTGTAACAGTTTGTGAATTTTGGTGATTATTAATGGTTTGTTTGTCGTAAACTTTTAAGTAGTTTTATGCAAGTAAATTAAACATGAAGTAAATGTTGCTAATATCGAAATTTTTGAAAAATAATTCATGTGAAGGGTAGTAGTAGTATATTTTAGGAGGATTGCTTTTTGTCAGATTCTTGAAAGGATCTGAAGGAAAATACCAAGTTGTTATTTAATATTTATTTTTATTTTATTTTATTTATTTCTCATCTTTCTTCTACATACAATTTCATTGATACATTGACATTTATAACATTTCTCTCACACAATAACAAAATAGCTTATTCATATCTAACATATCCTTTCTACCTGCTTGCCTCGAGTCTCGGTCTCAATACACATAACCCCTGGTTTTTCGTGTATTGATGACCCTCCTCTCCCTTGTATCCCTCGTTCTAGTTTTTCAGCCCTTAATTGTTATTTATTCTTCATCAATCAACCATTTCTCTCTAACTTTCCCCAGATATTCACCTATATTTCTTACATTCTTTTCTCCTTTTACCAACAACATTTTTTATTATTAATACCTCCCACCATCCCTAAAACTGTCCCACTTTTGTTGCCAAATTTGTTCTCTCTATATCTTTGTTTGTAATAAAGCATACTATGCCAATCTGTATCCCTTCTCCACACATTGGGCATTTCCCTGTATCCTTTTCATATCTAATACCTTTCAAATTCCTAACTCCTGTCCTTGCCCAGGCAAATTCTTCTCGCCCTAACTTACTACACACATCTATGTACTTCTCCCTCCCCCCACACTGTCTTTATTTCCCTATGTATCCTCAATAATAATTTCTCCCTTACACTGATAAATAACACTTGGCTATCTAAATCTTCCAGCTTTAATTCCACCTCTTTCCAAAAGCCCCTATAATAATACTCCTCGTTTCTCCAAATATATCCCATACATATCTGTTCCACCAGCTTCCTTACTTTTTGCGTCCAAGGCTTTTCCCATTTGCTTCTCTTCTGCGAAAGAAAACATTCCTTGATAATATTGTTTTCCTCCAAATTGGCAAATCTGTATAGATATTTCAATGCCCTTGAGACACTTTTAACCCTTGTTGAATGTCTTCCCAACTTTAATTGTGCTGCCCCATTGGGTGAAGCTACCTGTAAGCCCAAAATTGGTATTTACTAATATTTTCATTTATTATATATGCTGTTCACAGACAACTCTGGAGTCTCAAAAAGTGTATTTTTGGTGTAGTCTTGGCATCGAATTTTTTACTGGAATATAATACTTCCTCTAATTACTGTAAGTACGTAGTGGATAAATTTATGTTCTGAATAACGTTAAAAGGATGGAAGAATCACTTATATGATTACTATTATATAAGATAGATGGAAAGTTTTCATAGGTACAGAAACTCGTGTGAGTGTTCACTAGTCAGCATTTCGGTATTCCTCGAATACATATCTGTATTAACAAACTAAAATTGGTTAAATAGCTGCTATTTCCAGAGGCCAGGCTCAAATGTCTTATTATGTTGTACTTGAAAATTCCGTTCTAAAGAAAGGCATGTCGAAGATCTTGTTCGATAAACTAACTGGTATCTCGTTTCTTATTTATCTGTCTTAACAGTTCGATGATATACTACAAAACGTTTTAAAGTTGTAACAGTTATACATAAAGTATAAACAGAAGGGCAGCTGTGAAAACTAAGTAGTCAATAGAAACAAAAGAAAAACCAATAACTCTTAAAGATGGCAGGTAGTTAGCTATGCTCTACTATTCGTTTTAGCTATCCACCGTTTTTGTTAGTGACGAACACAAAAGGCCGGTGTTATAGTGACAGATTGGACGCACGTCTCTACCTTCTATCAACTGGACCGGAACCATTAGTCAACCAGGAGTTACTGTTACGACCGCGCATTCAAGTCTCCTCCTCCCCGTGTTAACTGCGGGCTCCTCTTTCAATTAGGAATCTCAATAGCAGCTTTCACAGTCGAACTTCTTACACGCAACCTCCTTCACCCAAAGGATGCTTAGCTCTGAAGTGATATTTTACATTTAGATAATTATGTACGTTACAACCGATGAAGCATGGTTAGTATGGACAAAATAATACTTAACGCTATTTTGGGTCGCCTTTTTACAGCTAAAAGTATTTCCTCTCCCCTTCTGGAAACTAATCTAAAAGTATTGCAAGCTAGAGTTGAAACAAAAGAGTCTGTATTATATTCACAGGAACTTTTCAACTCATTTTTAAACGGACTATTCTTATAAAACCATATTCTCTTCTATTTATTTCCTGTTAGTATAGAAAAGCTTACATATGCACATTTTGTTGTAGTTAACGAAGATTCAGTGTCGGTAAAACGATAGTCAAATATTTGAAATGTGCATTGTTGCTATATGACGTTGAAATTCCAATGTTCTTGCAAGAAAACGACAAAAACCATATGTCCCTTCAAGATAGTTTAACTGTTTCGTAAACTAAACCAATGCAAATTACAGCTTGTAAACCTCTTGAACTTTCTTATTTGGTGTAAGTTAAATGCTTTAAAGTTGTGTTTTGTTTAGTAGGGTGTCCGTGTTTTACAAATTTCCAATTATACAAAGTAAATTTAGATTCAGGTTTGCAACAGGATAATTGCAAAATGTGATAACCATAGATGATGATGACGTCCTAGAAGCCCCGTGTTGTGGCGATCATTTTGCAACAGGATAATTTGAAAAAGGCGTGATGATAGATGATTAGTTATTCTCACCTGTGGTGATGATCTGGTAGTATTCTTGTAGATGCCTCGGAGCTCTTGAGCAATGAGTCTTTCCTCTGGTCTTAGTTTCGGAATGAGAGTATTTTATGCTGTAATATTTGGAAAATAACAACTCTTCTCCTTTGGGATTTATTCCATGAAACCATTAATAACTTACGTTACAATTTTAAATTCCATAGATTCTGTCCTTTCACAAAATGATTATTGTTGCATCGTTGAGCTTTAAGTTGCTGCAAACTTTAAAGCAGGTCTAACAATGATGACGTTCCTTTGCAGAATGATTTCAAGTCCTTTTTCACTTATCTAGGTAGACATATCACTTCCCCAATATCCAGGTACCTATTAATCTCATCCCCTCTAGGGACTATTGATTTTGCTCACAGTTGCTCTTGACAACTATTTCATTGCATTTAAAGTCAACATTGCCTACTATATACGTATGCATATATATGCATATACATCTTCTTTCTATTTTCATATACTGTTCAAATATTCTCATTTATTATACAAATGTTTTAACAGTTTCACAACTTGATCATAATGTTCAGTAAACAAGTCACACAAGAAATCACACAAAATTAATACTTATTTTTTCTGAGGCTTAAATTTATTACAAATAATCTGTTTTAAAATACAGTTTCAAGTTGTTTTCATAAAATTATTCCATGTATGTATATGGTATATGGTATATATATACTTTGTTTGTTTATCGCCTTAAAATTTGATATTTTAGTCAAGGTACTTTGAAAAACTTATTTCTATGTAAAATAGTTTGGGACAGTGAATTTTCTTGTAAAGCTTTTGTTTTATATTGCTGGAAGACACCGAGTTTAAAAACAAAGTTAAAAATTTATCAAACTCTTAATTTTAATTCCAACTCAAGTTATGCCGTACACACACAGGCTTTCCTGCCTAACCTTTTCTTATTGTTTTACAAAAATTATTATTTAGGAAACCTGAAGTGCAAATGTTAAGCAAATTTTCCATATCAACTGTTTGGGTGAAATGTTATATATTGCTCAGATTATTAAAGATACGCAGAAGAAGCAACAAAGACATTAAAAAGCTGATAACAAACAATTTACGCTCTTTACCACGCATTTCTTCTCATTTGCACCCATTCACCCTCAGGTATCCTTATCCCTTACATACATTCTCGCCCTCCTTTGCCTTCATAAAGCTTACGGAGGAAATATAAGAACTATTGTTGATCACACCTACAGCTCATAAAAGAAACTAAGCTTCTATTTGCGTTTTTATACTTCCCTTACGTGTCATATCTGTGGATGAAAATATTCTTGGTACAGTGGTTACATTTCTTAAAGAAATCGTAATAAACTGCATTTATTTCATTTTATATGGTTCTTATAAATGATAGTATTGATGCGAACGACGTAATAATTTATTAGACATCCGAAGAATGGGAACATTGAAAATAATAAATGAACAAAAACGAAAGAATGAGAATTTTAACAGCATATTTCTTTCTTTTATACCAAGTTAAATTATATCATACATACTGTCTACGTACTCCTTATAATTCAGAGATAATGACGTATAAATAAAAATCTTTTGGACACGACTTTATTAAGAACATATGGTTATAGGGTAGCGCGTATCACCAAGTATTTTAATATGTATTTATTTACATCTTGTGTGTGCGATTTCAGATAAAGAAGCTTAATGCAAATGTAAATACATTAGCTCCCGATTACTATATGACAGAATTGCTGTAACTTATGCGCACTTGAAAACATTTGTTATCTCTGAACTAAGGCTATGTCACAAGAATATACCTTAAATTCACCAGGATATTAGTTTTATTTTCACTTGTTATGTCGTTTATTACAAGAACGTTGACAGTCTAAATATGAATTTGTTGATATTAATTATAGTATGCACTAACTCGTAAAGTAATCAGTATACAGAATGTTCCAAATGTAATGCTCCAGAGTGTTGGATCGGAAGTAAAATGAGTGGGGGTGTAAGTCCAGTGTTTGGAAATCAACCAGTTGGAGGTGACGACATTTTATTGGTATTTTTCTCTCCTTAACCACTAGTTTCAGAAAGCAGGTACAGTTTTATTTGATTTAGCCATCTCGAGAGTACCAGCACCTGTCATATGTTTCCAAAATTCACTTAAGTATTAATTGCAGCCTTGAGATATGATTTCTAAGCTTTGAATTAACTGTTAAATGATTATTTTCTCAGAGTTCTCTAATATAAAAACTATGTGTAGTGTTGAGAATGGGCCGTTAATTAACTAAAGCCCCATCTCCCTATTTTATTTATTTTAATTTATAATAGAGCGTTTATCTACTGCATAACTAAGGTTCTTCATTAAACTCAGTGTTCTTGGTAAAGTGTTTTATCTGTTCGACAGCCGACGTAGACATCTCACGCACTCTCTGCGTTACTAGTGTCAAGCAAGCCTTCAGATTCACACGCAACAGTTAACATATCACTCGTGTGAACGTTGTATCAGTAACCTTTACAAATGTCGACTATGCCTACAAGATAGCTTACCCAACAAATGACAGCTCTTTGACAGCTGTGCATGTGCATGATCCTAACTACACTGTTTACCTTACATTGGTATTTAAAATACCATTTAATATTAATGAAGAACAATACGTATTGTATTTACTATGATTTATTTAGCATTTGAGCTTATAATGTATGCTAGAAGAATTAATAACTGATGATGTTATCGTGATACATTTTAATTGGAAAAAGAGAATAACACAATAAATAAAGGAGAAGGATCCATTAATCAATGTAGGATATGAAGTATATATGGCTACATTAAAAGTTCGAATGCTTTTTAATATTAGTTTCAATAAATATTGTAAACCTAGCTAAACAGGTTACGGATGTTCAATATTAGGTATACGTGGCTTGCCTTGACACCGAAATACGAATTCTAACTTGGGTCAAAAGCATCACTGCTTATTGATGTATAATTTACCACAATTTTGTATAAGTGATTTTAATTTATTACATTCTCTAACATTATACGTATTAATAGTAGACATAATGAATTATAAAAAGTTGATATCGATATTTTGTAAAAAAAAATGTAGACTTAGATAAAAGGTCCATTTGAGTGTGTTTCGAGAGAGAGAGAGAGAGAGAGAGAGAGAGAGAGAGAGAGAGAGAGAGAGAGAGAGAGAGAGAGAGAGAGAGAGAGAGAGAGAGAGAGAGAGATCAAACTGGATATCAAATTTCGGCCTATTTCAGAGAGGCAATAAGAACATTTAAAATGTATCCCTTCTTCAAACATCTCTTTATATGAAAAATCGTTCTTATTTAAGGGTTTTCACAAAAATGACTTTAACATTTTGATTTATATCGTGACTTGTGGATTCGTGAAATTAGAAGTCCAATTGCACAAGCTCAAAATGTTCTTTATTTCTATGTTCTGTTGAAACACTTGACGATTACATAGAATTACGTAGCGCACACAACTACAATTCAACAGTTCATCTGTCACAGGTCCACTCCACACTCACAATTACGTACAACTCCTCTGATACACGTACACAATCTTCCAGTCCGTTCTCTAGTACGGCGCTCCTCACAACTGCTCGCCAAGAACTGAACTGACTCGTCCACTGCAGCCCTTGAATTGCAAGATCGCTGTTTCTGGAAGCTTCGCGGCTTGGAAAATCATCCCGAATGTTCCAGACGTCAGCGGGAGGAGAAAGAGACGGCTAGTGATGTCTTTCCAACCATCCCCCCAGTAGCGCTACACAGATAAATGGGTAGGCGTAGTCTCAATGCTTCCCGTCTGGCCCCTACCTGCCAGCTGCTGGTTCTCTCAGGAATTCCGATGTTCGGGTTACAATAAATTACAATAAATTACGTATATGCTTAAGATGTGCGACTATTGAAATCTATGACTTTAACTGTCTGCGAAAACAGTTGTCTTAAATTTTCTGCATAAAGAAGATTGTTCCTTAATTTTATATCACTGTCTAGGATAAATGTATGCTAAAATCACTACATACAAATGCGAATCTTTTTAAAATACAGAATTTAATGAATATAACTTCTTTTTTAACATCAGATGTTCCCATTCGTTCGAATTTACTAATACTTTGTCAATTTTAAGTGTTTTCACTAATTGATTGCTTCTCACTGAAAAGAAGGAATGGCATTTCAAAGAAATCTGTTATTTTTTATTTAACTGTAGCCTCAGTTTCCATTGTTCTCTTTTTATCTGCAAGAGGTGTGAAATAAAAGTGAAAGTTATATAGTATTTCTTTCTCTGGAATAAACTTATGACCAACAATGATAAAAAGTGCAATAATCACGGAAAATTTAGCAATTTAATTTTTCATGACGGGTGGCCTTTTGAAAACATATTTTCTAAATTTAGTTAAAAAGCTATATAAATTAATCAGTAATTAATTTCTTCAAATATGTATATTTTCAAGCGAAAAATATCTAATAGCTGGAAAAGAGGAATAAGAAGTGTTACTTATTTCCTACTGGGTACGGTTTTGCTACCTAAGTACGGTTAATTTTGGGCATTGAACTCCAGATATGTGCAAACATGAGGTGTATATTGAAACAAAAATATTTTAGTCATAAAATACATTAAAGTTTAATTATTCACGTATTGAGTGAAACTACTGGACCGAGATACAGGCGTCATTCTGAGAAGTGAAAGCCAGAAAGCTTGCCAACTTTTATGGTTTTCCTTAAAATGTTTGGGAGCGGAGAACTTTTTACGACATTACGAAAAAGGAGACGTTTTTATGGCTTTGCAGGAATACAAACTGTTAATGACTTTCAGTTAACATAAGAAAGCATTAAGCTCTATTGCAGTATGTGGTAACATGAAATTAAAGATTGAGTATATTGCGCTAACGACATGCAATGTTGTGTTAGGCCAGAGCTTCTCTATTCAGTTGTTTATCATCATGATTCCCTTTTCACGGGCTGTAACAAATTGCATAGCATGTGGATTTAAAATTGTATCGCACTACTGTTTCCATTAGCAACAAGCAGTAAATGTGTGCGAACATTTAGTACTCTATGTATGATATCAATTATAAAGTCAACATCCTAACATAGATTATCTTATTCGCATCTATTGATGCTATGAAGTGTGAAATGCAAATTAGACATTTGTATGTAACCTAGGAACTTGTGTGCTTTGCTTTAATACTTGTTTATTGTAGCATCAGGAGAATATCAGCTCGTGTAGGGGAAAAATCAGTAGAGCACGGTGTTAGAAAGTACTTATGAGTTGTAGTTCCCTTTTGGTGTGCATTTGAGAAACTTTTACGGTTTTAATTTCTATAACTTGTCATGAAAGTTTATTCAGGCAACTTTTGACTGAAGATGGACCTTTCATAAGTGGAAAGAAGCTCCTTAAAAGGACAATTTTGTGTATAAACCACAAAAATTTATAATAAACAATCTGTGAAAGTTTAGTGCTCATAATAAACATAAAGTTGTTAATGGCATATCAGCATATCTTAAAAATGTTTCGGTTTAATATACATTTGAGAAATCCGTACTTCCTGAAATTCAAATTTTTAGATATATTATAATTTTTGCCATTATTACAAATAGACAACATTAAAGAAGTTAATAACGATGTAAGTTAATTTGTTGGTTTTATTGTAACAGACTTGCTCCTCTTTTTGAAAGGGGAAGCTTCGAGCCATGCCAAATTATTCTCCAATAAGAAATTAGGTTTAAAACCTACGCTATCTGTAAAAACATTCAGGATGTTTTTGGGTGATACATCTCTCATTTTAATAGAAAATTCTTTTGAACCTTTTACTTAAACCAGGCAATTGCAAGATTCGGCACTAAGGTTTTCATATTACTCAACTGCAGATTGAATATAACAAGAAACTAGACTAATTCATCCACAGAACCTAACAGACCTGCTAGGATAATAAGAATATGAATGCTTCTTGAAAATAAAACACTAAATTCTATAGGATTTATCAAAATTACTGTACTTGGAGCTGCGTTTCATGTTATAAAGTGGCTAAGAAACACTGCTATTACAAGAAATCGCCTCCAAGGTGAATGTGATTTTCTTACAGATAGCATCTATCATTACCTAATCTCAATATGCATCTTGAGAAGTACAGGATATCTCTCATGTATCCGAAGTGTAAGTTCTACCACGTTGGCGTTTGGCTATTGAAATGTAACATCCACTGCATTTGTTGTGCAAGCTTTATTCATTTAACTTTTTCATGTATCATCGTTTCATAAAATTATGTCAAGACATTTCCACACCTTGAGTACTGATAACCCCAATATGAAAACTCCTTAAATGTTACTCCAGAAGTTTTTGGGCATATGGAAAGTGTCGAAAGGTGCATCGTTCTCAAAAGGCAATTTATGGACAGCATTTCAATTCTTGAACCAGTACTTCACATTTTGGCGTAAACAGATGAATTTTCTACGTATTACACTACCTACTACCTATCTAGAGAAGATAAATTGTGTTCTACCCAAAAATTCAATATTCAGAATGCGGTCCATTGCATCCAGAAAGGCATTTATAGATTATGCATTCTTACGTGTGTAACTGAAAAAATAAACCGCTTTCCTCTGTGAATCATATACTGTTTAAGTACATATTCTGGATGAATATATAAAGAGAATCTGCACGTTCTAAATTACCTTTTACACAGACATATTTTCGTTATTTTTAGTTTTGTCAAAAATGGCTAAACATATATACAAATATAACAATTTGTAACTTATAAGTTCTTGTTAAGAAATGATGATTTTCTAATAACTTTTCCGGAATCACCATTTCATGTAAAACTTACACAAATCCTCAGCCCGAAACAGCAAAGCTGTCGCCATCGTTACAAACGCTATAAGTTATGTTCTTGTTAGTACTACCAAAATCTGAAAATAAAACAAATTTAAAACAGAATCGACTGCTGGTATTTCAAAATTCATTACGGGATATTTGTTTCCTAAAATAAATACATTTTTCCCAAACCATCAAATTTATCGGACCATTTAATTGTTTTAATAGTTTAACTTCTGGATTTATTTCACGGTTAAATGACCAAGAGTGATCTGTTACGGCCGACTTATCAGTTTGTTTATACTTGGCGTTAGGAAAAAGTTCTTTCGTTCTAGTTTCTAAATTACGTTTTGTCTTTCCAATATAAACTTTATCACAATCGAAACAATTAAACTGATAAATAACAGATTTTTATTATTTGGAATTTTATCTTTTTAAGAGAAATGCAATAAATTTTTAATACTATATTTATTTTGAGAAACTAAAATTATACCAAACTTTTTAAAAAATTTTTGAAAACGTTTATTAACCCAAGGATAGTAAGTAAATTTTTAAAATTATAATAGCCTTTTATTTTTCAAAAGGTATAAATATCATTAGCAGTTGACATTAACATATGACGACAGCTTTGTTGTTTCCGGCTGACGATATGTAACAGTTTTATATGAAATCGCGATCCCGGACTATTTATAATAAAATTATCACATTTCTTATAAGGTAAGTGCAGTTTTAAGTTAAAATTTGTTGTATTTGTATATATTTGTTTGCTTCACTGTTAATAGCTTAATATTTTACGTATTTATTGGCTAAACGTATGTTGAAACTCCATAAAATAAGACATTTGCATGACTAATAAGAAGCACATTTTGAAGGTTTCGTCAGTAGCATGTAAAATTTCCTTCATTTTATGCTATTTCCTGTACTGATTAAGGTTTGGAGATGGTCACAAACTAAGTTAAAAGGCCAGAGTATATTAAAATAGATAATTTATATCATAGTTTTTACCTTGTGGTGCACAGCGAATACACAATAACTGAATAGAGATATCTTTGATGTTCCCTGAACCCAAAAAGACTATTTATAGAAAAATGCAGGCAGGTGCGTGCACATGCACATTACGCAATAACTGAATAGAGATATCTTTGACGTTCCCTGAATCCAAAGAGACTATTTATAGAAAAATGCCCGCGGGTGCGTGCACATGCGCATAACTCAAAAAGGAAAAGTCGATTAAACGACAAACATTTCACTTAAGTATCTTCCAAGAATGCAACACGAAGGTCAACAAATTTGCTTCATTCTAAACTGTCCTTTACATGGAAAATGTTGAATACAGTACTTTCCCAAATATAATTTTACTGCAAGTATAATTTGCTGCCATAGCTAGAACGGGCGTTAAACATTATAAACAGGTGTAATGAATACAGAAAAAATGTATTGTTACAAAATGGTATGTGTATGTACGCCTTTGTATAGTTGTGTGTCTGTCTTGCAGAGCTGCTAAATCGTAATTGACGACTCCAAAAGTTGTGTGTCTCATCAGAGGACATGGTTGATGTCAAATCCTTTTCTTTGTGGAGCTAACTTGCAGAGTAATTCCTTGTTACTGGATTTAATTTTACAGTAGTTTCCTTAAAGGTGAAGTTGTTAATTGTTTTACTCCCTCCTTGTCATGTAAAGAGAAGGAATATCAGAAAAGTTTAACGGAATATTTTTATTTCTGATAAATTAGTGGCTTTAATGAGATATACGTTATTTCTTGCAGTAACATTTCACCTATCTCTTGTGGCATCCCAATTATTATGTAAAAGTGATTCAGAATGAACAATTCAAATACATTTAACAAATTTCAAGATATAATTTCAATGTTCTTAAATTTTCCTAAACATACATTATTTTAATCGTAGTCATTACGTGCAAATTAGTTTGGGGTCCGGAATATTCTTGAAAATCTTTGGTTCACATGGTTTGAAATTGATACTCGTTATTGCCAAGTTTGGTATTTATAAACTGTTTGTTTAAGAGCTATGTTAGTTCAAGGACCTAAGAACTTGCACATGCGTGCACACACAGAAACATATACAATACCAACTTTTTCTAAAGTGCCTTTTATTGGATTCAGTGTAAATCAAAACGTATGTTGGCACTGAATCTGTAAATAAGAAATCTTAGGTGAAATGCGGTCCTTTCTCGACTTACTAGAGGCAGGTATTAGAGAAAGCAGTAAGGACATGTAGATGAGGTGGGGATTACATCCTTGGAATGTACTATACTTAGATATTTATGTAAATTTTAATTTTAATTTGTAATTACTCTGCTCAGTCATACACAAAACTGTCATAAAATATTTTAAGTATGTTCAGCTCCTTAAGCTGGTATTACTAGTGAAATTTCACATGTGCTTTAGATAGAATGCACGATTTTCTCTTATATTGTTAGCAGAAACAACGAAAAAGTCCAATGTAAGAGGTACATCAAGCTATATGATCTGCGATAACCAGGAATTAAACATTCCTTCAACCACGTGATAATGTTGAATAAACAGCTGTTAAAGATATTTTCACATTTTAAGGACTGAAGCATAAGAAATCTGCCTTAGACAGCCATTTATAGCAGATAATATAGCTCAGATTTATTTCCCTATTTGTAAACGAACATATTTCACTTTATAGAGGACAAATTGTCATGGCGCTTACTATGAACATTGGGAACACCCAGCATTTAAATCCCCAGGTCTATAAGGAGGTTATATTTCATTCCAAACAACGAGAGAGGCTAGTATCCTGTAACAAGCGGCGTCGAAACGGCTATGTATTTGTATCTTTTTATAGTCCGGTCGGATTAAGTCAACGATGACAGTAATAGCAGAGAATGTCTGAGGATTTATGTGGCTGGATCGAGGACGAAGCCTCTCAGCACCGGGCTGCCAGTATTTCAGGTATTGACAAGCCGGACAATGGAAGCAGGGGTAAGAATCGGTTTAACATGTTGGGACGGAATCAACTGTTGGGATAGAAGACATGAGGCTGTCACGGGAAAAGTACCCGACCAATTGATATCTGAGGGATCCGTACAGCAAACAAATGATCCATCACTCTCCGGTCCACCTTTTAACTTAGCATTGCCTTAAGTTGAGGTATTTATTTTCAAGATCTTTCACTCAGCTTTCTCCTTATTTGGTACCTTTAAAGGTTCAGAGCCAATCCTAAGCATTTTATTAGGCTACTTTTTATGTTTTCAAATATTGTAGCTTCATAAACTCAGGCAAGCGTTCTTTTTTATTTTTTTATTTTACAACGCATTCTTCTAAAGTGATAATATCTAAGGAAAAATTATGTACTACCATTTGAGTGTTTTAAGAGGGCTGCATATTTTAAAAATAAGTTTTCTTCAAATTCCACTGACTGTCCAGTAATTAAAAATTAGGGAATTTCAGAGATAAATCACAGTAATTGTAGACAATCATTTTATTTGCCAGATTTTCTTATACGAGGACTGATCAACAAAGACCGAGACTGACTTTTTTCACAGATGTTGATTAGTCAATATCTATGTTTACATCATCTTTTTCAAAGTAGTCCCCTGCTGCTTCAATGTACATTTTATAGCGTCTCTGCCAATACTTGAACATATACTGCAGACCATTCTTTGTCAGGTCCTCACTTTTCTTGAGCACTGCTTCGGAGTTTTCAAATCGAATGACCCTAAGGTTTGCCTTTAGTGATAGGAGTAAAGCAGTCACAGGTTGCCAGTTCGGGACTATAACGTGGATGTGGTACACTGGTAATTTGAATCGAGCCAGAAATTGCATGACTTGATTTCCCATATGAGGCCATGCATTGTCATGATGAAGTCGCCACCAAGTCCGAGAAAGCTTTGGTCGCTTCTTTGCAATGTGCTCCCTCAATGTAGCCAATACTGATGTATAGTATGCTGCTGTAACAGTAGTGAGTGGGGAACTGCATGCTGGTAAATCATTCCATTAGTAAAAGAAAGTGATCACCATCACTTTCCCTGCACATGGAACAACTTTTGCTCTTTTTGGTGTTGGAGAACCTGGCAATTTCAACATTGTGCTGGCTTCTTTTCCTTTAGGATCATAATTATGCAGCCAAACTGATGACCAGTGATAAATGATTTCGAAAACATATTCCCTCCATTGTCTGGTATGCAAAATGCATGTAGTATCTACAAAACAGAGCATTACTACCAACCTACAAACACGAGAGTGCTGCCGATCACAGACATTATATATAAAAATCTGCTCTTTTCAAATATTTATGTTACAGATAGAAAATTGTCATGGAAGGTACAGGTAAAAAATCAGTCTCAATCTTTCTTTGTTGATCAGCCAACGTACAGCTCAAAACAAATGATTGGTAATGTTTGAAAAATTAATGACGTACATTTTCTTCTTCAATTTAATTGACAGATTGCAATGTAGAAATATCTTAATAATATTTTGTTTTAATATACCCAAAGTTTCTTTTGTTGTACTGCACAGATATTGACACATACACACCTATGCACATACAGTCTGCCCACCACAAGAAGGCAAGGCATACAATGTGTAACATTATCACTTCGGCTATTTTTATGCTAGTTTCATGTAAAATACAGTGTTGTCACATAACACCCATGCATAATATCTCACTGCAGCTACTGAAACGAGCATTAGATGTGGCAACATGGATAACCCATATGCACTCTCATACACTCATTTCGTAGTAAACATATCTACTACCAGAACAGATAAACAGTTAAAAGCCCTCTCCATTTCATTCCCTAGCTTACCTTCTTGTAGTGGGCAGACAGTGCACACAAACATACACGTATCGCTAGGCTTTTTATGTATTTACTAGACCTGGTTTTAGCGTATGTTTTACACCTCCTATAAAAGTAAACGTTAGAAAATATGATAAAAGTGTAATAAAACAAATAAAGGTATCTATTATCACAGATACTGGAGAGAACCATTTAGGAATAGCAAAACTATGAATTAATTTTATTTGCGAAAAGTCGCTCATCTTTTACAACTGAAGATACATATTTCAGTTTATGATGAAAGCATTAATTTACGTGTACCTACATGAAATACAAATTTAACCCTTTTTAGGAAACATCTTAATTGTAATAATTATATACACCTTAATCATAAGGTTATTGGCAAACACTCCGTAACTTTCGTTTACCATAAATGTACACATATTCTGAAGAGATCATTTAGTAGAGACTTTAGTTAAAACATTTTTACAAATTTGTGGAATAATTCCAGAGTATAGTGTATGTGTTTATGATATCAATGCAAAAACTACCACTAATTTTGTATAGTTTTATGTATAATTTTTAAATTAGAATGCTTAATTTTTACTAAAATATAAACTTTATTTACTATTACAAATAACCAATTATAATTATAAATGTTATCTGCATATTCCACATGTCCTTATAAGATAGCAATAAATTGGCATTTAAATTTTACTTCACCAGAACACTTAAAATAAAATATATTAGATCTATTTGTTACACAGTAAATGAAAATTTTCCATTAAAAATCTAAAGAATATAATAAAATATACACAATAAGCTGCTTTAAAATAGTTCTTACTTCAACTGCAACACGTTTTGTACATGTAGCTCAGGATTGTAGATGGAAGGGTGTGGAGATAGAGAGATAAAAAACGAGATTCCTAAAATGTCTGACATTTGAAAGAAAGGCCAGTTAAAGTTTTAGTTTTTTAGTATTAATGATAAACATTGCATTGTAACAATGGTTGTTAAATCAGCTGATCTGTGTCAAGGCAGAGCACAAAACATTCTAAGAATATGGTCACCTAGACTCGAAACTTGGAACCCGGTGTGACCTGCAGTTAACTGGGGTCAGATGTAAGGTAAACAAGTACATGTACTCAATGACTGTACCTCTTTGTTGGTAGGAGATGTTTGTAGAGATAAATTGCCGGTCACTGAAATGCCCCGATCCCATGTTCCGAACCTCGCTAATCAATAATCAAGTATCGTAACATTAATTTTTTACAAACGCTTTGAAATTTTGACCAAAATAATGAGTAGGAGTTACTATTGTAATGATTAATGACAATGGTTAATGCTACGCCTTATTCTTAAAAGTTCCATATGATATTTCATTTGAAGTACACGTTTTTGGGGCCTCTAATTTAAAAAACAAACAAACAAAAAGAACTAAAGAAATTGGAAGGAAGTAAAAAAGCAAAGACATTTTCTATTTGGGCGTGTGTTGGGGGAGAGCTGTTTTGTGTGATCTGCATAGCTCAAAACGAAATATCGCTTAAATAGCAAACTTGGTGCATACGTTCAGCATTTTCCAAGGATATGGAATGGATATTTTCAACAAAATAGCTCAAAATTTACCGTTGCATACACAATTTATCGCGATTTCTTGGCAATTTACATTTATATTTTTAATTTCATACGAATAGTCTGAGCATAATTGAAATAATGCATATATTTTGTACATTTTGTGAGAGAGATATAAAATTTCACAAAAATAGTTCTCATTAAAATATGCTATATATGTATATTCGGTAGCATTATCACTTCGGAGTTTTGTTTGAATTTTCAAACAAACATTCAACGCATTCCAACGCATAAGTCCCATTGTTATTGATAATCACTCAAAGAATGCAATTTTAAAGCCGGCTATGTTAACCCGCTTTTTAAGCATTTAATCATCGCTTAAGCCTGCTTTATCTGCTTGTACCTACAAGAAAATTTATAAAGTGAAACTGTTTTTTCAAGTGTTTATTTTGATTTACATGAAGCATAAATACAAATAATGATCTGTAGGAATTGTTCATGTTAGAGTGGCTTAGAGGATATAATGTGGGTGAAACCATCAGATTTTCTTCATCAGTCTTCCTTAAATGTTGCTTAGCAATCTAGGTTACTTTCTTGTAGTTCAATATAAGTGGAATTGGGAAGGAAGAATCAGACTATTATTGTCATAGCCGGGAGTTAAACCATGGATCTACTGCTTTCCGAGCAGTTTCTCTGCTAATTATGACAACATACCAGCATGCCATTGAAAGTTCACCTTAGTTGGTCAGCTGTTGGTCAGAGCAGCGGCACGGAAAGCCGAAGATGCATGATTGAAATTCAGTTGTGGCATATATTCGTATTAAATTTACCTTTCCAAACTTGTTAAATACATATAATTTGTGGAAGAACAGTTTACTAGTGAGATTGTCTGTATCGGAGTTAAAGTAATATCAGTGAATGTAGGACACAGAGAGAACAGCCACCGCATACATTTGGACAGCCCTACCATTATCGTTGAAGCAGAGATTGTAGTTACGGTGCCCCTGAACGATTTTCAAACCAATTATATTTGTTCGATTTTAGTGTTACCGTTTGAGTGATGTTTAGTTTCCCTTCTATCAAGATCAGTTCTAGTTAGGGTACCGATTTAGCATTGCTCTAAACCACTAAAGGCGATGAACGCCTGCGTTCTTATTCTGCTGTAAATCACGATACAGTATGGCTCACAATAAAGAACTCTGTAAGCTTTAGGCATGGGAGGATAGATTCATAAATATGTTCTCTTTAATGAACGAAATAGGCCAGCTTTATGCAAATGGTCGCACCTTTAGCTAAACAGAAGTTTAACAATAGTTCATTGTTCTCTCATATAAATGTAGAATGTAATTATTCAGTACCTAGTAGAACGGGCGTTTTGCTTGCAGTATTGAGTTAATAGGTTCCTTCTGTCCTTCGTTGTCCTTTCTCTTTCTCTCTCTCTCACATAACCTCAATCTCCCCACCTTTCCCTCCCTTTATAACTATACTTCACTCTGTACTTCCATCTCTGTCTTCCCAATCTACAGCTTCGATATATAAGTACTTTCTTTTCTCTCTCTCTCCCTGAATTTGCACTTTCACACTTTCACATTTCACTCTTCACCCTCTGAAAAATTTCACATAATATAATATTTTAAAAACTGTTAGTAAAAAGTGTATCAGAAGGAAATTCCTAACTAAAATGCTATTTTTGAAGTTTTCTGGTAATTTAGCCAAACATGTTTCAAGTTTGGCATATGCAAGCAAAAAATATATTTTGTTTTGCTTCGATGTTCTCTTGGTTATTTTTCATTTTCTTATTTATAAAAATAAAATATATATCTATGTATATATAGATATGCAGTTTTCTTTTCCTTATTTAACCGTTTTTTGTTGTATCCATTTATTTTCCTATCTGTTTTCTGTATTTTAACACATATACACTATATACATATAAACCCATACTCAAGGCGGGACTCAAACCCACGACCCTCTAAGCGGTGGAACTCCAGAAACATACGCTCTAACGACCATGGCTACGAGGGCCGGCATTTTTAAAACCGAACAATACTATAAGCCAGAGTTTTCAACCAGCACAACTGTAAAAATAATCTCTCTGTTCAGTATTCATTCATTTATATTATAAATTTATGTATTTTTGTTACAAAGTTCGTTGATTTTGTGAATTTATTTTTAGAGCTATCTTTTTGCTTAAAATTTTAATAACACAAAAAGTATTAAAGACATTTTAATTGGATAGCTTTCTGGAATATACATGAAACATTTAAAAGCTTTGTATGGTGCAAAACATTTCCCACGAGAAATAGTGGTAAAGATATAATTTTCAATATATCTAATTTTGAAATTAAAATAGTTTTAATTCCACATTGTTAATTAGTTATATAATGAGAAATATCCCCATTAGGAGAAGTAATTTTTGAAAATTATAGCAACTGAATGACATGTACTATCTAACTCAGTTTTAACAAAATGTTCACTAACTTTAATAGGTGCTATGTTCTCTTAATAAAAATTAAACCCACTTAAAATACACAATACTATAAAACTTTTATTTGTGTTCCTATGCTAGCAATGCTTGTTTTGTAAGTACACGGTTTGATCGTTTGTCCTGTGGAAGAATGGGGCTTGTCCTAACACCAGATATCAAAACATTAATCTACCTTGCAAGATTTGAAGATTTACGGCTATGATTATTATTTTGTGCTTCCCGGTTAGTAGCTTTGCGATATTTATAAAATTGCTCGAGCTTTCGGCCATGCTTGCTCTATAGCCTTCTACAGGAAGTGACGAGCTTCACCTACCTTAATGGGCCTTAAATTTGTTTATTGTAATCATATGAAATTTTGCAGAGAGTATATAAGTTGCCATGAATTGAGAATTTCTTAAAGCGTCTTAGCTCCATCGGGGTGTGCTTGGGAAAATGTTTTTCTGGGCACTTCTTTAGATATATTAACAAATTAAAGCAATATATAATTTGCACTAAAGCTAAATATAAACCTTGGGGAATATCACGGAGTTACAGGACACCGTTAACTCGCAATGAAAACTTAAAACCTCACTCGTATAGGTAGGTATCTAAACTTCTTATTGATGTATGCAATGAAACTGCATACGGATTGTTAGTTTTATTTATACGACGAGAGAATAAGTAAAAATTCAATACAAATATTAGCCATACTAAGTTAATATTTGTATATGAAATGTATAATGAAATTTTAAGAATATTTTATGGAGATATTGCTAGATGTGAATTTTTAAAATTATTTATGAAAAAGGTCTACTAAATAGGGAACGTCAGGTAGAAAGTTTTACAATTTACTTGAAATGTATCACTAGTGCACGATTTCCAAACATGTCATCAGATTTAACCATGCAGCAACACCTAAAGAATAAAATGTGCTTAGAAATATCTGTATACGTATTGGAAAATGTATTATACTGTGTTAAATATGAGTATAAATACGAGGGCTGTTCAATAAAAAATGATTATAACTTTTTTACGGACATAATTTTTCCCACTAAAATTCAATCTTATTGTATTCTGTTAGCTCAATGTGAAACAAACACGCTGTAGTAGTTTCATTGTTGGTAATCCTGGTTCCCGCCTGTGAGAACTAGGCAAATTGAGACATGTTCAGTATCGGCTACTACGGCAATGAAGGTAACATGTAGTTAAAGTTGATGTTAAAGGAAGATCCGGAATTTCTTTCAAACGTAATCACTGCTGATGAAACTTGACTACATAGTTTTGATCCTGAGAGCAAACAGCAAAGCTCAGTGTGGAAATATCCTTCATCACCAACCCCCCAAAACAGCAAAAAAGGTTGCTTCTGCTGGGAAAGTTATGGTCATGTCATTCTTTGATATTCATGGAATGGTTTATCAGCATGTCGTACCTGCACACACATCAGTAGCTGGACCATACTACAGCGATGTCCTAAAAACATTGCAGGTCCATATCAGGCGCATAAGATCACATTTTCATGAAGCAGGCACCACGATAATGCGCTGCCGTATATTGCCAATGTTGTTGCTGAATATCTTGAAAGAATCAACGTAAAGTGCATCCCTTACTCTCTCTATAGTCCGGATTTAGCCCCATGTGACTTTGTTCTATCCTTAACTTGAAGAAACACCTTCGTGGGAGACATTATCCATCATCGGAAGCAGTGGTGAAGGCTGCGGAGGCGATTTTAGAGGATCTCTCAAAAAGTGGTTTCCAGCATGTCTTTGAAGACTGCCAGAAACGCTGGGACAAGTGCATCGCATTCAGGGGAGACTATTTTTGAGAAGGACCATCAAAAATATGAGAATGAATAACGATACGTTGTCAAAAAAATTGTGATCATTCATTATTGAACAGCCCTCGTATATATTGAATTCATGTATATATTTCCTTTTTTACTTAAACGTATCCCGGAGTTTTCATAAATAAACTTTGTATCCGTATATTTTATTTATTCTTGCGTTTAGAAGCAAACTACAAAACTGGAAAGGTGCAAAGGTTCTCCCAAACAAACACAGCCATAAAGTGAGTAAAGAAGAGCCGAGAAGTCGGAAGGCTATTAAATAAAAGATTAACGTCTATTCGTACTGGGTGAGAGCAAATGTTGAATACAATCCATAAATTCCATATCCAATACAGACAATACATGACACAGCCTGCATGTGTGTACATTTGTGTGTCTGTGTGTGTGAGAGAGAAGGGGGGGTCGAGAGAGAGACAGAAAATGAGAGAGAGAGAGAAAGAAGTTGTTTCACCAAACCTGATAAAATTAGTTCAACATCTTCCAAGTAGATTTTTCAGAAAATTCCCACCCAGCACTATGAAGTACTTTTATTAATTTTTATATTCTAAAATGGCATATGCTTAATACATTTACATGAGAAATGAAAGGTACAGAACGCACAACTACAAAGTGCAACAACTTTTAAACAGTACCAGACTAAGCTCTTTCAGGTTAGGAGTATGATGTCGCATATGCAGTATATGAAAAAAATTCATTTGTTAACACTACAGGGTGTGTCTCAACTAATGAAAAGTGGTACACATAGGCTTTACATCAGACACACTAATGCCCGATTTTACCAACAGATGTTAAGGCTTAACCCGAGTTTTTCAATAGTTATAACAAAAATTGCATTTTACCAACAAGTATTGGCTGAGCTCTCGTGTTAAAACTGTTGTTCAACTAAGAAGCCATATTTCTGTTGTTAAAGTCCTTAGCAGTTGTAAATAGTCAAGATGGCGGGCGTGAACTCAGCTGTTGATGTTGATTTGCTATATTTAAGACCGTCTAAATGGCATTCCTAGTAGAGGTCGTCCTATGAGGAGAAATGATTTTGAGGAGCTATCAGAAGAAAATTTTCTACGGAGGTATGGACTGTCAAAACAAGTTACTATAAGGGTTACTACGGAAGTACAAGTGTGGTTAGAACATGCATCGAAAGGAATATGTGATCTCGCCTTTGCTTCAATAACAGCCAGGTGCGAATCCAAATATATGAAAATTTAAACATTCCACAATACCGCGGAATCACACTACGTGTTCAAATGAGTCACAAGTCCCAACATTTTAAGTTGGTATATAATCAACCAGAGTGGCGCAGAGAAAGCGTGCTGGGCCCATAACCCAGAGGTCCATGGATCGAAACCCCGCTCTGCTACCCCTGAACTGTACGCGGAGGCTAAGGTGCAATTATACAACTTACTTTGATAATTTAAAACTTTAATAAATCTCTTATTCACACCGACAGCTTACTTGCACAATTACACTTAACTTAAACTTCCTCGAAAGTTAAACTTTGTACACATTATAACTTCACTATAACACCTGCTATTACATGATTTTGAACTGCACCCGGGAGCTAAGACAGTTATAAATCACCGTGCGCGCGCTATGAAAGGAGAACCCCGACAACCTTGTCTCGTCAGCTCAGAGAGCTGTTCGAGAGAGGAACCAAAGCAACCTTCACGCGCTCACACGGAGAAAAAGGGAAACTCAAAATAACTGAGGCGCACGCATCGTAAAGGAAAGGTGCAATCAGTACAAGTTTTAATAACTTTGCGATTTTATAATTCATGAAATGTATGGTTGTCAACTGTCCACCTGCCGTCTTGAAACGTTCAAGTCACTCGTCACTTGTCCTTCGCTCCTCGTTTTAAAGTTACGTAATACTGACGTTAGAACAAGCATTGAAAGGTATATGCCGATCTTCCCTTTGCTTCAAGTATTAATAACTTTGCGATTTTATAATTCACTAAATTATGTGGATAATAAATACGCTGTCCATCTCCCGTCTTGAAACGTTCAAGTCAATCGTCACTTGTCCTTTGCACCTTGTTTTAAATTTACGTAATACTGTGACTTTGTGGATTCGTAGAGTTAAAAGTCCTATTTGGCGAAATTCTAAATGTTATTTATTTGCGTGGAAACACACTGCATAGCAGCAGAATTACATCATATATCACAATCTACTGCACCAAGGTCGATGAAAATAACAAATGTTCTGATTACAACATCAGCTCTCGTTAGAACATTTCACAGCTGTTTTATGCTTACTCACTGTTTTACAACACTCTTTACAACAACTCACAACTCTTGGCAAGTCGTCTCTCCCTTAAATACCTCACTGATAATTTCGAGAGACTTCTGG
The DNA here is from genome assembly GCA_030765055.1 of Mantis religiosa. Lineage (NCBI taxonomy): Eukaryota > Metazoa > Arthropoda > Insecta > Mantodea > Mantidae > Mantis > Mantis religiosa. The sequence continues at coordinate 164,954,297 of CM060953.1, read as the reverse complement.
ACCAAACGGGAATCGAATGTTCTATCGCCTTCCAGAAGCGTAACCCTATCTGTGCCGGCAGGTCGTTTATCTCGGGCTATCTTTATTTGTTTCGGCACACTCCTTATATCCAGGCTTTTTGAGTACACAAGCCGCGCTATCGCGATCGGTTCACGACAATACTGACGTTGGAACATTCGTCGTCAGGAATATACGATCTCGCCTTTGCTTCAAGTATTAATAAACTTGAGATTTTATAATTCACTGAATTATGTGGATAAGGCACTGTCCACCTCCCGGCCTGAAACGTTCAAATTACTCGTCCATTCTGTCCCTCGCACCTCGTTTTAAATTTACGTAATACTGACGAAGTTATTTCGTGCTTCTAGTAGTGACACATGCATTTGAATTAAATTCGTTTCCAATTTTTTTCCCACTTTCTCCTTTACACTAACCGCACCCATCCCTTTGTTTTCCACGATATTCCTATTCTTCAATTATCAATTCTTTCTCCATCGATGAGGAATTTGTCCCACTGCTTCTCTTACGATTTTATTCACCCGCCATTTGTTCAGCTGTGCAGTCGAAAATGAAAACAAAAACGCATCGCAGTAAGTTCATAAAATAATACGACTCATCTATAGCCTTATGTAGCAGTAATATTGAGAATTCTCTTGCCTTTAACACGTGTTTTTTAACATTTTCAGAAAACAGGTTGCTGAAATGCAACGGTTGTTACGCTGTGACAATAGTTGTGTTACATTTGTTAACGTGGATTTTAACATCTGTTAGGGAATTCGGGTACTAGTGACGTTGAATAGTACTATAAAAACTGGATTTTTTAACATCTGAGTCTCTACATGCGCTTTTACATTTGGATACACTAAAATGTATTTATGTTTACCTATGTAAAGCCATTAACAGAGTTACTGCGACCCCTTGTTCCTGTCTATTTCTTGTAATGCTTTCTTTGTCTAAAATTTCCCTCACCAAGTTTTTCCGCTACACTTTATGTGAATACTTCCAAATATTTGAATTTCATATGATTTTTATAACAAAGAAATCATAAAAATAGACATCCGAATAACCACGAGAAAAATACCTGTGGATATCATTAAAGTAGGTATACATTTTTTTGGTTGTATTAACCGATTTCGAAATACTTCATGATGCAGGCACAGAATTTTTTAGCGACAGCTAACGGATATGCCTGAAAGTTTGAGATTCTTATTTCCTCTCGCATTCTCTCTTTTCTTTTCACAAAAAAATTCTTACCTTGAAAAAGGATATGATTACTGTCTGAAACCACCTATATAATTTGAATCAATCGTATTATTAGTATAATAATAGTAATAACTAAATTGAAACGTTTTATTAGCTAAGAAGGTCCTGTGAATCCAGATCATCAGATTGTTATGCACATTTTTTCCTGGTTTTGGACTTTCAAGCTCAATGCATTCCCCACGTGACCTGACCTGATAGGTCTGTATAAAAACACACCAATTACTTTGCACCCCTCTGTTCGTTTAAAATAGAGCCATTTAAAGTGCATTTTAAACAGCGTTATAAAAGGAGTAATCAGTAAGTAAGATAACACTGCTGCTATTATATTTCCTAGAACGTTTATGGAGTCGTTCCACGCAGGCGCTAATTTGAAAATCCCTCGGGGGACAAAAATGGGCTACACGTTACCCAGCCACTCCCTGCACTAATCTCTCATCAGAAAATAATTTGCCTCTCAGCTGATTCTTTAGGACCAGAACAAGTTGATATTTAATGATGTAACGTTTGGGTTGTACATTTTCTTACACTGCTCAGACTTTCAGTAGAGAGAAACCTGCAGGGATAATACGGCACTTAAACTTCCAAGTAACAGTTGACGTCTGAAAATTACTCTTCTAAACAATTACATAGTGTCCCACTTATACGATATCTCAAACTGACGAAATTCTTAACAGTCAGTATCATACAGAGGTGATTAAACTGCAACACAACTTCCATTATATTTATTTGTAACATTATTAATTTTATTTATAATAAACCAGATGACTTTCTTTGCTTATTTTTGTACAAACTGTTCTTAAAAGTACACAGTATTGTATCACCTCAAGCTAAGTGGGATAAATATTTGAATATGTGGTTTCATTTGTTTCCTTGTTGACAATATAGTAATAAAGATACACAGAAATTTGAAGCAGCAGTCAAATATTTTAAAAACTGGTCTTTATGTTATGACTTTGTAATTCCTTCTCTTTGCACGAAAGAGGGTAAAAACGAATAAGGACGTCCAAAATCAATAGCAAGGAATATATCTGAAAAGGTTAAATCCACAAAGCATACTGATCTAAATTGCATACTTTAACAAGATCCTCATATTTTATGTAATAAGATTTTGTCTTAGTATGTCAGAAACTTCACTATTCACTCAGATATCAAAATTTCAGAGGTAACAGCAGTCCTCAATACACTTTAAAAAAGGCTCCGCAAATCGATCGGCCATCACAGCAACCACCTGGTTCAACAAATTCCTGCCAATTACCAACCAGATCCAGAAAACAGAAGACTGAAACGGAAAGGGTACTCAGATTTCCACTCATGGAAAATATCGTGTATATAGTATCGGCAATTGAGAAAAACTGGTATCGGCTTATCCCTACAAGGGATCCCCCCAATACAATCGAGTAAGAAAACAACATAAGACAAAGATTGGTCGGCACTGATTTCGTGTAATAACAATAATAATTTTTACTTTTAGAGTTATTTCAAATTTTAGAAAAATAAACGCGGTTAATATATACAAGGGTACCATATATAAAGTAACATGTGGATATTATACTGTAACATCTATTTAGGCATCTGCGTCTATTCCTTTAGATGGAATTTATCTTCCATAGCTTTTGCCCTAATCACTATGGTCATGACAATAACCAGAGAACACTTCGCACTTTAACTTAACGCGTACGGTTTGTGCCTATTATTCCCAGGAGGAACGGATGAGGCGATGGAAATGCAGAAGCTATAGATTCCAGACACAGAAACACAAAGCTATCGAGAGGTTGCATATTCGGTGAGCCGGTTACACCGACAGGCTGCTCAGAAAAGGCTTCACTCCAGGGCACCCGGAGTGTACCAGGCGCGGCTCAGAGAAAGTTGCTGTCTAGCAAGACCGAGAACTTTCTTACGAGCAAACATTTGGACCATCTGCCTGACACTGCAGAGCCCTTCGTTTACCTGAAACATAAGAAAGGAAAAGAAATCATAAGAAACAACGGAAAGAAAATTCATGGTAGAAGAGGAAGCAGGTCGAATATATATTGTCAACCAGGAAATACAACAAAATTTTATGCTCAGGGAATCCATTAAAACCATGGACCCAGGAACCGAAACCAGGATCACCCGAATACGAGTTATGCACGTTGCCACGTATAATTCCCATAACATTTGACAAACAATGCCAATTTAGACAGTAATTTTATTAAAATAACTTTTGATAAGACTTCAATGACACAAGCACCTGTAAACTGTTATCCTGATCAGAAGAAAACGATAATAAGGAGGTTTCGGCGATTTCCTCTGAAAGGAGCACGTTTAATCGTGATGCTGGATTTCAGTTCAGCTCCTTTTGGAAACCGACCTTAAAAATAGAAATCCGTCGATTTAAGAAACAAAGATCAATACAGTTTGATAATCAAGTTAAGTAGTTACGTTTCTTTGACACAATTTTCTATACTCACGCCATCTCCTGACCTGGCATTTAACTTACTGAAAACAGTCTTTTGTTCAGTAATACGAATTTTGATAGTGGTTTGTCTTTGTTTATAGTTGTGCTTTTTTTTTTAATTTACGTCCGCCCCAACGTTAAGTTATATCGGACGGTGAATGAATTGGGTGAAATGATGCTCAATAAGTCCAGGGTCCATGGAGCTTAGAGTTACCCGACATTCATATTGAAGGATAAGGGAAAACCCCGGAAAAACCTTATCTAGGTAACTCACCCTGACCGATATATATCCAGTGTTTAATTTGTGGTTATAACATTTTATAAATATCCTGATGATGGAAGATATGTACACTGCCCGAGAGGAAAGTCAGCGTATTCGTCGCCAGGAAAGCTTCAGGTCTTATTTAACATAATTTAGCTTTATAAAGGAAGTAAAACTTAATTATTTTACACTTTCTAGCTTCATTAACAGTATACGGTCCTGTAACAGGGTGATCATTCTAATTTTTTGTGACTGTGACTGATTGTTACTGCTAAAATATGTTTCAAACCACTAGATAATTTGTTGTGCGAAACTGATTAAAATAAGCCTTGCAAAAAATGTTTGTAGAACATTTATTCAGCATTACACAATACTTAAAAGTATTTCTGTCTTCAGAGTATGTGGAAAAATGAAAATTTATTACTAAGATTTGGTTAAACCTGAACAATTAAAACTTGCTGATAATTTCACGGAGTAGACGTTTGCCTGAACACTAGTTTCGTTACTGCACCCAACAACAGCGCTGCTCCTACAACGAAAGCACAAATTTAACCTCCTAGCAGCGCCACACTCATTCTTCGCTGACGCTTCCGAGGTTAGATAAGCATTGATTTTACTCCTTTGTTTTATAAAATAGAAACTATCGATAACTGCGACAAAAAGCTGAATCAGATTGGTGTGTCGTCAGGAATCGAATCTGGAACTCCAGGCTCAAGCTTCACCGCTTGACCCCAGCTCGATTCATGTGGATGTAAAATATCGAACGTAAAATATCACTATAAACAAATGAAGTTTTGCAGGTGTATGAACAGTGCTTCATTCTCTACATATGTTCACGAAAGTTTGAAACTGGTAAAAATATACTGATTAGAAACTTCAGCATTGCCTATTTTTAAATAAGTTTTCCCTACTGTCAGACAAGCTTGTCCATTTGTGCTGTATATATTACCATAATAAGTTCTTTAAGGGCGTTTGCTTTCTGTAGACTTGTTACTCCCTTCCTGGACACGAGCTTATGAACTCGTCATTATGAGTACACAGTAAAATCGTGCGAAACATGTTAGAAACGCTTTGTGAGACGTGATGGAGTACATCTACAGGCACGGGCTCGCTAATGACTCAGTGTAACCTCCAAAAACTAGTGACTACTCCCTTGTCTAGCGACCAAATGCTGTAAAGAAAACTTTGATGTGATTCCATCACTCTAGGACTACTACTTCACATATGCAATTCAATATTATAACTTTTATGGAAAAAGTTATTCTTGTATCCTGGCAACGATATGCAGTATTCTCGATGTGGAAAAGCAATGTGCAACAAATTATAGAAGAGAATAGAAATACGTCTATGTTCTAAACTTTCCCTGTGATGGCAATATACTACACATATGGAATTTTAACCAATATCTTCAGAGTCGCTTTCTAGTTATTTTCGAAATAAGTAAATAAATAAAAGCAAATATTTGACTGTAAAAGTAGTATAAGCTAGAGGAATTTTCTTAAACTTATGTCATTTTCTCTGACTATACTGAATTTAAATACTAGCTTTAAACCAATATAACTCAAACTAAACCAAAATACAAGCATTGTTAAACATGCCATGTGAAAATATGTGAGAAAATCATTTTAAATCAAATTTACATTTTATTTATGTTCTAAAATGCTTTTAACTCTGTTGATTAAAATCCCATATGTTTAAACACTTGTAATAACTTGTGTGTATCTCAAGTTATCTGTGATTAGTCTGTGAAATCGCTTTCACTTAGGACTGCTTCTGTGAATGTGTAGTGTTTAACGTCTATTTTTACTACATACGGCACAGCAGGTGGTGACTGATGATACATAACATGATGGAGGATCGATGGAATGAGATGGCAAGGGAAACCGGAGATTCCGGAGAAAACGTGCCCCAACGCCGTTTTGTATACCAGAAATCTCACTCTGTGGTCGTCTGGGATCGAACCCGGGTCGGTGAGAGTAAAGCGGTCTAACCACTCGGCCACGGTGCGGCCTCACTTTACTGTTTTTGTATAATTTGTTGTAATTCGTAAAGCATGAAGAATAGAGCAGATTTAAAAAAAACTAACTTTTTGTGGCAGTTTTTGAAATATTTACCGTAGAATTTTTGTTTTCCCAAGGAGAGAAGTGGCTCTTTTTTAATATATGCGGCTAATATTCCCGAGAACTTGAGGTAAGCTACTCTGACTGGGTGTTTCATAATGTTTCCTGGTTGACACGACGAATACTGGGCGTGTTTTTCTGCTACAACGACATTCCTCTCTTTCGTTTTCTAATATTTCGGTCCCCTTTCAAGTTTCTGGAGGAGTTAAAGGAGTTAAATGCAATGTCTACTGTTGTCGGAGAGAGATATGTGGATGCTTGTTCATTGGAAATTTGGCAGTCATCTCTGAGCCACATCATATGGATCAATTATTCCTGGTTCCGCCAGAGGGAATCCTTGCCTGGAAGCCCGGCTGGGGAATCTGTCTTAAATCGTCAAGGAACCTCTGCACAGCTCTGTCGTTCTTCCTAGCCTCTAATATCCTCGGTTGCTCTATCTCATCCGTCCCTCATGGAGGCGGCAAGCATACAAGATCCACAAGGTGGTCCCTTCCTAGCTGTCATGTAAAGCATATACCCGTTTTTTCTTTAACGCTCCGTGGATTCATTTGTAACAAAATCTGACTTAAAACATGTTCAAAAACTTGTTTTCTTTTCTGCCAAATTTTCACATAACCATGACCAGAACTTAGATATATACTGTACATTTAACGATTTTAGCCTGTATTATTCCATAGGGACTAATTTCTTACTTATTTGAAAAGATTTTTCAAAGGGCCTTATTAGACAAGTAATTCTAAAGAGTACATTTTGATCTTGTCCTCTTGCACTGTATATGCCTAATTAATACTAAGTACTGAAGGGATTCTGTGAACTTATAATGTGTAGAAAAAAGAACTGGAAGTGTAACAGATACAGATATTTAAATATTGTTGGTTTATAGCAGTGGAGGGGTTACATCACATCTTAAACTTTCGGTATTCCATGTCCTTGAAAATACACAAAACCGGATCCAAGAATCAAAATAGGTGGAAGATATTGTACATGTCATATTGCTCAAAATGTTGTATGCCAATACTTCTCTTGGACGGGAAAATATGGTATTTGAAAGCTGTGGGAACTTATGGCTGTTTAAGCGACAGCTGGAGCGTAAACATTGCAATAAATGTTACAAAAGTGGCATAAGCTCATCTACATCACTATTATACAAAGTTTCTAAAACCTTTTTCTATTTACTTCTGTTAATCTAGATTAACGTTTATAAAACTGGTTTTATCACATAGGTACCACGAGAGACAATACAATGGATGCCCGCCTCGGTAGCGTAAATAGTAGCGTGTCTGCCTTACGTTCAAGAGCTCCAAGTTAAAATCTCAGTTAGGGTGAGCTACCTGGGTAAGGTTTTTCTCGGGGTTTCCCTTATCCTGGAAGAAGAAAATCCATGGACCCTCGACTCATTTGAGCATAATTTTACCAATTTCATTCATCGTCCGATGTGACTTAACGCTGGTGAATATAAATTATATTAAAAAAAAACAATGCTGTAGCAAACCCATTATTTACGATAGTGCGCCGCAGAGAGATAAAGGGACGGATGGTGCCGGTCGAAGATAAACAGCTTGGGTAAGCAGATAAACATAGCACGGAGATAAAGGTCTGCGGAAATAAATAAAGAAATAAACGGAACATTCTAGTGACATCCTGATTGTCTTGCAGAACATTCGATTTCTTCTTTGTTGCAAAAATATCTAGTAACATGAGTCGTGTTATATAAAGAAGGTGTGACTTGCCAAGTGGTAAACAGCTGTAAACAGTGTCGTAATGAGAGAGTGTAATCAGAACTAAATTGTGTGAATGCTTTTGTTTGTGGACGGCGAATTTGGAGGATTGTAATTGTGTATGTGACGTAATCCTGCTACAAAATGTGTTTCTACGCAAATAAAGAACACTTGGAATTTCTGCAACTTCGACTTTTAATTCAGGGAACCCTCAAAGTTACAATACAATAGGCTGAATGGAAACTCCATTATGTTAAGAGGTGGTTTGTATGAGTAACTTTGACAAGTAATTTCTTTCTGTATGGTTAGGAATATGCATTTCCCATTTAATAAAGGGAGATCTATTTGAAAAGGCAAACCAACATCAAAGAATATCTCGGATACATTTTATATAAATTATAAACTTATTGGGACTTTTATATACTCTAAGATTCTCTCTGCATCTTACAGTTTACAAGATTATGCAAAAGTTATTCAGAAAGAAGAGGCCTTCAGCGAATTTTGCAATGAAGTTGAACATATAGATTTTTTGCCTTAGTTATGTGCAGAGGATCCACTACCATTAGTCGTGGACCCGTAGGACCAATGACCCGGGCCTCCTTCTACCCGGGAGCGATGGATACTCCGGGGCTCTTTACATAGGGCAATACCTGATTTCTTAAAAATCCCCCCATCCCGCTGAGCACAACGTCAAGGAAGGGTGGAAGTAGATACGCCACTTACGCAAGTCAACCCCGCAGGAAAGACTACCGAAAACCTCGGTGGGGATGCCTGGTGATCTAGCACACCTTCTACTAGCTCTGCAGGCTAGTACCCGGGACCTTTTAGGCAACCCTCTACCCCCTCCGGGCGGCCGTAGCCTGGCAGGAGGTACCCAATTCTCCGTGGGTGTCGGGAACACACTGAGTCCAACTGAGTCCACTGAGTACAACCCAATCCGAACAAATCCCCGACACAGGGGCTAGGCAGTTCGGCCCGAGGTTCCTCTAGTAACGTCAGAGGTACCACGAGTGCTAAGGGTCCGCAGCGATGTTTTTCTGTCTTGAAAATATCTTAAACTTATAGTATTTTAATCACATTCGTTAAAGCCATTTCAGTTTGGATAATTTTTCTATGAAAAAGCATTTTCTTGGAAATTTTGTCACAGCCTTGAAAGATGGTGAACTTACAATACAAATTTGAAGTTTAAATTAAACTTTTGTTTTTGAATTGTGTAAATGTACAGACAAAGATAGTCACATACCAACAGATCTTTCCATTCCACCCAGAAGCTCTTAATTTAGATTTCATTGGAAATAAACGTTTTAAGGTCCCATCAATTAAAAGGAGCTTTGTTTTGTCTACTGTACAGTTGTACATTTTAGACGTGGTGCGTGGCCTTGCTCGAATGTGTGCGAGTGACATCATGCGAATCAATGGTAGGGGTAAGATATCTACTTTCACCAGCAGATTGCTGAAAAATCTAGTGGGTTAGGTGAGCTATGACTAACCTGACATCCTTTTTTCTTTACAAATAAACAAGTGGACTCCACAGTAAGTTACGAAACACAAATAGAGCGATTGGAAGTTGCGTGCGTCTATATGATATTTCTCGCGCCTGCCGATGTATGACTCATTACTGTCTAGAAGATATGATTGCATCTGAACAGACTGGACTCACCGTGTATGTGCGATTAGCTGAGGTAAACATATCTGTGTTGCGAATTTTTCCCAATACGCTTTCTCGCTTTGCCATGTAGTATATACGTAGTAGAAGAAGTATTGCAGTCCACCCATAAATTTGATAACTAGATTTCACCATAAATGCATGTTTCAAGGCCCCGAGTGTATAACATAAATATTCTTGTAAAAGTACCCATTTGTGTATATGTATGGGTGTGTGAGCAGCATAACAAAAATGAGAAGTGGGTTAAATAAGTGTAGTTTTTACCAAGCAGGCGACGTAGAAATGTTCAAATGTTCCCTTTGCATGGAAGATTTTACGAAATTCTCAATATTCTCAAAAACAACCATAGTAACTGTGATTAATATATCATATATTAAAGGTAGTAGCATGAAAAAATAAATCTACATCCCGATTTTTCCGGGAATGGGCTGTGACTTTTTTCGGAAGAATTCTATATAACAACGTTGACAAACGTTAACCGATACACGAAAATGTACTACAGAAAAACTGCAGCTGTCTTTAAGACATATCATTTATTCCAAATAACTTTTTATAAGTTGTTTCCGCTATCTCCATTCGAATTATTAAATGTTCAAATGATTCTGATTATTTCATTTTAATACGTAGCTGTTCACAGCAAGGTAACTATGACTATGCTCTTACCTGTGTTCACTTGAGAGTTTGGTGTCATCATCTCTACTATATGTGAGGTCTGTATGGCAAAAATAGGGAGTGGAGTATACCTGGAAGTACCCAAAAATGAGTACAGAATATGCAAGAACATATAGGCTTAATAAAACCTCAATGTTCCCCCCCCCCCCCCCCGACGGGTAGCGGCCAGCACATGGAATATGTAAGGGTCACCGTCCTCCACATCTAGGACAGAGCTGACGAGGGATGTCCAGCAGCTACTTGCAAGTGGTCGCATGCTGCAATGTCCAGACTTCACTTAGGTACTTTTCGGTTCTAGGTACTCTCTAGCAGACTTTTGGTGCACATGGTTTATGTACCCGGTGTTCATTTTGATCTGTGATTTTACCACGCAAAATTTGACGTCATCAATATCATTGCTGATGGAGCGAGTTTATACACGATTTCCCTAGCGGCTTGCGATCGTACTTGCTGTGCCGACAGCACCTTTGAGGCCTCCTTCTATCGGCAGGTAAATATACTACTTAAGAGGTTGGTCTGCCCGCGTAATATAAAGGTGAGTAATTTCGCTTGGTGCGGAGTTACGATAACTGTTTATAAAAAAACTATATACTGCAATGCAATGCACTCCAAAACTAATTGTGTAGCCATAAAAGAATACCATGAAGAATATACGAAATGGTAAGTCAATGAACACTTACTTCACAATCAACATCTGTCTTTTTTGTAATAGTAGACATATATGCATATTATGAAGCTGTCACATAAAGTAGATGTGTTTAAATTTCACCTCAATTCTTTTCTATCACACACAGTTTCCTCACAGCGTAATTTCATTGCAAACCAGAAAATTAGCAGAATTTGTTCTAGGAGTGAAAAATAAATTAGTGTTATAATATGTACGAAGCTTTTATCCAAGCCTAAACAAGAAAATATCTCTTGTACACAGTCTTGTGTCCATTTTCTTATATTTACTTTCTCTCTTCCCCTTAAACACTGTATTGCGAGAAGGTATGCTTGAGACCTTTCTGTCATAGCATTATTTATTGCTTCTAGATTGGAACCAGTCACTTTATAGCATCCAGTGTCTCTCTTTTTGCGAGTAACTAATCTTGGAAATGTTTAATGCTCCTATTGGTTTTAAAAGACATAAGGATACCAACATTAATAGACATTTTAACGTGAGATGTTTATGTTGCAAACAAAAGTATGTCAATTTGACGGTGTCTGGACACTTTCGACAACATTACAGTCCGAGGGACTTGCCTGAATGTTGGATAGCGTTGCATAAACTCCTCTATGCAGCGGTGTAAATTATATTTATATGTCACACCAATTTTAATGCCGGTACGAAAGTAGCATTCAATGGCGAAGACGTGGTGCTCTGTGTACATATCTAGGGGAAGCTGGTTGTATTAGTTAAAGCGCAGCCACACTCAGAGCGCTGTAATCTTATTTATCTTGCTTAGTGTTCCGCAAAAATTACTCACCAAGATACTCACCAGCAACTATGGCGTCAATCGCAGGGCGGGAAATAACGAATAAAAATGAACACCGTGTACAGTAGGCATTACTACATCAAATTTTCAGGTGCGTAGCGGTATGAGTACACTGATAGTTCCCTTGTTAGAATGCATAGAAAAAGTATGAATTTTTAAGATCGGCATATAACAGTCCAGATCTTGAACATTTTCCTTAGCATCTTGAACAAAATACAGCCATGTTTGGGAAGGTTTATCTCAATTAAAATGACATAGATGGAAAAATAAATTCCTGTAAAATTGGTTTGCATACAAAGATAAAGCCCAAGAATTCAGTAAACCAAACACATGTTTTACTCCTAAAATTATGATTGCAGTGTCGTACACTTGTCAGCCATAAGCGGAATATTTTATTGAAATTAATTTTCTCAGAGTTATTTGCTTACCATTTTTCTCAGATACCTTTTTATGTTTTATAAATATTCTCAGAAAATCCCAGGGTTATGTTAGGAGAAAGCGGATACGTAGTCGAAACGGAATTATTTGTGACGAGAGGTCGGTAACGTGTATTAGTAACCAGGGGAGGGCCTTCATTTGAAATTCCGATACCTCGAGACTTCCATTTAAGGCACGAAGGAATGAAATAAAACTCGGTCCGTGATTAACATCGCTTCTGGCTCAACAATGCGCTGCAGTCTCGTTACCACGCGACAGGCATCAATCTTTTACCTTAACTCAGGTCCCTAACTTGCAGCATAATTGCAACTGTCTCTCAAATTATCCGATAATCATGTTACAAACTGCATCCCTCATGTCATTTGTACCAACTGAAACAGTATCAACATTTTAACTCAACGTTTCTCAGTGCACGGCTTAATCCTATGGAGTAGTGCTCGAAGATTATATCCCGGGTTTTATACAAGCAGTTCATAAAAGAGCCTTCATTCTCACTAAATGTTGCAGAATTAGAGGCGACGAAAGAATGTATTCCTATATATTATGCAACCACTTTGTGTGTACCTCACTTTTGTCACAAGCTATTTACAATTGCCGGCAAGTGCCTGGAAAATGTTGGCAGATTGTAAACACAATTACACAAATGCTGAGCGGAATCACACTGGCGGTTTCGTCTGTGGCCCACCTTCGGGAGGTCAGGGTTCGATACCCTGGTGGGCCTACCTGACCCATGGGTTTTTTCGGAGGTTTTCCCGTGTTGCCTGCCGAATGCTGGGTAGGTTAATTACCAGGCGTGTCCGTAAAATAAGGTCTCCAGTTTGATTTAGTATCGAAAACATATTTATTATCAATGAATGTTACATTGGTGGAAAAGCGGAACTTACAGCTATTTTTGAACGTAATCACAATTGCGATCGATGCATTTTTGCATGCGCTGTGGCATTTATTGTATATCCTTGTCATAGCACTCCCCCGCCAAGTTGCGCTCAACCTCGTTTTCCAAGTCATCGTCGGTCTGGAAATGTGTTCCACCCAGGTGTGACTTCAACTCAGGAAACAGACGATAATCACTAGGTGCTAAGTCTGAACTGTAGGGGGGATGGGCGTGGATGTTTCATTCGAACTGGGCCATTTATGGTTTTCGGTGAGCATTTTAGGGACCCACTCGCACACACCTTGCGATAATGCAAATGTCCGGTCAAAACCTTGTCAATCGTAGTCTTACTGACTTCAGGGATAAGTTCGCACAGCTCGCGAACAGTCACACGCCGATCTTTAAGCATTTCTTGCTCCAATATTGCAATTGTTTCGGCTGAAACCGAAGGCCAACCAGAACGCTGTTGGTCATGGACGTCTGTACATCCTTCTGTGAACTCTCTGACCCACTATCGCACGTTTTTGACATCCATACACTGTGGTGCAAGGACTTCGCATAACTGACGATGAATTTTAGTGGGGTAGTATCCTTGGCACTCAAAAAACGGATCACTGCACGCAATTCGCACTTGGCGGTGGAAGTGATTGGAAGCTTCATCGCAAACGGCTGCCCAGCCAAGACTAATGGTTGCAACGGGTTCGTTGTGATTGGGATTAGAAGGGGTGAAACCAAGCTATACGCCAGTGTTGCCGGATCTCGCGTAATAGCGTTCCTCATTGCTCCAGCGCCTTGGAGATATTTTACGGACACGTCTCGTACATCCCCGAATTTTCTCTCCCTCTATTTCATCTCCATTATCATTTCACATCATCTGTCATCTGCTGGCCTCTTTCACAGACGTGTCGGTGGGAGTCTCAGCGCTGCATGACAGGATGATATGCTCTTGGTTAGGTACATTTAGGCTACATTTGTCTTTACCTTGTTCCTACCTTGGCTTACATGACACGCTGGTCTTCTGCTCTGCCAGGTAGCTCTTAACCTCCATACCTCCTTGTTACTTAATCAGCACCTTTCTTCACCCCATCTTCCTTTCTTATGCTCTTTACATTTCTTGCTCATGTTTCTTTTACTTTCTGTAAGAACTCACCAATAATTCTTACCTTCTTTTCCTCCCTTTCCGCTAACATTTTTATAGCTACTATCCTCTTCTCTACTTTCTCCCATTTTCCTCCCAAACCTTTTCCTCCACAAACACTTGCATTCTGTTGCATAGTGTTCTATGCTTTCTTTTCCCCCCACACAATTCACAAATTCGCTTTTCCCTACCTATTATCCCTCTTAGGAACATTGTTTCTGTTCTCATCCAAGCTAGCCCTTCTCTCTCTTGTCTATTGCAGTAATCTACATATGCTTCTCGCTCCAGTTCGGTTTTATTTGCTTGTAAATCTTGGTAAACACCTTCTTCCTCCGGTTGGACGGTCTCTTGGTCCCCGGGTCGGCCTGGTGGGCCGTTTCAGGACCACGGCAGGTGGGCTACTGATTGTACTGGCCTGTCGGGGAGTTTCCAACTGGTAACTGTAGGAACATTACCCTCTGCACTGTTGTGACTCTTTGGGACAGCTAAACTCTGCATCCTCTCGCCTCATCCTTCCGGAATCTCCCACACGGGGCAAGGCACAATAGATTAAGTTGATCCCAGTGCCAATCCCTTCCGTAGCATAATTAAATCCAATTACACAAGTACAATAATGCATTCTAAAAATAAGATATCAAGAGCTACCAGTTTCGTACTTGAACTTACTTATGTAATTTTTGTTTAGTCGGTAATCATGATTAAAGTAACTTCTGATACTGAAATTAAGAATTGCAATGTATAAAGAATCATGATGGATGTCAAAGAAATGTTGGTTCTTTGTTACAACACGTGCAGGTGTAGTTGAGTCGAACAGCAGTTTGGGGTGAATAAGTTGTTATAACAAAAGAAACGTAAGAAACAGTGTCCTTAGCAGAGTTCTAAAGGGTAGCACTTGACTTTGTTGAATAAGGCATTCTTCGGACCCTAAATAATGGCATGAGCATTATCACAATGGACAAGATTGTTACAAAGGGAATCTTTTTGTGAAAAGAGGGCTTCGAGAAAGTGAAAGTCACACATACACCCACGCGCAGCTGTGGTCATTGAGTTCATGGCTGGGAGCCGATTAGGGCAGTCCACTTTTTCTGTCTTGGTTGAGGGCAGACCAGAAGTGATGAGAGAAGATATTTGTCGGTTCATATATATACGTGAAGAATGAATTAAGTTTATCGAGTAATAAGCATTCCACCGTCAGTCTTTCTGAACAGTGATATATTGGTAACCCTTGGTCGGCAACTTCAAGTTTGATGTTCTGATAAAAAGAAGCAGTTATTAAACCAGTTTGAAACGGGCATTCTTCTCACATATATCCACGCATACCCTGAGAGAAACCTCATTGCTTTACCCTGAGCTAAACACTATTTGTTTCAAACTGTGCCGCCAAAGTGGAACTCGTTGCTCGCCAACTCATATTTGCTTCACTTCATTGAAAAATAAAATAATATTTTAACAATCCATGGCCACCGACAGCCTTAAAGATAAAGTGAAGAATGAAGTGGCCTACAAGACGTAGCCATCATAACGAAGAGGATCAAATGGCGTTGGACAACATGTATGGCGAGAATGCCTCAAGACAGATGGGCATACGCCACAACAGTGTCTGATGTGCGATACGGGAGGAGAAGCAGAGGACGTCGGGGCTACGATGGTCCCTAGAGTTCAAGGATGGGCTAGAAGCAAAGTGGATTAGAACGCCAACAGACAGACATCAACTGAAGCAAGGGGTAGCAGCTCTAAAGTGAAAGTGTCAGTGAAAAAGAACAGTCATTTCTATATATAACGATACAGTATTAATTAAGAATAGACAAAGAACTGGTATCTTTCAGAGATTTGTTCACCCTGTAAGAAACGGCCGAGCTGACCCCACCAGGGTGGGAGGCCTTTGCTCTTAAGGGATGTTATGGCTATTTATTTATGTTTATTTTAATCCATTACTACCATTGAGTGAGAGAACGGTAAGTATTCACATTTCGCGTTCGATTCCCATCGTCCACCTACACTCTAATTTTTAAAAGAAGATACGTGAAGGTCATCAGGCGAGGGATGCGAAGGGTAAGAAGGGAGGTCTTTGCACGTAAACAAGTGTTGCCAGAATGGATACACTGGTGAATCACATACTCCTCAGCTCAGTTATCGCTAGTTGTATGTGGAAAACAGAGTTTGCCTAGTTGCGCTGTGTATTGTTAGCCTACTTTGTTAAAACCCATTTAAAATACATTTTTAATGGAAGCAAGACGTAGTGGCGGTAAGATAAGAGGTGGACCGAGGAATCACGGCCCAAGGCAAGGATCAGCTTACGCTCGGGGTGTTACATTGCATAGTCAAGCTAGAGAATTTGTCTGTTCTCTTAGAGAATACCTCCAACAGGAAGACGAGAGTTCGCTCCTTATCAATGAACAGCTTATTCCTTTTATCCAAAAGCGACAGTCCCATGTCAGTAGGTATGCTTGCACGTAAAAGAATTCATGTGGGTCAAAACTGCGGCATATCGGCGGCGTTGATATTCTGACTTAGTGGGTTCGTGAAATTAAAAGTCCGATTGCACCACTCAAAAATGTTCTTTATTTCCACCGACTTACGGTTAAACACTTGCCAATTACACAGAATTACGTAATGCACACAATTACGATTCACCTGTTCGTCCTTTAAAGTTCCACTTGCACTCGCGATTACGTAAACTCCTCCAACGCACGCAGTCTTCTAGTCCGTTCACTAGCTCGTCAAGCACTGACTCAATTCACTCACTGCAGCCCTTTTTATAGGAATATCACCGTCTTCTATAAGTCTCTGGTTTCAGTGAATTACCGCGAAAGTTCCAGATGGCAGTGGAAGGGGGGAAAGAGGCGGCCAGTGACAAGTGACATTTCCCTAAGCATCCCCCTCAGTTAGTGACAGAGACTAATAGGAGATTGTGGTTGGCTGCCTCTGGCCCCTTACTCAGCTGTCGTTGGTTGCGCTTTCCGCTAATTGGGTGACAATATGAACATGTCAATTAACAAAGTTGTTAATATAGTGTATTGGGATATTAATGTATACGGAACGAGGAAAGGTTTGAAAAGACGAGGCGCTTGCACCCAGTTTTTTCAATTCTCGAGATTCCATTATGTGCTTACCACATGTGTATTGCACACAATTTTTGGCAATATGTGTATTTATATCAATGTGAATTTTAGTAGTTAAGATATTA
The DNA here is from genome assembly GCA_030765055.1 of Mantis religiosa. Lineage (NCBI taxonomy): Eukaryota > Metazoa > Arthropoda > Insecta > Mantodea > Mantidae > Mantis > Mantis religiosa. The sequence continues at coordinate 164,937,044 of CM060953.1, read as the reverse complement.
GCTGAAATATTAATAAATATATCGAAGATAAGTGTTAGATTTTAGAACGTGCATCGCGTATATGTGTTGCTATGGAGAAATACCGCGGGAATGTCAACTTACGATGCATAGCAACAAAAATGGTATGTATGGAATATTAGTTACATAGTGCAGAAATTATTTAAAAGAACTCACACACGTGAAGGCCCTACAACGCAGTGAATGTCTCAACAGCTAATTTCTGTTTTTAAAGTAGGCTAATACAGATTAACTGTGCATACCTTTGTTGAGGTGAGATAACTCGAACACTTATTTATGTTTCGAGTATTGAGAGAATAAAGAAAAAGATATGGTGGGCAACATTGCACTCCCCACGTGGAGAAAAAGATGGCCATCACGTATCTTCTATTAAAAATCAGACTGCTGAGAGATTCAGTTAGTCACTGGCTTATTGACTCCAATGATCTCTAAGTGTGCGAAGTGTTCCCCTACATTGTATACCCTACATCTGTCCATGAACTCCCAATGCACCGATACTGTCTTGCGACTGTTACACGTCGATGTTTTATTTTTCATGGACGTCAGAAGGCTGCTCAGTGGCTAGCATCTTTATCTTCTTAATTTAATTTGTTGGCTACAGCTATTTTGCATATGATTTAAATTCTATTTTGGCTAAAACAGATTTGTTCCGCGCATTAGGCATATATTTGCTAACACTGCGCAGCTCATAAACTTTTCCCACAAATGAACCATTTAAAAAGGCAAAATATGCAGATTTAGCGACAGACTGTAATTATTATAATTACATATCCGGTTTTAAAACTTCACGCCGAAATCATTTTGCGTCGGCTTTGAAAATTATGTCCGCCAACAAAGTGGAGGTAGATACAGAAGCTATAGTGTCTACTTATTAATTTTTTACCTTTCCTGTGCCAAGTTAACTAGTAGTTTCAATAATTGAAGGTTAGAGGTGCCGACAACCACAGCTGATTGCTAAGTATTATGAGTGTTTCTCCAAAACACGTTTGGATATTTCGAGCGCAAGTTCCGCCTTACTAACACAAGCTTTACTGAACACGGTTCGTTCGTTTAATCGTTTTACAGTAAAATAAATCTGTAACGTAGTTGTAATGCTGGGTATTTCAATTACGTAGAGACGATAAAATTAATTGTGTATACCACAATGCTGCACAGGCACTTTCAAAACTGCGACTGAAAATTTAATCAGTGTAATTTAATTCATCCCATTACCTTATTATTACGGGAAGTCATAGCTGAAATTTCTAGGCCTTCTAATTTTATATAAATATTTTCAAGATGTGAGTACAGCTATATCACAGTTATACATATATTTAAAATTTCATATGGGTAAATGGAGGCATTTTCGTGACATAGGCAATTTCGTGATACTTATTCGAAGGGATGTCACAGAGAAATCAGTTTTTGTTAACGCGGCTGCCTAAAGCTCCTGAGCTCTAGGAACAAATATATCAACTACCAACAATGACAGACGAGTTAACCCTAAATGGTTTCTCTGTGACATCACGGAGTTGCCTATATCACGAAAATACCTCCCGTTTCCCTACACATACTTAATATTTTTTAATAAAGCATTTTATATTACTATAACTTAACTAAACGTAATTTTGAAAAATGAAAATACTATCATGACATTTAAATATTAACATACGAAATTATCACATACAAATTTGTTCACCCTTCTGATGTCAAATATTACATGTAAGTATGTAGGTTAAAACTGTTTTATCTTGTCTCTATTTTACTAATTTTATTTAATGGGATTGGGAACAGGAGTTCACTACGGAGGGTATTCTGTAAGTAGGCTACCATTTTGGGCCTATTGTGCCTGTGCCCGCAAGTGGAGCACCGCCGGGAGGAAGGATGAGGCGAGAGTAGACAGACGGTGGCCGTCCCAAGGAGTGACAACACTGCAGAGAGCAAGGCCCTTAAAGTTTACTTAAATAGAGACTTCCTCCGACAGGCCAGGACAACGTACACGCTCCCCCACTGCGGGACCGCAACGAGCCCAGCAGCCGAGCCCTAAAGTTTCCTGGCTGGCGGTCCCGAAACGATCCCAGCAGAGCCGCGGAGACCGGCAACCAACCTACCGGAGAAGGAAGTAGTTTACCTCAGAACATATCATCCTGCCATACACCGCCGAGACACCCGCCGATTCTTCTTTCGTGAAGGAGACCACAAGATGAGAGATAATATGAAATGATATTGGAGATGAAATGAAGGGGCAGGAAATTCGGAGGCTGTAATTAACCGACCCATTGACCCGGGAAAACCCCGAAAAAACACTGGGTCAGATAGGTTGGACACGGGAATCAAACCCGGACCTCCCGAATGCGCACCATAGATGAAATCGCCTTAGCCATACTACTCGGTATTTAATGGGATAGAATATTATTCACCTTTTAATAAGGCTACCTCCCTATTTTCTATTAAAACATTCACAAAACAATTTGTAGCAAAGTATGTGAGGCTGTGCCTAAAACTTCTACTGTTGAGACGTAATTACTATATTACTCTTTTCTCGAAAAATGTTTTCAAACCTTTAAATATTTTATTGACAGTCCTTACTCAGTGATTCTATAAACTATGTCATATGTTGAATAGTAATCTAAGTACAACAGCCATAGCAAAAATTTTAAATACATTATCTGAGAGTTTCTGGTGAACTTTGAACGAGATAGTTTGCAAGCTACTCCCTTTTGAAAATTTGTAGAGTAAAATGTGTAAGGAAAGTCAAAGATAGGTATAATGGAAGTAAATGTATAGTGAGTGAGTGAGTGAGTGAGTGAGTTGTGAGTGAGTGAGTGAGTGAGTGAGTGAGTGAGTGAGTGAGTGAGTGAGTGAGTGAGTGAGTGAGTGAGTGAGTGAGTGAGTGAGTGAGTGAGTGAGTGAGTGAGTGAGTGGTGTTTTAGGGCCCGTCGACAACGAGGTCATTTGGGCCCGGGGCCAGTATTCTGAAGCCTTAAAGAGCTTCGGAAGCAAAAGTTATAATATATAACTAAAACCAACGGATCATTGCATGTTTTGAACATAAAAGCTAATTTTAAAGCTAAATTTCAGCTATGGGAAATCTTAATTAAATTACTGTGCAATTATTGTGAAAACCATTTTGAATCCTCCACTTTACCGTTTAGAACTCTTGACCACTTGACAATGTGTTACAAATAGGCATAAACCTATTACTCGTAAAGCGTATTTGATTCAGTTTTACAGTTTAAGTAAACCACTTTTATAATTACGTAATTTTCTTGATAAGTTTATTATACATTCTAAAATGTTAATATTTTTGTACCTCATGACTCTAGCAAAGGGTGCAAAATATGTTTTCTGTCATTGTGTATCAACTTTATGAACAGTTCACTGTCTCCTCAATCTCCTTTAATCTTTTCTACAGCTTCAACAGAGGTTCTTGAAATTATCAGAAATTTCTCAACAACTATTTATTGTTATATAAATGCAATAGGTTTTATAACGGTTTTAAAAATAAATGATAATGAATGGAGGAAGTTCATGATTTTCATCTTTGATGTCATTTAAGTAAGAATATCTTACATGCAAAATGTTAAAATAATTTCTTAAAAGCCGGGTTTAGTAACATGACACTGCTCTTACTTCGGATTAAGGTATTGAAACACATCTAACCTTTCTCTCGATAACTATGGATAATTAAAGAAATGCTGTAAATTTTACACTTTACTTGAGAATAAATTATTCTATAAAATAACATATGTAGGTACTTATATTTGCTCTTTTTGTACACCATCATTGTTTGTTCTTGATGGAAGTGGCAAAGTGGGTAAGATGGCAGCATGTTACATACGTTGAAATTAATAGATGGACAGACTCTCTTCAGAGGAAAACGGAAAGGTCAAGTCTTATAGCCACGAGTCCTTGGAGATTATACAGTCAGCTGGGAGGTTTTGAACATACGATCTCAGACGTGTGGGCTGTACGATTAGCATTCCTTAACAGAAAAGTAACTTGCCTTCAACTCATTCTGCGAATTCTATGAAGAGTTTCTGTGTTTCTTTAGGCTGCAGATGGCTGTCTCTATCCCACTTTTGAGGTTAGGTTAGGTATGTGGTGTTGCTGCTGCGATAGGAGCACAGTATGAATGTATTTAAAAACAGACTTTATGTAACTGACGTACAAGTGTGTACATACTGTCTCATCAAATGAGTACAATTTTACCTGTGTCATACTGGAAAAGACGAGCGTTTGGCATTCCTGTATCACCAAAGAGTCTTCATATCAGACACACCTTATGACTATAAAGTAAACAATTTAATGACATTTCTTAAGAACATAAGTTGGCTAAATCTTAAGCAATCTTAAATTAGAACTATCTACTAGCTTCAAGTCAGTAAATCAAAGTTTGTTTTAAGACAACCTAAATTCCCAGTGCTGAAAATCACGTTGCTTTATTTTTAAATAGAAAATTGTTACATAAATGACAATCAAAAGTGTGGGAAACTTATAAAAGTACTGACACTATTCCAAATAAACAAATCGTGGTCGCTACCCAACCAAGTATTATTTATTTTACCGTACACAAACACCTGACTGCAGTTTAGCAAGAAAATGCTTGTGCCACCAATATAATAGCTACAGTTAACCCAACTACGGCCTATCTTAACTAGCTGGTACTGATGCCAACTGAACAAACAGAACATCAGCAAAAGTAACCAGGAAATACTATAGTGAGGGAAATATGCCGCAATTGGCTTTAATGGCTTCCAATAAACTGCGCAGGAGTGCGCTTTGTTTACATTTGAACTAAAGTAAAGAGGTTGCACAAACAGAGACTGACATAATTGATTTAATATTTAATATTAAATATGTAGCACAGTAAAAGAACGTCTGTTATCACTTGTTCCAATGTTTGTAACAGTAAATTGCAAAAGGCGCGAGGAATGGAATGGTGGTTAATTATTCTCGCCTTCTGTGTCGATCTTGAGGAAGTATAGCTTGGCACTTTGGAGCAATGAGTCTCCTCTCTCTCTGGCCGTAATATCAGAGTGAGAATAATTTGTAGAAAAGAATAACAAGTTTTCTCTTCTTCAAAATATTGGAATTTATTCTAATGAGAAGTATTAATATATACTAACACAATGTTAAGATCTGTAGGTTATATCCTTTTATAAAATACTCAACACTTAATCCTTGCAGATTAAGATTCTGCGAAATTGCAGATCGGCACTACAGATACATCTTAACACCTCAATGCATCAATGATCTGACGAAAAGTGAAACGAAAACTTTATGCATGTTTTGTGAGCTTCTGTGGTAATTTACATCATTATCTGGATTAACACAGTCACCACAATCACTTTCTAGCTAACCAGGATTTTAATTATTATTCAAATTCTCAGGTAAGTTCCAATCATTAACATTTCCTGGTCCAGACATATCTCTAACATAAAACAACTTCTTCTCATATTAGGTTGTCATGGTTACACCATTACCCACCTTACATTTTATCCATTTAATTAAACATAAAAATTCTTACAACTATTCTTTTTACAAAACATAAAATATCTAAAATAATTGCTTCATTTTAGTTAATTATTGGAAATTAATAATTTCTTCACAGTAGCCGTATATAGGCTAAGGTCTTTGATAGATAGTCAACATGAAAAACTCAATGTCATGGCCGGGATTTGAACCACGGATCTGCTGGTTTCCGTCCAGTCACTCTAACCCATTGAGCTACCAAGGCCAAAGTGCCGTCCTGATATTAAATTCTCCATTTGACTCGTGTATTTCCTCGGTAGACCACTAGGGGCTCTCGTAGCCGAGATGCACCGTTTGTGGCGACTTACTACGGTAAGTTTAATGATGAAGCCTGGGACTCAAGTACTTACGATAGTAAGTCGCCACAAACGGCGTATCTCGAATACGAAAGCTCCTAATGGTTTACCGGGGAAATATACGAGTCAAATGGAGAGTTTAATGTCAGGACGGCACGTTGGCCATGGTAGCTCAATGGGTTAGAGCGACTGGACGGAAACCAGGAGATCCGTGGTTCAAATCCCGGCCGTGGCATGAATTTTTCATATCGACTCTATCTATAGCTGCTTTAGGTTTAATTTTCTTCATATTATTTTTTCTGCTTCCAGTATATGCATGAATAATAAAGCGCGTGTCTTGAACATTCTGTGAATTTGTTTAAACTTGTATATTTGGTAATTGTGAAAGATGTACTAAAACTTTCTATGCAAAACACTTTAGACCTCATTATCTATATTTCTTTAAAACATATGCCTTGTAGCATATGTTTACCACGCATTATTTTAATTGGTTTCAGTTTGTAAATTGTTTTGCCATTTTATGAAGTGCTCCTACTTAATGGAAAGAAAGTGGGATTTCAAAGCTAGAGGTACTTTTGAATATTTTATTATAACTTCAATTTCCTGATTTTACTGTAATGAAATTACTCTGCCAGTGTTTACTTCAGTTAACATAAGTATTTAGAAAAATTAGCTTTATAAGTGTAGTTTGGATATAATGTTAGGTGGGCAATAATATTATGAGAAAGTCATAGTTTTCCACTTAAAATGACGTAAGTAATATAACTGTTCTCAATAGGTCCTTCAAGAATTGGTGAAATGGTGCTAAAATGAGTCCGAGTCCATTTAGTTCAGAATTATCTGACATTCATTTTTCAGGACAAGGAAAAACCATGGAAACATCTAAACCCGTTAAATTACACTAACGGATATTCGAGCTCAGAACCTTTATAACTGAAGCAGACACGCTATTCTAAAATCGCGGACCTGGGCCATATAAAAGGTTTACGTATACATTTACAGCTATTCAAGGCAAAGTAAAACTCTAGATTCTGCAGCTGGCAAGCAAAGAAATAGTGACACCGAATGACTTCTTACAACCGTTATGTCTGTAATCGATTTCTCCGCTGTGCCTTTTCTCTAACGCTTTTCTGATTTCTAAAGCTACATGTGTTATTGGCATTTAGAAGTTGACACTCGATAACTTTTACTTCTCGCTATTTCAAGTTATTGCTGCGATTGACAAAAGAAGGTCTCAAGCACTGGTCCCGCAACACATGAACTAACTTTGATGTCACTCGTAATGCGGGTATACAGGGCGCTGCACTCAAAACCAAACTGTAATATTGGAAAATCGCATTGGCTATATTAAGATTATTTCTATATTTGTGGAAGTGATGGTCTTGAAAATGTTGAATTTTCTCTTAAAGCATTCAAAAGTTTAAAGCACAGGGGAAGAAAATATTAACTTAAAACAATTTAAACATGCTAGCCAGCGGTTATTTAATACACTCTTGGACTATGGAAACGAGAGCCAACTCCAATGGAAGCAAAAGGAAGGGCGACAATGAATGTTAATATGCAAATATAAGCTAGAAATGACAACCAAGGGCTTAGAAAGAATGTATGAAGCACTAGTTGACTCAAAATGTTGTATGCAGTGGAAATCTAGTGGGGGGCACAGAGGTAAACAAAACAGTAAACCAAAACTACTGAAGATTTTGTAAAGAGCTACTAGGCTTACCAAGATCAGCAACTAGGGAAGTAGCTTTAGTATATTTTAGTTAATTGATAGAAATTAATCATTTCTTCACGCTAGCCGTATATAGGCTAAGGTTTCTGATGGATAGAGTCAACCCGAAAAATTCAATGCCATGTCCGGTATTTGAACCACGAATCTCCTGGTTTCCGTCCAGTCGCTCTAACCCATTGAGCTACCATGGTCAACGTGCCGTCCTGACATTAAATTCTCCATTTGACTCGTATATTTCCCCGGAGAATTTAGTGTCAGGGCGGCACGTTGACCATGGTAGCTCAATGGGTACGAGCGACTGGACGGAAAACAGGAGATCCGTGGTTCAAATCCTGGCCATGGCATTGAATTTTTCATGTTGACTCTATGCAGCTTTAGTAGAATTAGGAAGGACAAGAACAAATGGAATAATAATGGAAAGAATAATCAAATTTTGGAATAGGTGTTTGGCCAAATTGTGTATGAGAAAGCAAAAAGGATTAGAGAACTCATATAGCTGGTGGCCAGAGATAGGAGGAATTATGGAAAAAGTAGGAATGGGATATATATGGGGATTAGAGGAAAGGAATGCAAGCGATGTGCGTAAATTGGTAAAATGCAGAATAGAAGATATACAAAGACAAGGCATATGGCGAAGTCTAGAATATATGCAATCATTATAATTTTACAAACAAACAAAAAAGGAAATTGGGGACGAGAAGCATATGTAGATTACTGCAAAAGGCAAGAGAGAGAAGGGTTAGCTTGGATAAGAACAGGAACAATATTTCTAAGAGGGATAAGAGGCAGGGAAAACAGAATTTGTGATTTGTGTGGGGGAAAAGAAAGCCTAGAACACTATGTAACAGAATGCGAGGAGGTTGTAATGTGGAGAAAAAGAAAAGGTTTGGGGGGGGGGGGGGGGAAATGGGAGAAAGTAGAGAAGAGGATAGTAGCTATAAAAATGTTAGCGGGAAGGGAAGAAAAGAATTATTGGCGAGTTCTTGCAAGAAGTAAAGGAAAAATGGGCTAGAAATGTAACGAATATAAGAAAAGAGGATGAGGGGAAAGAATGGGACTAAGTAACAAGGAGACATGGAGATTAAGAGTAACCTGGCAGAGCAGAAGACCAGGATGTCATGTAATCCAAGGTAAATACATAACTGTAGCCAAAAGTTGTAAATTGTAAAATTTGGAATATGCAGAATATATAATGTAATCTAATTAAATATTTTCATGGTTGAAATCCATTGTAGGTTCAATTTACAAGAAAAGCGGTTGGAAGGAATGCGAAAATTATAAAATCATTAATTTATTAAATTCAGGACAAGACACTGCAAATATGGTAAAAATATATAGAAACATTGTGAAAATATATGGGAAGAAGAAATGTATTTCGCGAAGGATGATCATGATATCTCATGAATTATAAAACACAGTGAATTTAGCATAAAGACACATCTAGCAGTCTGAAACTCTTAAAACATTCGATAGCATAGATAGAAGTAAATTGCCGAGTGGGATGGCCCAGGCGGTTTCGTCTGTGGCCTGCATCCGGGAGGCCCGGGTTCGATTCCCGAAACAGATCTACTTGAACATAAGTTTATTCGGGGATTTTCCCGGGTCGCCAGGGGAATGCTGTGTTGGTTATTTGCTTCCCCCGAATTTCCTGTCACTCCATTTCACCTCTATTATCATTTCACGTCATCTATCATCAGTGGTCTCTGAAATATCGGTGGGAGTCTCGGCGCTGCATGGCAGGATGAGTAGGTAGGACGGTTTTTGGTCTCCGGGTTGACTTGGTGGACCATTTCTGGACCAAGGCGGGTGTAATGCCGGTTGTACTGGATGGTGTGCTAGTTGTAACTGTCATTAATTTATCACGATTTGGTGCATTTGCTAAGGAGTTTACACAGTAAAATCATATTTATATTCTATCATATTTATAATGGACATACTTGTTATTTAATAACCGATGGAACTGTGAAGGAAGTTATAATTATTAAATATAATTAGAAAAAGGTATTTTTATTTAAGGGATTTTAACCCTTTCATTATGATTTCAAGACATAAGCTTATTCATTAAGTTTATAACTTATTTATTGATAAAGAATATCATCTCAAGTTTTCTAGCACAGTAACGTTCCTACATCAGATTCTGCACATTCCGAAATAATCCCAAAGAACAATTGCCTAAGACAAATCCCGAGTCGATCTCTCACGCAGAGGACACAAGTGCTATATTGGACCAAATAAAGTAAATTAACGTGAACAGAAAAATAATTGTGAATCTCTTATTGACTGGAAACGTTGTGTAAGTGGTACACATAGGTCTTTACTAACAATTTGGTGACAATTGAGTGCACTTAGTGGAAATATCATTTGATGGTCTGCCACAATAAAGGTACTCATCTGTGAGTCCCTACCTGAAGTTTATGTTTAAATCAAGGAACGTCTGTAGTGTGTAGTGTTTAACGCCCGCTTTTACTTCATACGGCACCGCAGGCGATGACACTGATGATTCATGAGATGAAGATGCAGCACCGGTGGAATGAGATGGCGGGGGAAACCGGAGATCCCGGAGAAAACGCGCCCCAGCGCCGTGTAACGTCTGTAGGAATACTAAAATTAATATATATATATATATATATAACTGTACTGAGACCAATAGTAATGTATGGTTCAGAAAGCTGGGTGTTGACAACCAGAGAAGGACAGTGGTTATTACGGTGGGAAAGGAACATCCCGAGAAATATATTTGGAGTGATAAAGGACTTGGACGGATGGAGAATGCGGACAAACTTGGAGTTACAGTGCCTATTTGGACTACTAAGTATAGTAGTGAAAATTAAGGAAGAATAAGGTGGATTGGCCATGTGCAGAAAATGCCGCAAACACTATAGTTAAGAAGATATTCATAGCAAAGCTGGATGGCAGAAGGAGAAGAGGAAGACCCAGGGAAAGATGGGCAGATGATGTAAAAGATGACTTAAGAAAGTTGAGGGTTAAAGGCTGGAGAAAATCAGAGGACCGAGTAGAATGGAAGTGGGTGGTTAGGGAGGCCAAGGGTCTACATGGCCTGTAGCGCCAACTATCATCATCATCATCATCATCATCATCATCATCATCATCATCATCATCATCATCATCATCATGACCACCTGAAGGGTGGTTGCGTGAGCTGTTCGATCAACAAAGTGCACTTTCATCGCCAAGCCACAACACACAAACGTCGTCCCTGGAGTAGATACAAAATAAGAATGAACAATGAGTTGAGCCAATACGGCTCTTGGTGTTGCCAGTTCCACGGCAAGCGGGCGACAAAGATGGAAGATATATCTGTCTTTGTCTCAAACTAGCAAGTATCATACAGATGCTGAGGTGTACAGTGATACAATGCTGACAGAGAAGTTCGCTTAATATTTCAGCACATGTGTGATAACATACACAATGATTATCGGACAATCTGAACCTTAAAACCTTGAACTGGAGAACAGTTTGCTTACATAGCTATCGTTCATATGCACACAAAACAAAATGATTCATATTAGATGCGTTCTACGAAGTAAGCTCTTTGCTACAGTGAAACAAAATAGTGACATTTTAACAATTTGTGAATATAGTTTCTATTTTAATGATGCAATAATTGTATACTCTCTGTAGTGTACTTTAAACCAATGTTTGTTTCATTAAAATACTTAATAAATACGAAAGATAAGCATGTGTATTTATGAAGCAATTTTACACCATGAATCTCATGTACTAATGTTATGCAGTTTGCGCAGAAATTTTACCGTTGCAGCAACAATATCGCTTCCTTCAAGCAGAAATTTGCGACCATCATTGGTTCTGCTATATTTGAACCCAAGAGATTTCAGAATATTGTGCATGGAAGATAAGGAATCCGTATATTCTATTTTCCCTCTCATTAAATTGGTGAGCCTTTTGGCAGTTGGATATTGACCCTTGTCATATAACTCATAAATTGTTCTACGTGGAACACACTTTTGAAAATTTTCCAAGTTGGTAGCACGTATTTCAGCTGCGCGCTATTTCCCTGGAGATCTAAATATGACAACTTCTCCTAATTTGGTAAACTGTTCGCCTTCTTTGAAAATGTTCGTCACAGAATGAGCACTCACCTGACAAGCTTGTAACATTGATTCTCGACTACGAGCGAAATTTGGGCTTTCAAAAATGTGTTTAATTGAAACCTGTTTGAGAAAGGAATACACATTAACAAGAATACTTGTAGTCTATTTATGTGAAATCTTACGAGTTGTTTCGCAGTTACTACTAGTCGCACCAGTACTAGGCTTGCAAAGCGGTATATTTACTAATTTTGAAAAGCACGTGTGCACACTTAAAAGATTACCACTTTATTGAATGCAAGGTACAAAATGCAACGGCACCATAGCACGTGTGTGCTTTACTTCACCGGCAGTTAATCATTCTTTTCTTTCTAGTCAGGCGTCTTATGTTTCCATATACGTTACAAACATGGGGGTTGGACAGTAATCCTCAGAAAAAATAGCTCTGTAACATGGGAAAAACAAAATAATTCTTTAATTGTTATCTTGAGAGCGCGCAAAGAAATTAGCCGCATGCTTCGGCAAAGCGAGCCAGTATGCCTGCTTAACTGTACAACGTCGCACGCACCGCATTGGGTGGCAGCGATAGAACAGCCCCACCTTATGACGATGAAGGAAATGATAGGCAGAAGAAACTTGGTAACATTTTGCCACCGACCCAGATGGGTGGGGAGAGAGAGATGTGTAGTGTTTAACGACCGCTTTTATTACATACGGCACCGCAGGCGGTGACATTGATGGTACATGAGATGAAGATGGAGCATCGGTAGAATGAGATGGCGGGAGAAACCGGAGGTCCCGGAGAAAACCCGCTCCAGCGCCGTGTTGTCCACTACAAACCTCACTTTGTGGTCACCTGGGATCGAACCCGGGCCGCCTTGGTGAGAGCCAAGCGGTCTAAACACTGAGCTACGGCGCGGCCTACCCAGATCGGTGGTCGCGGGGATCGAATCCAAGACTTCTCGATGTAAACCTCATACGTTACCACGAAGTGGTCTGACTCACACAATATGCTTCCTCGACTGTTTTTAGAAGGAAAAGAACTTTTGGAATACATGATTAAAAGCATGCTGAAAACCTGACATTAGGTTACTGTAATTTAAAACAAGTTGGTAACCTGGGCTCTTGTAGAGCCGTGTTAGTATAATTAAAGAGGCACGTATTAGCAAATGGCGGGCTACCTGATTGGTCGTGGTTGTTGAATGCCATGTCATTAACTCTGCACCGTGTAGCGAGCGTGTGAAGAAGACATGCAAACACGCTTCCGGAGGTCAACAACTCGACCTCTGTGGTCTCTCTCACTATAATAGTAAACAACAATATTACTTCATCAAATTGCTCAGAGCAATAAAAATAACACAATAACGTTCACGCGGTAATCGCTATCAAACGTAGTTCGCTTATCCGTGATTTTATGTCTTTTAGCGTTAAGCACGAATAACATTTGCTTAGAAATGGCCTGAAATTAAACTATATAGATATCTTTATACAGAACTAAAGCTACTGAAATTCAGCAAAAGTAAAGTGTCATTGGTTCACTCCTAGGTTACATTTGCTGACCAATAAAAGTGACTTGTGCTGGAAATGTGACCTATTTGTATTAATTGCAGCTGTTAAGTCAACGACCCAGGTCTTTTCTTCCAGGTACGCAAGCTGTTGGATTTAAGTGGTTATGTAGGATATTCACAACACAATTTCTTATTATTAAGGACACTGGGAGGTCGGTAGGTTCAATGTTTTTAATGTTAAAAATTATATAATTCTTCAGCTTTAAAATTACATATATAACATAGGTTGTCAGCAGTCTTTTAATTCGTCAATTTAAACATGGCGGCGTAATGATACGCCCACTTCCTGAGAATGGTGCTTAATCTTTGATCGTGATTTCCCAAAACCTTGATTTTTCATACTTTAGGTGCATGTTTCTCACAAACTATAAAAGATATTGACACAAAATTTGTAGTGGTTATTTTTCAACGTTCCTTGAACACATTCGGCTAACATTTATATTCATGTGATTTATAAAATGTATGTAAACAAATATTCAGTCCTTGAAAATATTATCCTTTTTTTTACTCAAAACTAATTAATTTTATGTGCATAGCATAAACTATATGTGACTATCATTTACCCATATTATAAAACTGTATCTTAGGTTATTTAGGATAAAACGTGGTGCATGTAGCTTTAAATTCCTACAAGTAAAGTGCACCTGAAAAATACGGTGCAATACTTTTTTCAGGTCACACGGTGTGATTTATGCCCCTTTTGCATGAACCTATGTGAACGTAATTTAAATATTATACAGTAGTTAAATGCACATATTGTTATACAGTAATGATACCGAATTTAAATTTCTGATAATGTTTAGTTTTCTATATATTCAAATTTTAATATTGGTGAAAATTAGCCTTATCTGGTTAAAAAATACCCACAAAGTGCCCTTAAATACAATGGGCTGGAGCGTGGAGTTCAGGTTCCCGGCCATGAAATGTGCTGGGACTCATCCCTCCCACAGAGGTGACGATTTTGAGACCCACACATATAACCAATGTCCACCTATTACCGTAAGATAAGTGGAAAGTCCTGATTGGCAGCACTTATGTCTGCATGAATAACACTGTCTGAAGAACTAATTCAAACGGAAATAAATAACATTTTGAATTTATGAAAAAAAAAAAATTAATTGTTCTTTCACACTAGCCGTGTGTAGGCTAAAGTATGGAAAGATGGAGTCAGACTGAAAAATTCAATGTTATAGCCGGGATTTGAACCACGGATCTTCTGGTTGCCGTCCAGCCGCTCTAACCAATTGAGGTACCAGGGCATACGCGAGCAGTGTTGCCGTCGGCGCGCACAAAGGTACAGATAGCGTAGCGCGGAGATAAAAAGCTTGCCGAAATAGATAAAGATAGATAACTGGAAGGTTCGTCTTTCTAGTGCCGTCTTGATTGTTATAGAACATTCCACAAAGTTCTGGAAAAATGAGTGGGGCTATAATGGAAGCCTGCGGTCGGCAGTTGAGTGAGTCGAAATGGAACTTGATAATCGTGCGTTTGCAGCTGTGTTTTGAAAGTGTGCTCTTTTTTGTGGTCGACGATCTTGAAGATTGTATTTGTGTATGTGACGTAATTCTGCTACTGTATGGGTTGACCAAAGTGTGTTTCTTTGCAAATAAAGAGCATTTTGGAATTTCTGCAAACTGGACTTTTAATTCTAGGAACCCACAAAGTCACAATATTTACAACACAAATTCTTATTATTAAAACAGTGAGCTGGAGCGTGGAGTTCTGGTTCCCGGACATGAAATGCGCTGGGAATGATCCTTTCCACAGAGGTGAGGATTTTGAGACCCACACATAAGACCAATGTCCACCTATCACCGTAAGAAAAGTGGAAAGCTCTGATAGGCAGCACTTATGTCGGCATGAATGACACTGCCTGAAGAACTAATTCAATGTAATGTGACGTGATCTTCAAGCCTTTTGAGCAATTTAACGCAGAAACGAACATTCAGTTAATTATGTACTTGAAGAATCCTTCAGTAATGCGAAACTATTTTGAAGATAAAGTTCTCCATCACAAACTACCTTTTATAAGGAAATAATTTCACATTTTTATTTAATAATGTTGAATAGAATCCCATATGTTTAAGATATTCATGACAAATAAGGTGTATATCTTGAAATTTCTGTGAATAACTTGTGGAGCCAACTTCGTTTTGAATTAATTTCTTATAACTTGTATACTGTAAGAAATAAAGAAAAATTCTGCACAAAATTTGTCTCACATTCAAGAGAATCTGATTTTGAATCTCGGTCAGGGTGAGTTATCTCGATAAGGCGGGTTTTTCGGAGCTTTCCCTTGTCCTGAAAGACGAATGTCGGGTAACTGTAAGTTCTATAGATTCTAGGCTAATTTAAGCATCATTTAACCCATTTCATTCACCGCCTGATGTGCCTTAACGTTGTATGTCGTAAATTAAAAAAAGGCAAAGAAACAGCATTGTAGATCTCGTTATTCACACAGTTTATATTGTCACCGATCGCATTGTTGTGTTTGAATGTTTGTATGAATCGTTGAAAGACTACTGTAAAGATAGACGGGTACATGTCAGAGGCGCAAGCAAAACGATCACAAAGGAAATAACCAAAGGATGCCCACAGGGCTCAATATTAGGCCCCCTTTTCTGGGACATACTCATCGAACCACTACTGGAAGAACTATCAAATAGTCAGTATGTGTTAAATGTTATTGCATATGCAGACGATGTATTGCTGCTTATAGAGTCTGATAACAGAAGCAATCTTGAAAGTAGAGCAAATATAGCACTAGAGTTACTAGGCACTTGGTGTAAGAAAGTCAAACTAAAAGTAGCTCCGCATAAATCGACATACGTTTTGTTTAAGGGTACGCTCAAAAGGGATCCTATATTTAAAATGGATGGCACGAACGTTAAGAGATCTAAAGCAGCTAAATATTTAGGAATATATGTAGATGAAAAGTTGAATTACGATACCCATATTGCAAACGTAAGGATAAAGGCGGGAAACATCATGCAAAAAATATACTCCTTGGCGACTCGAAAGTTTAAACTATCATTATCATCTGTTAAAACTTATCACATGAGGTTATTCGTGGGAATAGTCTCATATGGATCCAGCGTTTGGAGCCATCGAGTAAACCTGTTGAAAAACATAACTTTGTTAAGAAGAACTCAGAGACCGGCATTAGTCAGAATTTGCGGTATAGTGAAGACTACCTCTACTTTAGCACTACTAGTTATTCTAGGAATCTGGCCTGTAGATCTGCTGATTAAACTCCGAGGAGCGAGATTTTGGCTCAAAAGAGGCAATCTACAAGCGATTAAAGAAATAGTTGGGACAGAATGTAAGACTAAAGATGAGATAAAACAGCAGCTGATTAAACAATGGCAAAAAGAATGGGATGCGGCGCAAACAGGAAGGAGAATATATGAAATTTTCCCGAACATTCGAGAACGACTCAAGCTAAGAAGCATACAACCACGTAGATTTGGTGTTCAATACATATCCGGTCATGGCCCTTTTAAAACGTACTTCAAAAGAATAAAAAGGGAAGAAAGCGACTTATATGAGCAATGTCGTGTAATAGATACGCCAGAACACGTTACATTTGAATATAAATCACATGAAGATTTGGTAGGAGAACAGCGTAGAAGTCTAGGAGGGAAATACATATGGGATATAGTAAGACAGGTAGACAACTTTAATATCTTAGAAGAAATTGTAGCCTTAATATCGACTAGAGTGATGGAACAGTATCAGAGAGAAAAAAGAGAGACAGGAGAAGGCAGAAGAAGGATTGCCGGCGTAGAGAGAATTAGGCGTTCAGAAAGGCTGAGAAATAGAAGTATTTGAATGAGGATATAAACTAAGATTTATAATTAGGATTGTATCTGCAAAAAAATCAAAGGAAGAATTAATGTAATAATAAAATATCAATTAGAATTATAGAGAAATAGTCCAGGTTTTGAATATAGATGCCTGGATAAAAGTTAGGCAGAATTTATTTTTTTATTTTGTATTTTGTATTTTTTATTTTTTATTATTTTTTATTATTTTTTATTATTTTACATTTTTTATATTTTTTATTTATTATTTTTTATTTTTTTATATTTTTTATTTTTTATTTTTTATACTTTTTATTTATTTTGTGACAAACCAGTTACGGCGCGCGTGGGCAGAAAGGAATTAGACAGATTGTGGTGCGCAGATTTGGACGCTTGCTGAGAGAGAAAGAGACAGAGTGAAGTCTGGAATTTTTCCGCTCTTCTGATGCCGCTGTGATTGTTATTTGGTATTCTGCTGCATTCTAGAACAATTACTGGGAGGTATAAATTGAGGCAAAGTGTGGGAAGAGTTAGTTGAGTTGCAGTTGTGCAGTGGAGTGAGTTGTGTGATAGTGGACATTTGAACTGTGCCGCAGGGATACTTTTGTTTACGTGCAGCTGAGAATCGAGGCGACCTTGAAGACTGGTATAGGTCAATGTCACGTCGTTCTTTTTCTGCTGCAAGGGCTGTACAAAGCTTCTGTTTACTGCTGTAAAGAGTGTTTTAAATTTCTGCAAACAAGACTTTTGATTCTACGAACGCACGAAGTAACGATATCAAATAACATATTTATTGCAATAACCATTTTAGAGATATTAATTATCTGAACTTTTAAGATTTAAAATATATTCTTAACTGGAAAATCGCTATTATTTCTTTCTTCCTGGGCATGCAGAGATATTAACGGAATTTTAAACTCATTGTACATCCACAAGCTCTAAAAGATTTGTCTACCATTACTTCTATTATATTGTTATTTATCTACAAATAAATATTTAATAAAAGCATTCCTACAAATGTTTACGATGATTAGCCGAAGTAAATAGAAAGGAAATCTCGTGAAGTAGTGATTTATTGAAGAACAAGCAGAGAAAGACGTGTAAACGTAAAACTTCAGAGAGAAAATTGTGGTTAAAGTCCAATGTGATGTTTTTCTAAATAGCGAAGAGTGATTAAACGTTGATCTGTTGTTATTAAAAACCATTGCCTAGTATGAATCTTTAGTCAAAATAAAGATAAAAAACTGTCGAAAATGTTTCAGTTTTATCAAATGTTACCGATACATTTACATTGAATGTTTATGTTCACTGTTTTATTACCATCCTGTATAAGCCGTTACGTAAAATATTGTGCGTGACAAGAAGCATTTTCAAAATGGCACATGCGAAATCTCGTGGGCAGCTAATTTCCATTACTGTTTGAGAGATAAATCTGTGGTGCACAAGCCTTGTGGAGAGTCTCGGCTAAAAGAGGCAATATTTTCTGCAGCGATTGTACGCTTACATCCTCTTCTAAGTGACAAATGATGTACTGATAACAGACAGACACTTCTCTCCCCTTTAATTAATTTAGCAAGGCGTCCTTTGCGATAAAATCTGGGCTTCTCAACTAGGCACAATACTGATAAATTACCGACTGGACAAACTCGTTTGGAGAGAATATACGTGGAAAAGTTCTTATCACGCTTTCAACACCCTCATACGTACCTGACCCCAATTACCTTTAATATTTTATTGCTAACATAACATGATTAAATCAGGAGGGAGGGAACGATGAAGTTTAAGTAGCCATATACATCAATATATCTGTGTGTTTCAATTTATGGGGAATACATACAATACAATAAGTGTAGATTACAAGAGAATTAACTACATATACAGAAGTTTCTTAAAATTATCACATACAGAGTCTATATCTTAAGTCCTAAGATTTTATCCTGTAAATCATATTCCACTAGTTTTTATGAAACAAAACTATTAAACCAAAAGCTCTTGAATAGATAAACTCAAACTGAAAAATTCAATGCTATGGCCGGGATTTGTACTACGGATCTCCTGATTTCTCTCCAGTCGCTCTTACCCATTGAGCTACCATGGCCAAAGTGCCGTCCTGACATTAACTTCTCTAATTGACTCATATAATTTCCCGGTAAAGCACTAGGGGCTCTCGTATCCGAGATATACCACTTGTGGCGACTTACTATTGTAAGTACTTCAGTCCCAGGCTTCATCATTTAACTCTTATTATTTAAGTTAATTGATGGAAATTAACCATTTCTTCACACTAGCCGTATGTAGTCTAAGGTTTTCAATAGATAGTCAACATGAAAATTTCAATGCCATGACCGGGGTTTGAACCACGGATCTCCTGGTTCCCATCCAGTCACTCATACCCATTGAGCTACCATGGCCAACGTGGCATCCTGCAATTAAATTCTCCGATTGACTTATATATTTTCCCGGTAAACTACTAATTAATTTTACAAAAATAAGCTAGATACCCCCAGGAAAGTCCTATATCATAAAAAGCATAGAAATTAATTGTTTAAAAATAAGTAGTGAATATTCAAAAAATTAAATGATAACATTTTATGGGTCTTGTCATAAATATTTTAAATATGTTTTTAAAGAATGTTACTGTATGTGCAATTTGTTCTGATTTCTGAATTACTTAAAAAAAATTAAAATAAATAAATAAACGCTTACCTCCTGTACCTTTTAGAATAGAAGGGTAAATTTTAGAGCAAATTTAGGATAGCTGTACCAAGTGTGTCAGTCTTGGTGTATCAAAACAATGTGGTTTATTTATTAATACTTTTGCGGACATAGTTTGGTTATACTTCGTCCTTGAATAATTTATCTGTGAATGACACTTTTCCAAAAACTAATAAACATAACTAAGTAAAATATTAGCCTGGTAAAAGCAACAAATAAATTAACATAAGTAGACCAATACATTTGGTTAACACATTTCGTAGGAGGTACGTGTGTAAGTGATAATAAAATATTAAAAATTCGTGTTGATTTACTGGCCTTAAGTCTACTGTTTACATGATATTACGAGAAATAAATCAATGGCTTTTAAAACTTAAAAATTATAATGTGTTTGAAAGTTCAGATCAATAGCAACGAATATATCGAAAATACTTATTGCCCCTTCCAAATATAGAGTGTTTGAAAAGTCATCGCACTCAAAATTTCGAAATTTATCTCTAGGGTATTTGAATGAAGCAGTTGGCAAGCTTCACATGAGGGATAGCTGCAATCTTGAAGAAGGGCTCTGCGCTACTTTTAGGTCAGTGTAGCTTTTGGGTTGTTCGGAGTGGCATACGGGACAATTACGCACGTACATCGTGTCGCTGTGTTGGAAACATACGTTGAGTTCAGGTCCTATGAAATATGTTTAGGGAGATGGAGTAGGTTGTTTCCAAATGATCCGATACCAGGAAAATCTATGCTTAGGCCGATTTCATGATACAGGCTCCGTGGATGATGGACGACGAAGTGGTAGGCCCAAGGCAGTCACAGATTGCATTAATGATATCGAGCAGCGACTTGTTATCTCGACGTTTGGCACAAAAAATTGGATCATAAAATAGCTCCACACATAAAACTCTTAAAATTGTGAAACTGCACCCGTTTTGTGTTAAAGTCGTCCAGGAGCTGCGGCCGTTTCGTTCTTCCACAAGTAGCCATTCTAGATAAGACTTTTTTACATCTGAGGCATGGCTCCAATTAAATGGCTACATTAATTCCCAGAACACTAGAACTTGGGCAACTGAAAATCTGCATGTCTTTCATAAAGAGCAGCTTCATTCGTAACAAGTCGGCGTTTTGTGTGCGGCATAACGAAGATGAATTATTGGTCCCTTGTTCTTTGAGAAAAGAGTAGATGGTGTCGTCTACATGGATACTGTGCAGCAGTACCTCGCTATGCTGGAAGAGGATGAACGTGATGGATGATTTAATCAGGATGGTGCCACTTATCATAATGTATGGGAATTTTAAGGGCATGTTTTAGAAATCAAATTATATCGTAACATTTATGGCCTCCACGTTCCCCCGATCTTACCTCTACAAATTTCTTTCTGTGGGATTACTTAAGGGTAAAACTGAACAGTGGCAACCCACACCACCAAGAAGGAATTAAAGACGCAATTTTTAACTCTGTTGCCGAAATAACACCAGCAACATTAAAAGAGTGTCACGGAACATGCATCGACGAGTGGAACTGTGTTAGCAAGAAAAGGTGTTCATTTTCTGCACTTGGAGTAAAAAATTAATATGAAAAGTGTTGTGCAAAGTGTATAACGTTTTTGTAAGAAAAATAGTAAGCTTTCAGCAGTTGCTGTAAACTGGGACGTCACAAAAGTAAAGCGCGCAAAATGGTTTGCTGACATATACTTTTATGTGATTTAGAATCTATAAATCTGTAAATCATATTATCACTGGAACAGATTTTTTCCAGGATCTCCGGTTTTTTCGTTCATCAGTCCATCAGTTGCTCTATTATCGTCTTTCCTTTCATCAATTTCGCCCTAATTCCATTCATCTACTTCTGTCATTGTCATTCCGTACATCCGTCTGGTCACCCATCCTGGATTCCTCTATTTGATCTAGAGTTGCAGTCCGTCAACCTGACGCCTAATGGTATAAAGGTAAAGAACCAAGTATCACCTAACACCACGATAGTGGTAAAACTGGAGATCTTAAAAAAGAAGAACATTACAGTGTTCATTCCAATTTACCTTTAATAAGAATGAATGAAATATTTAACTATAAAAGTATTCAACAAATTGTGTTTTAAAGAACTCTACATTTCATTTTTTGTTATAGGAAATTATCTTAATATTTTCGACTTCTAGAAAGGTCACCCGGAATAAGGAGAACCTCTGAGGACTTTCCAAGAAAATTCAAGATAAACATTTCATTTGTCATCAAAATATTTTGTACATATGATATTCTAATACAAATTTAAAAGCCACTTTTGAAAAAGGCATAATTTTCGAAAGTGTTCCATGTGAAGGGTAGTCTGGGGTGATGGGGGTTGGGGAGATATTGTTTTTTAAACCTCCGTGTCACATCCTTGGAAGATGCTAAGCTTGATATTTAACCTCACAGTTTTCTAATAAAGCTTTTCTGAGATTCAAGTATTTCCAAAATATGTCTTTTAGGGGAAATGTAGGTTTGAAATTTTTGGATGGAATGCAATACTTCCCCTACCTACTTCACATAAGAGAGAAAGTAAAAAAAATGGAGTAGCTTATGCATACGTATGAAACTTTAGGAATAAAGCCCCACAAATTTCCAATGAAATGGTTATGGATAGAGAAGGACATGTAAGTGTTAGATGTAAAACTTAAATGTGAGAAGGTAAACCATGTTCTATAAATGAAAGGTAAAGAGATTCTCATCCTCTAAACATATTTTCAAACAAGGATCTTGGGAAACGCAGCAAGTTACAGTGACGAATACATAAAAACTGAGTGGTGAACACAGTGCACGATCTGTGTTGTGCATTGCCTGGCAATTTCGAGATGATGATCACGGGGTATTATACTGTTAGAGGCTTTTATGAAAAACGAGTAATCATCTTCGTGGCCTTCAATAACAAATCGAGAAGCAGGTGCAACATCCATCACCATCCTGATGACCCTTCATTGCCCTCAGGGTGATTTATGGATTTACAACCACAAACTGCGTTGAAAATATTTTTAAAGTGTTTTCATTAAAAACACTTGAGTAGAGAAATTGTTTCTTTTGATCCTTGCTGCCTGACTGCGCTTTACAGAAGTCCAAGGTATTCTATAGCGTTTTCTTAACTCCTACTTGGCCAAACAAAATAGTGACGTAGGCTGAAAGCAGAATTATAACTAATCATGAAGTGTGCAGACAACAAAACGTGGGGCTACTGAAGTGTGAAGTGATAGATTCTTTTAAATGTTTCGTTATGAGATTGTTTTAAAGTTTAATATTCTTGTCATGACTTGCCAGAATCAACTTATGATTACAGCACCTCAAAAAACACCAAATATATTGACAAGTTGAAACTAAATACGACAAAAAATGCCTTGGAAATGTATTACGCAATAATGTATTTGAATTAAAGTTACTGATTTACACTTTCGTCAATCCTTAAGGATTTATTCGTTGTAAAAAGCTACCCAATATTTATTCCCAATTAAGACGTACGTTTTAACAGGTTGGAAATACCTGTACTCTGTGGCTTTGTAATTGAAATTGCTATGAACAATTGTGAAAAAAAGTGATTAAACATTTCTGATATAAAGGTTTGCTTTGGGAGGAAGATTCAGATGTAATTCTTGGAAAATGATGAAATTAGAAACCAAGTTTCCATTTTGTAGAATGTTATTTTTTATAAATAATGATGACAATATCGTCATCCTCCAGGCAGATAAGGGGAACGCTAACCCTGATGATGCCGGACGCAGTTTTCGGCGAAACGTCGGATGTAAAACCATCTTCACTACGGCTTACAAGACCGGAAGATGTATATAATGTAGTTGATGACGCCGGCCGTGAAAGCTCCAGCACTTATGTTAATTTGTAGTTATGCCTCTCTGTTCTTGTGATTAGAATGTCAACTTACAAATTCAGAAGTCACATGTTTGATTCTCGGCTGGAGTATCGGAATTATTGCTTAAGGGCACTGGAAGGTTATTTTTACCCAGGCAAACTATTTTTTACCAATATTAAAATTTGAATATATAGAAAACTAAACATTATCAGAAATTGAAATTCGGTATTATTACTGTATAAGGATGTGTGCATTTAACTGTTGTATAATATTAAAATTACTTTCACATAGGTCCATGCAAAAGGGGTATAAATCACACCGTGAGTCCTGAAAAAAAAACTGCACCCTACATTAAAGCTGCACTTTACTTGTAGGAATTTAAAGCTACATGCACCAAGTTTTATCCTAAATAATCTAAGATACAATTTTATAATATCGGCTAAATGAAAATCACATATATTTTATACTATGCACATGAAAAATTAATGAGTTTTGAGTAAAAAAAGATGATATTTTCAAGGACTGAATATTTGTTTTCATTCATTTTATAAATCACATGAATATAAACGTTAGCCGAATGTGTTCAAGGAACATTCAAAAATAACCACTACAAATTTTGTGTAAATATCTTTAATAGTTTTTATAAACATGCACCTAAAATATGAATAATCAAGGTTTTGGTAAATCACGATTAAAGATTAAGCACCATTCTCAGGAAGTGGACATATCATTACGCCGCTATGTTTAAATTGACGAATTAAAGGACTTTAATACCAGCTGACAACCTATGTTATATATATATATATATATATATATATATATATATATATATATATATATATATCATTTTAAAGCTGAAGAATTATATAATTTTTAACATAAAAAACAAAGAATGGATCTTTTGAAAGCTATCGATCTCCCAGTGCCCTTAACGAGTATTAATCCCCATTTCTTTTAGAATCAGTGTGTGTGTGTGTGTGTTTGTGTGTGTGTGTGTGTGTGTGTGTGTGTGTGTGTGTGTGTGTGTGTGTGTGTGTGTGTGTGTGTGTGTGTGTGTGTGTGAATCTAAATACAAGTAAGACATTCGGATGGCTAAATGGTCCTTGATGTGCAAAGGGAGGGAAAAACAAAAGAGGGAAGGTCAAAATAGAAAGAAAGATAAATATCATATAGCGATCTACTCTTAGGGCCGTGGTCCAGTGGTTAGACCGCTTGGCTCTCACCAAGGCAGCCCGGTTCGATCCCAGGTGACCCCAAAGTGAAAACTGTGGTGGACAACACGACGCTGGGGCGTGTTTTCTCCGGGTCCTCCGTTTTCTCCGCCAACATTCACAAATTTCTCCATCATATTTCCTATCATTTCATCTTACCCTCATTCTGTCATTCTCTTCTCTCATTCTCATAATGGGTATTGGGCTAATCACACATCCTTGATTCTCTCTCACACTGATCTACAGATTCCGTTCCTCAACTTTCATGAGGTTTTAGAGGAACAAGAATAGCTTACACCACATAGTGTTATAAGAGGAAGTTAAGGAAGAAGAAGATAAAGAAGACCCTTTTTCTCTATATGAAATATTCAATAAATACTTTCTCTACTTCTCTCTCGATGAACATGAATTAGATTTATCATCTTATACGATTTATGATATCGCAGATATGCTATAACACAGTTTACAATTTTTGGGTAAAATATTTGCTGTAATGTGCTTCCATTTTTGATCTCCTATCTGATAAAATGGTCTTATGCTATCGCATATTATAATCACATATTCAATGAGAAATAATATATTTCATACACACTGAGTGTAGAAATTCCATACTACTACCAAATATGATAATGTTTTAACCCTCTCTCCACGAGTAGCTAGAATTTAGATAAACATTATCTGGTAATGTGACCCTGTAGCCTACATGAACAACAAAATACGAACCTGTAATAAATAAGACATTTTTGCCTCTAGGAGCCTCAAGAGATGCATTTTAGATAAATATCTAGACATCAAAATTTGGGATGAAACAAAGATGCCTTTTCTATCCACCAGGTATTTTTTTACCACGAATTTACTGCAAGTGGGAGGTCCCGAGTTCGAATCTCGGTCAGGGTGAGTTATCTATATAAGGTTTTTCCAGGGTTTTCCGTTATCCTGAGAGAAAAATGTCAGGTAACTCTAAGCTGATCCGGGACTCATTTGAGCATCATTTCAGCATTAAATTCATCATTCGATATTACTTAGTGGAAATCTCGAAAAGGTAATATAATTACTGGAGAATAACACTCTCAACTTCTACCAAACTGAATTCAAGCATTCGTGAAAAAAGACCCTAGTTAAAAAAAGAAAAAAGATTCTTTTCCATCAGGATAATGCAACTGCCCAGAAAAGTGGTTTGGCAATGGGGTAATTGAGATATCTGCATTATAAAGTGCTGGAAAATTCATCCTGTTCCCCAGATTTGGTTCCCTAGGACTTCCATCTGTTCCCAAAATTGAAAAATTTCCTCGCTGGTAGGTTCTTTTCGTCCAATGAAGAAGCACTTGCAACTGTACATGGGTGGGTACTTTGCACCACTTCCAGAGGAACCTTAGAGAGTGGGGATAGTGGCATTGGAACGCCGCTGGACAAAATGTACTGATATTAGAGGAGATTATGTAAAAAAACAAATCCTGTGCTGTGGCGTAGCGGGCTAAGGCAGCTTGCCTTGGTCCCTGGCCACGGAAAGCGGCCCGGCTTCGATTCCACCCATGTGGTGGGGATTTTAGGTCCCGGGTATAAGATTGGTGTCCACTCAGCATCGTGAGGCTCCACCGCGCAGCCTTCATCTTCGAAGCCTTCATCTCCCAGCACCGCAGCAAACCACGGTCGACCGCGGCAGCCAACTTACGCCGAGGTTTGCATGGCTCCTGCGCAGCTTCCACCGCGGGAACACCACTGTACGGCTACTCTGGGTCAGCAGATGCTGCGCTCAGTATTTGTCCGTGGGGCCCCCCGCGATCTGCCTCCTAAGTTCATCCACGCTGCTGCGCTGCAACTTTGGCCGTCTACCCACCGATTCAAGAATCACCACTCACCGAGGACCAACGAACCTCGTCAGACTGCAGTTCGCCGACCCCGCCAACTACAACATGGCTTTGAGTAGTGGCCTGCCCCTATTGGGGCAGTGCCTACGAACCGAGCCGGGCAGGACTGAGCGACCTGATCCATGTCGACGATGCTGCAACTACGGGCACTCAGCGGAACACTGCTCGACACCGCCTCGCTGCCACTACTGCGGTGCTCCGTCACTGACAAGGGACTGCCGACTGCACAACCTCCGCCGCCGCCGCCGGTACTGCGCAACCTGCAATGGCTTCGGCCACTACACGGGCCAGGCGCAGTGCCCGTACTTTCCACGCAACTCCTACAACGCTGGCCGGGAGAACCATACCTCGGCTGACATCGCCCCGGCCGCCAACACTGCAGCTCAGGAAATGACGCAGACGTTACGAGCCGAGGTGAAACGCCTCAATGAACGACTAGACTCCATTGAGGAGAAGCTCACCGCTGCAGCAGTCGCCAACAACTCCAACCCATTGCGAGAGGATCTCCAGGATCTCCACTCGGAAGTGTTGAACCTGGGTCCTCGCCTTAGGAGTATGGAAGAGGCCACATCCACGAGTTTCTGCTCACTATTCACCGCACTTAATACTCATCACCAATCTATAGTTGAACAAGCCAACACAGGACAGCATTACTGCAGCCACCCATCAGAACACAACACTACTCGACCAAGTCACCCAAGTCATCAAGGCCACTTCTGCTCAACAGAAACTTCTGAAGAGACTAGAAGCCAGCTGCACTACCACCACACAATTCAGGAAAACATTCTCCAGACTGTGGAGAAAATCTACAAGAAACAATACGACATTGATCTCACCATAGCCAACTCAACTTTCGACACAGAAGTTCTCATAGAGACCTTCAGTGACTCCCGTGGAGTTAACAACAACTACATCTCACCGACCCCGACGCCACTAGGCGTCAATGCCCTCCTAAGCACTCCGGTGCACAGCAACAAACAAAATAAAGTAACTAAACTTCCTCTCTTTATCCCTTCGTTTCGTTCAACCTTCCTATTCCCCGCTACTACACTGGCTATGGCCAGGGCCTTCTGTCATGGCCATGAGCCAGGGAAGCCAACCTGACCTGTGCACCCTTTCCTGCACAGATTTTAGCATTAACCTACACTAACGGAGGTGCTTTCGCGGAACTCCGCTATTCTTCCTGACCTTCTCCTCTCTATCACCTGAACTTGTTAGCTTTTATTTCTCTCCTCCTGTCCTTTTCACTTTATTGTTTAAAAAAAAAAAAAACATCGTGTGGAAAGTGAGGAGCTTACGATAGCTAAGCGGCCCTGGTCACGAAAGCCAACATTCCGGCTGGGGGATGCCAAGATGCTGACCATATCTCCTCCCCGTGCGTAAGTGGCGTGAGGCCGGCAGTCGGGTTGATGGGCTCAGGCCCACTTGGGGCAGTTACGCTATGTAAGAAACAAAAGTATTTTGAAAGCATGAATTGCCATTTTTCAGTATCAGTCCGAGAGCATTTCAGACCACCCTCGTAGAATGTTTGCAAACATTATCATCGATGTAAATATTGCATGACCATTATTTATTCTGGATGAGATAATTATTGTGATGAAACCTTAGTTGTTAGATATCCGAGGTGTTTATAAATTACATCCTGCGTGATGTGTTAGATTGTATTAATGTATAACTGATTTGTATTTTAGTGGATTAATTCCGTACATTAACATGTGACGTTCTTTTATTTTGAAATTTGAGCAGAATATAAAAACGGGAATGCAGGAGAATATAAAACAGGATAAAGAAATTTATGGAAGCGGTTAGGTACCGGATAAAATCGTCTTGATATACATGCACTTCTTGTTTTACTGTGGACGCGTGTTTGGCAAGGATATTAGACGTGGCCTTAGGGACCGGCTGTGGTTAAGAATTCGACACATTAAGACCCACAAACACGATAAAGACCGTCTCGCAGAAACACCTCCGGGCTTAGAGCAAAAGAAAGCGGATAAGGTAAATTACTCCCGTGTGGAACTATCTAGACGCCACATCGGCAACAGAAGTTAGCTTTCTGACGCCCTTGTAACGCCCATCCGCAGGGAGCGTGCTGTTTCTGCCACTCAGAAGGCAGATAGCTTTCGCTTTGATTCTCAACTCTGCATATTAGTTAGGTTTGGCAATATTATAATGTTATATTGCGCTCATATGAAATATCTTTTTACTATTGCTCAGACCTCAGCGACCTTTCAAAGCTAATGGGATATGGTCCCTCTATCTCAACGTTTTAAACAAATGAAAATAAAATTAACTTTCGAATGTTCTAGTTTCTTTAAAATTAACGAAAAATATACACTTTTGAGCATATAGCTTAAGTGAAATTGCTTTCCTTTTGGGAATGTCCCAATATGTAGTATGTTTTATAACATATTCTAGGATTTGGAGGGTTGTGGCCTAGTTTTCGGAACTTGTGGCTTATAAAATGAAATATGAGAATAGATAATAACAAATACTTGAACCAACATTCACTTTTGTGTTTAGATTTCATAAAATAGCAACTTGATTTTGTGCACAGAAGTAATTTGATCACCCTGTTAAGTGGGAGTGCTAATTCATTTGCTCATTGGTATCAACGGTTTTATGAAAAATTATTTAAATCGCCATAGTAGTATTACTGGGCGTAAATGATAGTTTAAGATATTTTGCACTGCCTGTATTAACCGTTCAAACATTTAAATTTCTTGGGGTCGTGACATGGCGTTCTATGTGTACTAACTCTTACCTTTATCTACATTTAAAATGAATATTACAATGTAGCAATGTTATCATAGCACCATACTTTAGTTGACAAGGTTTTCCACATATGGCGGTATAAATCTCTTTGAATGTATATTTTACAAGCTTCCTTTGATGTTTGACAGTTACATCTTGTAAGAGCTGAACACTCTGTGGTTGCCTTGAACTTCTATTCTCTCTGTATGACCAGAAAACAAACACTAGACAAAAGCGCAAGGAATATCGATCTTCCGTTTGAGATAAGTATAAATATCGGAAAATTCAACAATGGTGAGGAATATATCGGAAGTGGTTAACCCAAAATAAAATGACTTTGACATAAATTACATGATTTAACCAGTAATTTAGTAAAATTCTGTTTATATTCTAACACATACAACTCAAAGTAATCCAGAATAAAGATAAATTTAGTAAATTCAAGATATACGTTTCATTTTCCATGAAAATAACTAAAAAATAAAGTAATTTAATAAACATTATTGCAGCTATTTTTTAGAAACCGAACTTTTCTTCAACAAAATCCATTTAAGTGTAATTTGGGATGGTAAAATTGCTTTATACCTTCATGTCGCATTCTTGAAATAAGGCAAACATAAATGCCAACTTTGTTTCATAGACGTTTCATTTGAGGTATGCTGTTAAGAGTCGCACACATACAGACTTTCCCTAGAAACACTATTCTCCCCCCCCCCCACTTTTAGTACAGGGAGCTCCAAACAAGTATTTAGAATGCAATATTAGTACTGAATTTTTAGATGGAATAGAAACATTCACTAGATAGGGGTAGAGAAAGTAAAAACATAGCTTCAAGAACGAAGGAATTGTTATATTTAATTATTTTACCATAACAAAGGAATAATCATCTCAAAAAATGCGAAAAAGCTGCATTACTTTTACAATGCATTCCAGAGGCTGTAAATATTATAAAATGTACCAAAGTTGTAGAGAGTTCAAAACTTTGTAATACCTTTCCTTAAACTACAATAATCTAGTAGTGCCACCTTACATCGCTGTTAGGGGATTCTTGTTGCTCTATCCTGGGTCGCCTGGGATCGAATTCAGACCGCCTTGGTGAGAGCCAAGATTTCTATACATGTTAGGCAGCGTTGAATATTTACTTTATTGTTGACATTCGGAAAGGTCATACGTCTTTCCTAGTGCTCTGTGAGTTTTACTTTCGAAGAAGATGGATAAACTATGGCGTCGAAATAACGACCAAATAGTCTCATAGGAAACTGCCTGAAAAGCCAAGACCAAGCTCATTTCGACAAGTTCTATCACAAGTTCTTCTCACGGTTTCCTTCAACTATATTAGGATAGTGCATCATCAGTTCCTAGCTTATGGTCCTGCAGTTAATAAGGAAATGCTATCTCTAAGTTATGCGTCGGTTGCATGAGGCAATCTGAAGAAAAGACCAGAATTGTGGCAGTAACCACAATTGTGTCACAGTAAAGCGTTTGGAAATTGCATCAGGCTACAAGTCCCGCTCACACCTCAATGGTTGTTCGCGATATTTTGTCAAAGAACAAAACCGTTACGTTATCTCAACCACTGTATTCACCGGACTTGCGAATTCTTCCCATGGAAGGACGTCTTTTGCCACCATTCATGACATAGAAAGATCTGACCTCCATAACAAAAAGTGAGTTCCAAAAGTGCCTCCAAGATTGGAAAAAGTACTGGAACAAGTGCATTACATCTGAAGGGGATTAATATGAAGGAGGCAAACCTGATGTTATGAGCAAACATTCTTAAAGGGAGAAAAATTGCACTATTTTTGATAACATCATACACCTTATGTGTTCGCTTAGTCTAGTGCTTAACATATCTGGCAAATTTAGCTGCAGCTGAACGCTGACTGAAGATTTGTACTTCTTGTCTTCCTGTTAGTGTTTTCCAAATTACCTATGGACCGCCGGGGTTACTGTATACCTGCCCGCTACTTGGACCTAACTGCAATTAATAGCCGGTCTTCCTCAGAATAATAGCCAGTACAGAACAATGATTATTGTATGCTGCTTTCCCGCTCCAAAGAATTCGTTTTGGCTGTTTCTAGTAGGACCATTTTCCAGTGTGTACGCTACTGTAGACCCACGACAAAAAGACAAGAGACGAATGAAGGGGACAGGGGTTTAAACTGTTTTATCTTTTGTTATAGCGGATCTGTTTATTAGGAAATGAGTGTATGAGAGTGCATATGAGTCACCCATGCTGCCAGATCTAATGTTTGTTGCTGTACAGTTCAATTAACTTGAGGTGGCAGCTAAGTAGAGATGCGCACTAAAAGAATTAGTCTGATACTAAATCTGAAAAATGACTGAAGATGATATATATATGTGGAGTAGTTGATTCATATACCATCAATAGCTCCACATGTATAAAATCATCCTCAGTCTCCTTTCAGGGTTGGTAACATATTAATTCTTTCAATGTGCATCTTTACTCAACTACCACCTCAAGTTAATTGGAATGTAACTGTAGTGATATATATTATGCATGGGTGGGTTATGCGATAACTCTTGCGTATTTTAAACGAACCTAACATTCTTGTCCTATTGGGAAGGCGAGCATAAATACAGTTGGGACAGCAAAAGTGATTACGTTACCCGTTCCTCAAGTTTGCCTTCTTGTTGTGGGTCTACAGTATGTATATGCGGTCCGGGTAAGAAGTTAACCGCTTTCGACGTGAAGAGTTCGGGCAACTGAACTGAGCAGAGTTCAGTTAAGCTCAATGCAATGTGCCGAATGGAGTTCAGTTACAGGTTATGACACAGCAGTTCATTGTTGTGATTCGATTGAGCAGATCAGTGTGGTTTTTGTTGGCCAGGCCTTGTTATACAGATATCTGAACTAATCTAGAGCGGATAATATTGTTTTACGCTTAAAATAATACCTTACACTAAAGTTTTTGATAAATCCTACAAACATAAAGCACATATAAGAAGGCTGTTCAATAAAGTACGATCACAATCTTTTTTGACAATGTACCTTTACTCATCTTCATAATTTTGATGGTTCTTCTCAAAATAGTCTCCCCTGAATGCAATACACTAGTCCCAGCGTTTCTGCCAGTCTTCAAAAACGTTCTGGAAACCATTTTTGAGAGATCCTTCAAAATCGCCTCCGCAGCCTTCACCACTGCTTCTGATGAGGGTTAATACCTCCCACGAAGGCACTTCAAGTTAGGGAATAGGAAAAAAAAATGTTACATGGGGCTAAATCCGCACTTCACTTTGATTTTTGCCAGACATTCAGCAACAAAATTGGCAATATGCGGCCGCACATTATCGTTGTTCAGCATCCAGCCTGCTTCATGGAAATGTGGTCTTTTGCACCTGATATGGACTTGCAATGTTTTCAGGACATCCCTGTAGAATTTTCCAGTTACTGTTGTGTGTGCAGGTACAACATGCTGATAAACCATTCCATGAATATCAAAGAATGAGATGACCATAGCTTTCCCAGCAGAAGCAACCACTTTTACTATTTTAGAGGTTAGTGATTAAGGAGATTTCCACACTGAGCTTTGCTGTTTGCTCTCAGGATCAAAATGATGTAGCCAAGTTTCATCAGCAGTCATTACGTTTGAAAGAAGCTCCGGATCTTCCTCTAACATCAACTTTAAGTGCATGTTACCTCCATTGCAGCGGTAAGCTATACTGAACATGTCTGAACTTGCCTGGTTCTCACAGGCGGGATCCGGGAGTACCAACAATGAAACTACTACAGCGTGTTTGGTTCACATAAAGCTAACAGAATATAAAAACATTGAATTTTAGTGCGAGAAATTATGACCGTAAAAAATTATGATCATTCTTTATTGAACAGTCCTCGTACATTTATAGGCATACATTTTTCTAAAAGCTAACAGTTTTAAGGCTTTTTAAGGTGCTTAATGTTTTGTCTCCATAAAATATATAGAAAACAGTGCTTAAAATGTTAATCGCATAGCATTTTATTTAACATTCATCTCTTGTTTCCTATATTTTCTGTGGAGGAATAATTATTAGGCTGAAGTTTTAAAATGTCTGGATTTGCTTCGCGAATAATAACGACGCTATCTCTTAAAACAGATGCAAATCGCCAGGAATATTTGTGCGGAATAGCAAGCAGCAAATATAAATTTGGTAAACCAGATTGTAGATTTTGTTCGTTGGGTCTCTGAAGTAGAACAATATTCAAGGCTGGCTCTTTGTGCTGTCCGGTCGCGTGAGCAATAAACAAAACGGAGAAAAACGTTTGTCGTCCAGAAGATCGGAAGCCATTCGTCAAGACAACTTCGCAACACAATGGGGAACACCTGCAGGATCGGGTTACTTTACTGTAATAAAGTAGGGCTATGACAGGTAGATTGGAAAGTAACAGCCCTCTTAAGGAGCACAAACTTAACAAGGAATCGTAAACTTATGAATGAAATATAATAGTGTGTAACTTTTCTAACATTTGCATTTTTTAGGGAAAGCAATTTTTGTGTTCCATCCTAATGTTTAATATGGAAGTACACGTTTTGGGATACTCTTAACAATTTTGAGAATAGATAGGATACGAAGGATTCAATACTGCGACCAGTCTTGATCTGTTGTACCTATAGCCCCAAGTGGGGTATCCCCGGGAGGAAGGATGAGGCGAGAGGAGAGAGAGCGGACGTCCGAATGAGTCACGACAATTCAGAGGGCAGGGTCTATACAAATGACAAGTGGAAACTCCCCTGCAGGCAAGTATAGTATCTCACCCACAATGTGGCCTGACGTCCTGGGGAAACTCCCAAAAAAACCAATGGTTCAGGTAGACCAAGGCATAATTTCGTTGTAGATACAGTAGGAATAGAAGAATGCAATGAATTTAAGCAATAGCCAAATCTTTTACGAGCTCGACACTATATGGTGCTTCGAATTTCCGTTCTCATTGTACAGCAGGAACAGGAAAAGAAAACAGAATAACGATTTCCCATATGAGGCACCCTATGTTTGAAATACTGTATGCGCACGATAAGTTGATCGCTGTATTTACGGTGTGGTGCGGGCAGAGGGGAAGAAGCGAGAGCTAACGCTCTTTAGATTCTGCACTGTGATCAACCTTGAAAAACATAGTTCACCAAAATAGCGTGTAATATAAGCGAAGATATGTCCCGCAAGTGTGAGATATGTGGACAAATAGTAAACTGAACTCGATCTAATAAGCTGTATATTTATGTACTTACATAAAATAGAAAATAAATATTATAACAGTTATAAATACTCATTCACTTTGCAATTCTTCGAGTCCGGTGCATCACTTTCATCGCTAGTAACCTCTGATGTTTTGACGACAATTTCATCAAATGCATTTTCTATTACACCATCGTTTCTTCAATGTTTCACTTCCAGTTCGTGGACCTTCTTGCAGTGCGTTGCGGCTACAGAAGATAATGCTTCTATAGCAAGTTTCAGCAGATTTGGGGCCGACTAGCTCAACTGCATTCAGATCACAGTTATACGGAGGTAGACGAATAATGTGTCCCCTTTCGAGAGCCATAACATTCACAACTTACCTTTGTTGTAAACGGGTTAGCTAATTAACATCGAAATTGATCAAAACAAAATATGACGGACATGACAGAGCTTAGCGTATTAGTCACTAGATCTCAGTGTCTGGCGCCTTTTAAGTTTCAAAGATGTCATCTGTGTTTACGGAGTTAGATGAAACTTACGGAACGAGGACTTGGACCCCGGGCGCTCAACTTACCGCGCGCATATAGTACTTTTAAGTAGGTATAGAATTTTTAATAAATATGTAGTGTTTAACACCCGCTTTTACTACATACGGCACCGCAGGCGATGACCTGATGATACATGAGATGAAGATGGAGCACCGGTGGAATGAGGTGGTGGGGGAAACCGGAGATCCCGAAGAAAACCCACCCCAGCACCGTGTTGTCCACTACAAATCTCACTTTGCGGTCGCCTGGGATCGAACCCGGGCCGCCTTGGTCAGAGCCAAGCGGGTTAACCACTGAGCCACGCCGCGGCCCTTTTTTTTTTCAATAAATACACTTTATACACCATTATGTATACTACTACAGAGTGAGGGAGGGAGGAGAGAATTACACGCGTCTTTATATTTCAATTTTACAAACTATTCATACAAGAGAACAACCTTGTATTTACTTAATATCAATCGAGAAATGGTTTTATTATGTTAGTTTGGTTCGATGGTATTAAGGCAATTCAATATCGTTAAGAAATAGTTAACCTCTTAAAAGCAGCTTTGAAATTATTTTGTCTGTCACCTTCAGCTTAACCTACCAGTTATGTGAAATTCATTCAGAACGAAGAGAACTTCAAGAGCAATTCCCAGAAAGTTCAAATTTAATATACATTTTATTTGTCATGAAAATGCCTTATATACCGTTACAGAAAAAAATCGAAGCATTTGTCATGTGTAGGATTTAGGGAAACTCTTGTGTTGCATTCATTAAAAAATCTGTTATTTAACCGACTGAGGTTGTTCAGTCTATCACATAGGGACAAAACACATAAAGGACCTTTTGTGAAGTACTGTCCTGAATAAGGGATTCTCAAAATCTGCATTGCGGAATAGTTTCGGTTGAATGTTTTGGGGCTACAATATAGCATCTTCTTGACTATAGACATGATAGAGAAATTATATTCATTAGGATTTTTCTTACATTAACCTTTATTGAATATTCACTGTCATTAATGTATATTTTTCCGTGCTTCTAATAGCATGTTCTAAAAATTAAGTCGTCATTCTTTTGTTGTCTATGGACATATGCAGGCATTTATGTAATTTCATGACTAGCCTGGTTAATAATTGTTGAATACCTCGGCCTATATAATTCATATTTTATGTGAAAAGTACTGTCGTACTGCTACGTGAATCAAACCATTTTCGGAGACTGCTGTAAACAACAGAACATAGAGAAAGAGGCTTTGGTAGGATTATTTGACGGAATAGGTACTTCGTTTTCCAAGAGATATTTTTAAGAGCAATCTTGTGTACGTGTTGGTTTTTCAGTGATTAGGGGCTTAATTGAGCTTAGGAATCATCGTTACTATTCATTATTTACACCTAATAGCGTGATTTGGTCCTTTCAACACTCAAAAACTACCATTAAGACTGACACAAGGAATTATTTTGTTACCAAAGCAGTTTCAGTTTAATTGAGTCCTACAGTTAACAGAGTACAAATATTTTATTCCAGAACAGACCTTCAAGTAACCTAACAAATGTCTGAAGTACATGAATGCTTGTTTCTAAATTAAGGCTTGAAAGCAGATCCCAAATGCGTATTGACCAGGTAGTTTAAATTCCTAATGCGTTTCGGAATAACTTCAATTAAAACGAAATTCACTTACGGTTGTTATGTTTTATGACATCGGATGCCTACGCCCAGATTTTCTCTTTCCCTAATTCTAGCGGCAACACATTAATCTTTGTGGAGGCTTTGCGCGTGCTACGTCTCTCTTCTTATGTGCGTTCCTTAATTCAAGTCATACTAACAACCTAAGTACAGTTAACGGGTTAATTAGCTGACCTCATTTACAGTCCTCAGACATTCGTTATAAGAGATAAAACTACGGATAGTTATTTGAAATAAAACTTGTTACTCTCATACACAGATTTGGTAATAAAACCCAAGGAATAATCGTAATAGTAGTAATAATAATAATAATAATAATAATAATAATAATAATAATAATAATAATAATAATAATAATAATAATAATAATAATAATAATAATAATAATAATAATAATAATAATAATAATAATAATAATAATAATAATAATAATAATAATAATAATAATAATAATAATAATAATAATAATAATAATAATAATAATAATAATAATAATAATAATAATAATAATAATAATAATAATAATAATAATAATAATAATAATAATAATAATAATAATAATAATAATAATAATAATAATAATAATAATAATAATAATAATAATAATAATAATAATAATAATAATAATAATAATAATAATAATAATAATAATAATAATAATAATAATAATAATAATAATAATAATAATAATAATAATAATAATAATAATAATAATAATAATAATAATAATAATAATAATAATAATAATAATAATAATAATAATAATAATAATAATAATAATAATAATAATAATAATAATAATAATAATAATAATAATAATAATAATAATAATAATAATAATAATAATAATAATAATAATAATAATAATAATAATAATAATAATAATAATAATAATAATAATAATAATAATAATAATAATAATAATAATAATAGCACCAACAATAACAATAACAGCAACAATAAACTAGTGGTAGAACAATTTTAAGAAAGAAATGGACACACACAATACCATTTTATCTATTTTTATACCTTAACACATTCTTGAACTAAAGAAATTAAACAGTTGATTATAGTTCAGTAAGACTGCTTTTTT
This sequence comes from Mantis religiosa, assembly GCA_030765055.1. Lineage (NCBI taxonomy): Eukaryota > Metazoa > Arthropoda > Insecta > Mantodea > Mantidae > Mantis > Mantis religiosa. The sequence continues at coordinate 164,899,191 of CM060953.1, read as the reverse complement.
GGAGGCCAGCGTTCTGACTTGTGAACCTAAAGGTCTCTGGTTCTATTCCCAAATGGTTGTAGGTGAATGTTCTTTAACTGGAATCATTCTATCCTCTCCAGTGAGTGCATTTAATCCTAAAAGAGAATAAAACAAAGTTTTAACTTTAAACAATAAATAAATAGCACATTTTGACTTTGAGTTACAACACAATTCAGGTGTTTCTCATAACAAAGTTGTAGAAGTAATCGTGAGTTATACAGAGTAAACGGTTATGCAACAATTAAAGCTGGAACGAAGGGAAATAAGGTTGAACTGTTACTGGACTTTAGGCAGTGACGTCGTAGATAACAAATCGCTCTTCAACCGTTGTTCAGTGGGCGGGCGGTAGCCTAGTGGTTACGGCACTAGACTGCAAGCCAGGAGATCGCGTGTTGGATTCGCGATGGTACCATCGGAATTTAATCCCTGGCAGAATCCTTCTGGTCAAACTATCGTCCTGGGGTTCACTCAGCCTCTAACAGAAATGAGTAAAGTCTGTCTACTCAACGCAAGTGCACGGCGGCCGCTTTCTTTGAGGAACCCTCATAATCGTTTTACAACATGGACCCTCCTCCTGACGGTCCCCTCTACAAGGTTGCAACATTTTAACATCACCGTCTTGCACCTAATGAAACAGAACAACTGGAAGTTGGAACTTTGGCAACTGAGACTCCACGCGGAGTAGACATGCAACTGTCATTTTCAGAAAATAGGGGTTGCTATTGGTCCTCAACGTCAGTGATCCATTTCTGAAGTGTGGAGATAGATTTATGACGGTCATTAGTGGGCGGAAAGGTCAGGTTCTTTGAGGTCCCTTTGACTGGGAACTACACACACTTTGGCTAAACAGACTTTACCAGGACAATTCCTGGGAGTGAAGGTGGCTGACTCGTTGGGCTGACCACCTCACAGGCGTTCTATGCCGAGGTCTATATAGATGGGTGCTGTAACCACCCGTCGCCCCGATAGACGCCATATGGCCTAGCATAGGGGTACCTTTACCTTATCCTTTGTAAAGTTTGTCTAGTCAATGCGAGTTAAGTTCGGCTGCCTCCTTTGACGAACCCTTATAATCGGTTTACAACACTGACCCTCCTTCTCCCAGTCCGTTCTGCAAGGTTGCCACCTTTCTCGATACGTCATGGGTATCGTACGAGGTTTCGTCTAAATAAATTATCTTATGTCCATTACTGCGAGACTTCCTAGTTTTGATATATGTATATATAACCTGATACATTCTGTGTAATCACAGAAATACAGTAAGAAAAATTGTGAGGAGAGGAATACCGAAGACGTCGATCAAGTGTAAAAGCAAAAGGAAACGTTTTTCATTAGTGGATAACCTTATCTTATTCAAAGTGCGGTATTTGAAACCCAGCTCCTTTAGGAGACCGCGCAAAGTGCAGTGTCCATAAGGAAATTTACAAATTTCTTTCAAATGTTCAACCAGTTCATCTAAGGTGGGCGCTCTCCCTTTTGCATAAAATTTATAAATTTCTCGGCGAATTAAATCGCATGTGAAATTATCCACTAAAGAGAAACGTTATCTTTTGTTTTCACACTTGATCGGCGTCTTCGGTATTCCTTTCGTCACAATTTTTCTAACTGTATTTCTGTGAATACCTCGAATTTATCAGGTTCATTGCATGGCCCCTTACCAAGATTATTTTTCACGATATATTTATATATGTTCAAAACAAGTGCTTGAATTTTCTTAGAAAGAGTTGCCGTTATAACTTTGTTTTTTGAGGCTTTTCCAGTAACATAACTCGTCCCAGCAACACTTTCCAATTCAGTCACAATATTGTTTTCACTTTGGTTATGTTCACTTGACTGAAAGTTATCTCCTACTTCATTTGCATTTAACACTGCATTTCCCTCCCACGGTCTCCACATCGTGACACACAACGAATTTCTGCACGTAATGAAACAGATCAACTGGAAGTTGGAACTTTGGCAACTGAGACTCCACGTGGAGTAAACATGCGACTAGAAAATCAGGTTTGCTATTGGTCCTCAAAGACAGTGTTCCATTTATGAAGTGTGGAGATAGTTTTATGACGGTGATTAGTGGGCGGTAGGGTCCGTTTCCTTTGAGACGCAACTGCACTGGCGTTGACTAAACAGACTACAGTTGGTTGGGGTGTGCCGACCACTTACGAAACCCTGGTTTACCTGCCGTCAGTGATCCTTGGTCGCTCTTGTTTAGTTTCTGTGTCTTGATAATGAATTGAAAGTAACAAATATGAACTAACTACTTAAGAACCTTTGTGCCTGGTTATCAAATTCATATCTGGAGCGCAGATACAGCACAAAACTGTTATATTGGACTCTTAAGTCTCCCAGATTAGTAGAAAATAAATATACGAGAGCTAGTTTGAGAATAATAATCTTTTCATATAGTTCAATACCTCAGATACCCAATAAAACTAAATAATTTGAATCAGGAAAGACAATAGAATACATTTTTATAAAAATAAAGACTTGTCAAATCCCATCATTTCAAACCTCCAAGTCTCCTCAAGTCTATCACTGACAGACGTTACAAAGATACACATTATCTCCAGAATGAGGCTAATGTTTATATCAGAAGAACATTTCTGTGCGTGTGTGTACAGATATAAGACAACCAATAGTGTACTTGATCCTCTCACAAGCTGACAGTGAATGATTTCTCACCCTCATCCCTTGTTTGTGCCTAAAGCACGATGTGAATTATGCGTGTGGTTACAGGAACGCCATTTAGAAAAGCCCTTCAAGATGTTTGGGGACGCGCTAACATTGCCCGTGTAAGCCGGTTAGGGTAGTTGGAGATTAAGCGACGATCTCTAGAAAGTTTTGTTACCCGCGGCACACCTTCCAAGACGGTCTGAAACTTTCCTTTAACTTACCCACTCTTTCCTAGAGTACACAAGACAAGAGCGATTTAAAATCGATAACAGGATAATATTTTGTGCTCATAATGAATTCCAACATATTTGTCATGTATATAAAATCAAATTTACACTATGCAAATTGTATATTCCCAAACAAGTGCTGTAAATGCCTCATTGGAAAACAAGTAGTGTTTTGAAAATGTGAAACGAGGACAAACGTAAACTACTCGTGTACTTCTCCTTGGAGAGTACTGTTTTTTAACGATAATGAACAATATAAATAGTACTTACCATATAAAATTAATTACTAGCAATTCTTGAACACAGTGCTTTCAATAGGTACGTCGGCAACTTAACTTTGGTGGCGAACTGCCGATTGATCGTTGACCTCAAAAAAAATTGACAACAGAAACTCTTGCTTAGCTGCTACATAAATTAGATATAAGTAAATATCAATACACAAGAAAAAACAGTAAAGACCAAGATAAGATTTAAATGGTAAAATCCTGTTGAAGATACTATATTTAACCTATACTTGTATATTTATTTGTGCAGTTTCCATTGTAGTTTCAGTACAACGAGTTTAACATCGTACATGCACTTATTATACATGCTGTACAAATACGTGAAATTGCTGTCCCTAAGATTTACTCGCTGACTCGGTTCCCCTGGTCTTCCTCAGCAGCTTGATATTGTCGCCAGGTCATTGTTGATTGGAGGCAGCGTGGGTAACAAGATCAAAGAGACGGCAGTGCAGTGTGGAGACAAAAGCTTGCCGAAATTGTGGGCGGGAGCAGACGGACAAGCTTTTGTCTCCACACTGCACTGCCGTCCCTTTGATCTTGTTACCCGCGCTGCCTCCAATCAACAATGACCTGGCGACACTATCGCTTGTTTTACCCTAATCCAATTTTTTCTTAACCTGTGTAAGAATTCTTCTATAAATATATTTTTCTTTTCGCCCATCCCCGTTAACATGCATAACCCCCCTCCTCTTTGCTGATACCGTCCCATTTCTTATTCCACATTTTTTTCCTGTAATTTGTTAATTCCTTACATTCTACCAAGTAATGAACAGTGCTCTCTTCATCTCCACAAAATTCACATATCCCTACCTCGTTATTTCTCAACCCTTTTAGATATATTATTCCTACTTCCATCCATGCTATGCCTTCTCTTCCAGTTTTGTCAATTGATCTATATATTTTCCCCACCCCATTATGTCTTTAATTCCTTATAATATTTCAAAGTTTTCTTTTGTTCAATACTTTCCCATATCTCTTGCCTATCTATGTATTGTACTCTAGTTCACTTCCTTACAAAAACCGCTATGATTTGACTCCTCTGCTCTCCATAAATCTCCCATGTCCATCTTCGATACCATTCTTTCCAATTCCGACCAGCTCCTGTCCTTAATGCTTTACTGTTGCTTCATGCACAGATTCAATAACTCCCCTTTCTGCCATTTATTAAACTTATACAAGTATTTCAGTATTCTCTCTATTATTATTCCCCTCCTTTTGTACTACCCAACTCTAGTTACACCACTTCTCTTCGTGCTGATTTTGGCAGCCCTTGTAGTTCTTTACAAAACAGTCCATACATCTGGTCTAATTTAGCACCTACCACTTATGTGCCCCATATCTCCACTACATACATTGTTCCAGTTCATGTGCATATTGCAATAAAACAGGCAAGTAGGTTAGTTTACTGTGAAGGAATCAAAACCAACAATCGTCGAAAAAAAGTGTATACCTACTGCTGAGAGAAAAAAAGTTAAAATTCAGATGTGTCACATCTACACAATTTGTCTATACATTGCATCGTATAATTACTAAATTTTTGATCAGAAATAATATCAAATTAAGCAATATGGACTTCGGTAGCAGTATAAAATGGAAAACAAAAGACAGCTTTTGCATATCCTTAGTAAACTTTTGTTGCTAATGAAACCTTTTCGAGAGAAACAGATCGCAGTTGCATGACAAAGCTCAAGGTTTAAGAAAGATTATTTTCAGAATGGCTAATGCAACAGACTCATTTTATGTGAATTACATTATTAATGGGTTCTACTTTTATTCGTGCAGTAATTTTTATCTGTTTTTGGCAGCGACGTAAATTTAATACATTTCACTTAGAAACTGAAGGATACTTACTTATCAGGCTAGTCACAAACTCTTCAAAATTTACTTTTTATTAGTTGTAAAAATGCATTAAAAGTTTTATTTGTGGAAATCACCTTCAAGATGTCCCTCACATTTTATTTGATTGCTCCATTTTCTGTTTTGAAAGATATAGCTTTAGTCCTCAGGCTACACATTTTCGAAACCAGTTACACATATTTTGATGAATTACAAAACGTATCAATATTTCATGGGTTTCTTCAGCAATATATTTGTTAAACTAAGTGATTAATTTTGATGTGTACTCTTTTTTCATCTCAATGATATTGTATTTTATTTGGTTATACCTTATAAGTTTATTACATTCATGTTATAATTTGAAGCCATATTTGTAGTATACATATGGGTAAAATAAGAATAGCCCGCCTCGGTAGTGTGGTGATAGTGTGTCTGCCTTACGTCCAAAAGTCTCCGGGTTATAATCTCGGTTAGAGCAAATTACCTGGATAAGTTTTTTTCCTTAGCTTTCCCTTATCCTGAAAGACAAATGTCGGGTAACTCTAAGCTATATGGATGCTGGACTCATTTGAGTATCAATTCACCCATTCCATTCATTGTCCGATATGACGTAACGTTGCAGGACGTAAATTACAAAAAAGGATAAAAATGGATAATAAATAAATTAAAATATATTTTAAATCGCTATACCGTTAGAGCTCTTTCTGATAAAATATAAAATAACGAAACATTATTTCTTGTCAAGGGACTAAGACCTTATTGGAAATCTTTTTGACTCATTATTGGATACTTGGAGGACGGCGAGGTTTATACACGCGCATGCGCAAATACCGGAAACTTATAATTTACACTATACCATGACACACTTCATATATTGAATATTTCTGTTAATTCATGAAATTCTGTTCATTAAATTTTAAGCTACGGAGAAAAAATTAAAAATCATTTAAAATTAATGCACGGAATTGCGAAGTTCATTGAAATATACTTTAATTTAATTACTTCTTTTTCTGAAGCAATTTGTTAATATTAGTTTTATGCTGTTCTTTTGTTATCATTGAGAACTTGGCTAGAATTATGAACTTGTTCACTGCTATCCTATTGTGTATACAGCGAATTTTGCATTAGAGTGATAATATCTAATATAATACTTTATGTATATATTTTGGCAGCAATTAAACAGTAGACAAATAAATATAAAGTATCGGATTGATATCAAACAAAAAGGAATAGTGGGAAATCGGTACTTTAGCTTCTAGATTGCATGTATTGTGAAGAGGATGAACAACAGCTGTTTATTCTGTTGCTAAGAAGCAATCACTTGTGCAGTACAGTTACTTTCTGAACGTACAGAAGTCGTATCATACTGCTGCTAACGAGAGCAACTGATTTAGCTGGAGGCGCAGGGCGCATGCGCTAACACGATTTCAAGATTATATATCAAGCTTAAATATCAGATATTTTTGCTGCTAACATCCGAATTCACTCCTACATTAACTGCGTTTTTATTTTCTTGTTATTACATGTAATTTGTCACATATACTGGATGAAGAATTTAAATTAGTACCTGGAATAATATATCAAGCACAACAGTTGCAATTTATCAAAAGAATAAAGGGCTTATTATTGCTGTTAAAGGTTTATATATACCTGTTGCATAATCAATCACATTTGTTGTAGAACAACTAGGACGAGGTTTTTTGGGCTTTACTAAGAGACAGAGAGAATTAAGCTTTCTAACAAGTGTTTAGACAGAATTACGCTGTCATGGGTTAGAGAGTAAGCAATCTGCAGACTTTATTTTATCTGGGAGAGAAAGGTGGAGGAAAGTAAAAGAAATAGAAGAAAAGAAAGACAGAACTAAATAAAAAATTATAACACAAGTACTGCAACAGTTCTGGCTCTTCAATCCCTAGGTATACGGTTCAATTTCCATCTTAGACCATAAAAAAGTTACTTTTGGTTAAATCCTTAAATTAAACGTTTGAATGGATTGTAATGTTTCTTCTAACTCCTATAAATATATGTTAGAGAAACTGAAAATCTTAAAATGTCATTATAGTATATTATGCAACGAGGCTATAATGGTGGTAATTAAAACGCGAATATTATAAGTTACTTTCAAAAAGAAACGAGCCGGACACATAATTACAGAAACCAGTACCTGTATGTTAGAGGTAGTGGCCCTGGCTATTGAGACACTTGTCTCACTGTGACACAAGGCAGTGAATGGATGTCTCATAAAAGTCTGGTCTGCGAAGTGAGTCAGTTCTGGACGCACATCAGGACGTCGTCCTCCGAGGTGAATCGTTTGCCCCTCAGAGCCTCTTTAAGGGGACCAAAATGGCGTAAGTACAGGGAGAGGGGTCTGGGTTGTATGGAGGATTGCTGAGAATTTTTCATTTGAATTTCTGCAGGAGTGCCGCGACTGTGTTAGCCGTATGAGGCTTTGCATTGTCGTGGAGCAGAATGATCCCACGGGTGAGATTGCCTGGTCGTTTTGATTTGATCACTAGGCGAAGGTTAGTCAAGGACTGCGAGTAACGCTGGGCATTCACTGTTGTCCCATGCTGCAGGAAGTGTACCAGAAGGGAGCCATCTTGGTCAAAGAAAAACGTCAGCATAAACTTTCATAAACTTGTGTGGATAGCCTTGGCGTTTTTTGGTGGTAATAACCCTCGATGCTTCCACTGGAGACTTCGTCGTTTTGATTCTGGTTCGAAGTGATGACACCATGACTCATATCCAGCCACCACTCGTGTCAGGAACTTATTACCTTCCCTAGCATAGCGCTGCAGATGTCCAAGGTAGTGAGCTATTCGACATGCTTCCTGGTGTGTTTGAAGACTGGGGCACCCATTGGGCACACACTTTGCGCAAGAGTAGTCGTTCTTTCATGATGGTGTGAACACTTCCAACGCTCAATCCGATCTCGGCGGCTCTGGTTTTCATTGTTACTCGGCGGTCCTGAGTAATGAGGGCAACAACTAGCTGGACGATGTCTTTGGTACTGCAGTGAGGTACTCCAGACCGTGCATCATCGGCTAACGACACCCGTCCTCCCCTTAAGCGCTTGTGTTACGTCTTCATTGTTCACCGTACAGTTGTGATATTCGTCGATAAATGTCTGTTCCCCCTACCCCTTCCGCTGTCAGAAAACGAATAACCCTCTATGCTCTTCTTTTGACGCCTCCATTTCACTGTAATGCGACTGGCAGCGTCAGACGATTGATGCATGCTGCTGCTGCTGCTAGCTTTGCATACTCATGTGACGTGCACCCTTGCCCTCTAGCGACGGGCTGTGAACTTCCACGCTCTGGTCGGAACAACATTTCGTTACACACGCCACCACTTCAATAACTTGCCACCGGTTTGCGCATATCGGACTCCGGCTCCTTTCTTTTTGAACTCCTCTTATATTATTAACCCAACCGGCGAAGCGAGGTTAATAGTTACGATACGATTTAATTACCATTATAAACAAGTTTCATGCGAGTGTTTATGCTTGATCATGTATCTAAATTAAAGGTTTAATTTCAAAGTGTTCATTTCTGGTTTGAATGATATGTTACAATCATAAAGTGAGACGTGGTACGTAGTACGCAGGCGCAGAAATATTGATTACTTCCCTATAAAAAGCTGTTAACGTGTAACACAGTTTAACCTAAAAGAAAGTGTAGACAGACTGGAACAAGTTGAATTTATTGAAATATCATTTTCAATTAATTCTAATGATAACATGAACAGAACTGACTTTATTTCAAATATAGGTTATTTAATTGAGTATTTAGATAGTCAATGTTGATTTCAAAATATAATGCGATCCATATAAACCTGAACTATTTCAATAGGACACACGTGCAACTTTGGGAGAGCATAACATACAATTGGAAGATTACATTACACTATTTACATCTCAGAGAAAATGTTAGAAGTGTCCTCCACCAGCATCTATACAAGATTGCAATCTTCTCGTCATATACTCAGAAGTTTTCCGAGAGTATCCTCGCCAATGTTACTTATGTTAGTCCGAATGGGCGCTTTGAGAACATCAATTGTCCGTGGCCTATTCTTGTATACCCTATTATTTAGATACCCCCACAAGAAAAATTCCGGTGATGTTAGGTCAGGGGATCTGGGGGTCACAGACCTTTGAGATTATTCGATTATCAAAGAAACTGGTTACAAGTTCCATGGTGTAATTAGATGTGTAGCACGTTGCTCTATCTTGCTGGAAATAACCTCCTCTCAATTCGATATCACCCAGCTGCTCCACAAATATCTTAAAGATACCGTATGAACTTCAGTTTCTGCAGTCGTATCAGAGAAACTGGGACCAATGACCTATAGATGCTCGTGGAGGACACTTCCAATATTTTTTCTGAGATGTAAATAATGTAATGTAATTTCTCAATTATGTATTATATTCTACCAAAGTTACACGTGTGTCCTATATTGGTTCAAAAGTTATAGCCCATTGAAATGGTTCAGGTTTATATGGATCACACTATAGAATAATGAGTCCACAAGGTCCATGATTTCATATTTTGAGACAATTCTGCGAGATACACTAGGATTACATTTTCTGAGAACGAATTTATATATTTTGATATTCTCCAAACCATGAATTTTGAATAGAATTTCTCGTGCATCATATTTGACTTCTGTGGCAACAAGTTATTGGTAACATTGCCGTAATTTCTGGGGGTGTAAGTTCAAAGTCGCTGTTACTAATGTCAGATATTTCGACTTTTTTCTAAACTGGTGTTAGTACCGTTGTCGATCGAAACGAGAATAATCGATACTTGCACTTTCACAATGTTACGCGGCCACTTCTGATTGGTCGAATATCAATACTGTGACTTTGTGGTTTCGCAGAATTAAAAGTCCAGTTGCCGAAATTCCAAAATGCTCTTTATTTCCGTAGATACACAGTTTGTATACCCTTGGCAGCAGAAACAGAATGACGTGGCATACACAAATACAATCTCTAGTGGCTTCTGCACACGTAAATAAACAAAAGATTTCACTTTCGAAACACAGCTATACGCACACGAATCCAGTTCAATTACGACTTCAGACTGGCGAGTCGCGGCTTTCTATTTATACCTCTTCTCGTTGTCCTAGAGATTAATCGAATCTTCTGTAAGAAACAATACGGCTCCAGACGAAACACGAACGTTCCAGTCATCTAATTTTATCTGTTGCGAAAAGTCTTTTATCTCCGCGCCGCCCTATCTGTCACTTTGTGTGCCCCGGCTGCGCTATCGCAATAGTGGCTCGCGACAATACTTTAATGAACAGGTGTACTTTAATAAGGCCCATTAAAGTACTACTACCAGTCGAATAAATACTAAAGTTTGGAATATTCAAGCATAATTTAATATACAGGTGTAGTAAAACTTTTAAGAAAGATCTGCAACCTTTTAGATTTGGAGAAATATATAAGTTTGGGATTACGAGTTTTAAAATTCTTTATGTACGTATACGAATTCATATGTGCTTGATTTATAACACAGAAATGATTGAATCAGTTTTTATGAGAATCAACAGATATCGCTCTTAGATTTTGCATGACACCTAATTACACTCTCCAAACCACGGGTTGTAATGTGGTACGAAGGTCTCACTCATTTATATATATTTTTGGGAAAACATTTTAAAAGCAAGTTTTTGTTAGATCTATAGTAATTTCTTTCAGGATTAACACAAAACACGTTGTATTTAATCTTCCTTGCTCTAATAGAGATCAACTTCAGGCAAATTGGAACTTCGTAACGTGAGAAAACTTGTCTCTCTAACTCAGATATTATTTCCTGCTGTTATTGACTATGTGAACTTCAAGTATTTTTCAGCTTATTATATTTTTCCTCAGTTTCCTGCTGGACATGGAAATTCAAAATTTACTTTCAAAGATTCCCTATAGATTCTCCTGATGGATGCCTCTGTAAATGTGAAATCGTTGATGAAAGTGTTGAACAATTAATATTTTGATGTGATCTTCATTCAAAAAGAGATATAATCTTAATCAACATCTTTCATATTGTAATACAGGTCTCCAAACACCGTTGTTTAATGTATTCCTTAAAAATGTTGCACTTCAGCCTTTGATCACTGGATTGGCCAAACTTTTAAACGTTATAATTATCATGTTTCGTCATTTTGATCTTTGTATTTATGTATTTTTGGAACTAGAATCCTAACTTACCTAACTGGTAAAATAGGGTTATTGCATTTGGATAATAAATAACTCAGATGTATAAAAACGGTTTTCATCCCAAAATTTAGAGCTAATAAGGAAAAATAAACTTTAATTGAGCTTTTCCACACATCCTTGATTAACGTATTTCATATTCAAAACGAGTATTTCGTAATTTGAACAAAAGAGACTATGAACTAAATCTGGAAGCATGTAACTTATCCAGGAGGCCATGAAAAGAAAGTTGCTACTGCTACTCCCGATTTGGTACACATGTCATGCTGCCCTAAAATTTACTGCGCGTTCTGGTGTAACCTGAGCTCAGATAAGTTTATTCTGTTACGCCGAGCCATACATCTTCACTTGGTGACATGGTTTTATATGGTGCTCCCTTAAGGAACCGCTTTTCTTCACAGAGCACTAACTATTCTATCATCGGTTTATCAAGTGATAGGCCAACTCGTTGGAACCGGCTGAGATAAGCATCGAACTGCCGACCTCGCTAAATTAAAGGCACGCGACCATTGCTGTTCGCTGTCAGCTTGGTTTATTATGTTAACATGTGTAGCGGTGTAATTGCCTGCTTTTTTTTCTGTCTACAGACATCACCAGGTCGTGATTTTTCTATTTACTATATCTACAAACTCAACGCCAGACTTTGGAAATATACCAATTTGCTTACTTGATCGGCAAACAATTTAAAATTGCTAGACTAATATTCTATAAAAATGTCTTTACTCAAAATAAAAATTTTACGTTGTTTTTATTTACACAAACTGTCTCTTTTCTGCAGCACACCAAAGAAACACGTGGCTTTAAATTTCTGTGAATAGTTTACCAAGTTCTTTCCATTCTTATTGAACTTTATATGACTGTGCGGTGGTTTATATTTTGGATTAAGGTGGTGATGATTGATTTCTCATCTTTGGTGAAGTTCTTGCAGATTTATTGTTCAAACGGCTGCTCTCGAGCGATGATCTCTACACCCAGGGTCGTAGTCTCGGAACGGAGAAATAATATAATCTTTTGGGATAATGAAATAATTACTCTTCATTCGATTTATTTCCTTTGCAAACTGATGTTTTAATTATAACAAAATATTTTGAAATTATTGTGAAAATTTTACAAAATAATTCTTCTTTTAGTCGATAAAATTCAGTTTTAAATTAAAATTATTAAACCAACCTTCTCTTATACTTTACAAATAATCGTAAAGTTGTCTGTTCTTAAAGAATGCCTGATGCATTAGCGATTTAATATACTCGCGTACACACGCCAAACATGGATGCTAAAAGTATTAAAAAATCTGCAAGGTTTCGGACCGATACACACGTCCGTATTCAAAGATGGTTACATGCAGAAGAATTTTGTATTACACTGCTACTCATTTGTTTAGCATAGCGAGAATGTAGTCTATGTTAGTCATTTGTTTAAAAGAAAGTTAATGCAAGCAATAGTATTTTATAAGGTTAAGTGACTTTGTTTTACTCTATGGATGTCTTGAATGTTGCATCCAAACCATCACACCAAAACACACGCTAGCAGATTACACAAGAACAACATAAAATATCCGCTACAACTAAAATAATCATAAGAAAGATAAGACAGAAGTTTAATGCAGGAAAATTCCAGAGCTCTTTAAAATATACAAATAATATCAAACTTTTTCGTAGATTAGTGGCATTTGTTTTTCTTTGGAATTCTGTAGTACGTCAAGAAATTCACTTCAGTCAGTGTTACTCCAAAACAAGGAGTATTTGCAAATCAGACGCGGAAATACAAAATACAGTGTGATTCATATAAACCTGAACCATTTCAATAGGTAATACCTTTTGAACAAATAATAGGACACACGTACAACTCTAGGAGAATATAATACACAATTGAGAGATTACATTACACTATTTACATCTCAGAGAAAATTTTGGAAGTGTCCACCAACAGCATCTATACATGTTTGCACTCGTCTCACCATATTCTCTGAAGTTTTACGGAGAGTATCCTCGTCAATGTTACTTATTTTGTTTCGAATGTATTCCTTGAGAACATAAATTATCCGTGGCCTACTCTTGTTCACTCCATTTTTAGACACCCCCACAAGAAACAATTCAGTAAGGTTAGGTCAGGGGATATGGGGGCCACAGACCTTTTAAGGTTATTTGATTATGAAAGAAACTGGTTACAAGTTCCATGGTGTCATTAGATGTATGACACGTTGCTCCATCTTGCTGTAAATAACCTTATCTCAATTCGATATCATCCAGCTGCTCCAAAAATGTCTTGAAGATACCCATATGAAGTTCAGTGTCTACAGTCGTATCAAAGAAAATGGGACCAACGATCCATAGATGCTGGTGGAGGTCACTTCCAACATTTTCTCTGAGATGTAAATAGTGTAATACAATCTCCCTATGGTGTATTATATTCTCCCAAAGTTACACTGTGTCCTAATATTGGTTCAGAAGTTATGGTCTATTCAAATGGTTCAGGTTTATATAGATCACATAGTTGACTGCAATAGAAGCAGATCATTTTTGTTTTATTCAATGTTGCTTGGCCATATTGTAAGGCTAAGTTGGTTCACTTGGGGTAGCGTAAACCTTGGTTGTTTAGTCTTGTACATTTATTTTGTATTCTTTTTTATTTTGTAGACGGAACCTTTGGTTGTGGTAATGAATATTATGTTATATTTATCTGTAATAAAAGGAAACCTCAGTCTAATATAATTTAGACTGGGCATTACCTGGATTGGATTTCTTCACCAACCAAATACAAGCTATAGGTATCTGCCTACTGTATGCTATTACACTATGCATAGTACAATAAATTTGTTCAAGATTTTTTCTCGGGAAACTAGCCAGATGAAAAGACGTTTCGGGGATGTACATCGCTCCCATCATCAGCATATTTGAATAAATGTTATAACCACAAAAATTATAACTGAATATAACACAAATATCAACATAGACAAAACACCATCAATACTCGCATCACTGAACAAATGACTGCCTTCAGTAAATTAAGCGCCAGGTCAGGAGAAGTCAAAGAACTGTACTTAACCTGATGATAAGCTGTATAGATCTGTGTTCGTCACCAGGAAAGCTTCAGGTTTTATTCTTTAGTGAAACAAATATTTGCTGAAGCCATCTCTGCCAAGCTTAAATCTTCAGCAAGAAATAAGCAGAAACATATAAATGTTATAAAATTAATTTGTAGAAAAAATAAAGGAAGACATGCGTTCAACGTCATAGACTGAATTAACAAGTATTTGATGTCTACCTATTAGCACAATAATTTTAATACCCTACATATTAATTAATTAAATTTATTATTATAATTTCATATTTTAATGAATATGAGTTTATAAAAGTATGGATAGTAGTGGTCTATGGATAAATATATTAAATGAAGAATAACGTTCAAGGGTATTTTAGCAGTAAAACCAACATTACATCTTCTCAATAATAATATGAACTATAATAATATTGAAATGGCAAAATAACACTAATAAATTAAATGCTATAATTTAGATTTGAACCAAGGATCTTACAGTTTTCTTCCGATTGCTCAACCAATTCAGGCACCATGGCAACTTGCCAGTACAAAATTACGTTCCCCAAATGACTCATTTTTTCCTATTAATCTATAAGAAGATCTAAAATTCATTTTTTTTTATTTACGACCTCCAACGTTAAGTCATATGAAATTGGTGAAATGATGCTCAAATGGAGCTTAGAGCTACGTGACATTCGTCTTCCAGCATAAGCGTAACCCCCGGAAAAAAAACCATATCGACGTAACTCACCCTAACCGAGATATGAACTCGTGACCTCTTGAAGATGAGGCAGACACGCTACCATCTATGCTACCGAGGCGGGCAAATTCATTTTGAGACGACATATTCCAATAAACATTTCAGTGTCGCAGATTTAATTCCGGAGCTTCATAGTTTGATTAATTCAATTAGTGATCAATAATTATATTTTTATTACATGAAAACAATAAAAATAAAACTTAATAATAATCAAATGAGTGTCATAAGTAGCAAGCGCATTTGCACCATTACTTTCTCGTAGGCTTGTAATATTTTTATAATACTGATGGCACATTATTAATTCTAAGTTACATTTTCAATCTAAATTGTTGACCAAAACAACATAACTGCAATATTTTTAACTTATTTAAGCTATTTGGTTCTTTTTGAGGTGTTAAAACACTTTTGCACACAAAAAAGCAATTTAGCATAGATGCAGAAATTTTGCAAGTAAATAGGTGTTATTTAATAACTTGGAGAATAGAGCAAATATCCGGAATTGTTCGAGTTTAGAGGTTAGGTCATATTTGTACCCTTGACTTCAAATGACAACGAGTAAAGAAAGTTGTGAGGTTGTAACATATCGGTTTGAAAACATAAGCTCCGAGAAAGAACATTGTTTTAGAGAACTGTTGGCTTCCTATTTGCTTTCCAAATGTTTCACCCCGGTAGCGCGCAAAGCAAATAAAGTGTCACGTCTCCCACAACAACCCCCTGTTGTTTTAATGCATATTGTGGGGAATCTTCTCACATTCCTGATATGATATACACACGATCAGATACAAGTGTTGAAATATGCGGCTATGAGAAGAAAGTGGGTAGACAGTCAAGTCTGTCGGACCGGAATGGGGACTACACCCATGGAGTCGCCCACACCGCTACTGGGGTACTACCGGACTAATTAGCCTGCCACCTGGACACAATTCTGGGCCGCCTGCCCTTATACTGGGGCAATTTCATCGTCAGAACCCTGGAATCGGTGCCACGTCTCGCAAATCATCGACCTACATCACCAATGTTTTCGCTAAAGCTCTGGGTTCGACTCCAAGGCTTCACTTGCCCCGCCCACAATGGAATATGCTTCGTGTATAACCATTCTCTTCGAATTCCAGAAATAATTCCTCAGCGCATGCGCATCTTAAAGGCTTTCATCTTTATTTTCTATCACTGACTTTGGTATTCCAAGAAGGGAATTCGTTCTATTCTCCACGCCCATTTTAATTTCTTTATGCTACACGTCAGGAACGCTGTCCCTTTACGAACAATAAAAACTAGGATTCAGTATTCGACGTTCGTAAATCATTTACCTTCTCAGTTAGTTTAGAGGACATACCTTAAGCAACTGCATATACACATCGGCGTCATAATGGTAGCCGTTTTGATAGTATCTCATTAGTTAGAATGGTCTATATGTAGCTTCATTTACCTTCGTAGTAA
Source organism: Mantis religiosa (assembly GCA_030765055.1). Lineage (NCBI taxonomy): Eukaryota > Metazoa > Arthropoda > Insecta > Mantodea > Mantidae > Mantis > Mantis religiosa. The sequence goes on along the minus strand of CM060953.1, from coordinate 164,882,703 downwards.
GTTAAATAGAAAGACATTCCCATTAGCTGTTTTAAAATAAGTATCCACAAAAATGATGATTAAATACTTGTTACTGAAAATCTCTTTTTCTTAGTTGGTAAAGTTTTCTTTCAACGACTTAAAATACAGGAAACAAAATGTGGTATTTAAGCTTCTTGTGTGCAAAGAAACAAATTATGGAAAATAGTGCTTGTATATATTATAATTTAACTCTCTACATACTGAAAATTTAAAGACCTTTCACTTTACAAATTAAAATGAACCAAAATACTCTTCTATAGTTTACTATGCACCACAGTCTTAGAGACCGCCTCGGTAGCGTAGATGGTAGCGTATCTGCCTCACGTTCAAGAGGTGCCAAGTTCAAATCTCGGTTAGGGCGAGTTACCTGGATAAGGTTTCTCCGGGGATTTCGCTTATCCTGGAAGAAGAATGTCACGTAGCTCTAAGCTCCATGGATCTCGGACTCATTTGAGCATCACTTCATCAATTTCATGCACCGTCCGATATGACTTGACGTTGGAGGACGTAAATTACAACAAAAAATGAATTTTAGAGCTTCTTATGGATTAGTAGAAAAAGCGAGAGTTATTTGAGGAATTTAACTGGAAGATGATTGCTTCAAATCTAAATTATAGCATTTAATTTATCAGTGTTATTTTGCGTTTTCAATATTATAGTTCATATTATTATTGAGAAGATGTAATGTAGTATTTACTACTAAAATACATTTGAATGTTATTCTTCATTTAATATATTGATAAACCACTACTATCTCTACTTTAATAAATTCATATTCATCGAAATATAAAATTACAATAATAAATGTAATTAATTGATATGTAGGGTATTAAAATTATTGTGCTAATGAGTAGACATCAAATACTTGTTAATTCAGTCTATGACGTTGAACGCATGCCTTCCTTTATTTTGTTCTACATTTACATGTTTCTGCTGATTTCTTGCTGAAGATGTAAGCTTGGCAGAGATGGCAAATATTTATTTTACTAAAAAATAAAGCTTGAAGCTTTCCTGGTGACGAACACAGATCTATACAGCTGATCATCAAGTTAAGTGGTTAACGTTCCTTTGACCAAATTAATTTTCTATACTCACTATATTCTATTATCCTGACCTGGCAATTAATTTAATGGAAACAGTCATTTGTTCAGTGATGCGAGTATTGGTTGTGTATTGTTTATGTCGATATTTGTCTTATATTCAGTTAAACATTTTGTGGTAATAACCTTTATTAACATATCCTAATGATGGGAGCGATGTACTCCTCCGAAACGTCAATTTCTAATCGTCTTTTCATCTGACTTGTTTCCCGAGAAGATCTGCAACAAATTTATTGTACAATGCATACTGTAATAGCATACAGTAGGCAGATACCTATAGCTTGCATTTGGTGGGTGACGCAATATAATCCAGATAATGGTTAGTATAAATTGTATTATATTGAGGTTTCCTTTTATTACAGATAAATATAGCATAGAATATTCACTAACACAAACAAAGGTTCCGTCTACAAAATAACCTGGATACGTTTTTTTTTGGGGGTTTTCCCTTATGCTTAAAGACGAATGCTCTAAGCTCCATGGACCCCGATCTCATTTGAGCATCATTTTACCCATTGCATTCATCGTCCAGTATGACTTAACGTTGGAGGACGTAAATTAAAAGAAACAGTCTCAGACAAAATAGTCACATGTTTCATATGAAAAGATGTTTTGAGGAATTAGAAAACGCCCGCCTCGGTAGCGTAGATGGTAGCGCGTCTGCATCAGGTTCAAGAGGCCCCGAGTTTGAATTTAAGTTCCATGGACCCTGGGCACATTTGAGCATCATTTCACTCATTCCATTAATCGTCCGATATAACTTTAAAAAAGTTAAAGGACGTAAATTACGAAAGAAAGAAAGAGAGAAAGAAAGAAAGAAAGAAAGAAAGAAAAGAAAAGAAAGAAAGAAAGAAAGAAAGAAAGAAAGAAAGAAAGAAAGAAAGAAAGAAAGAAAGAAAGAAAGAAAGAAAGAAAGGGAGGAAGGGAGGAAGGGAGGAAGGGAGGAAGGGAGGGAGGAAAGCAGTTGAATGCTACTAATATTTAATGGAAATTTAATTCAATTCCAATAAAAAGATGTTATAAACTTGTTTTGGAGATCAGTAAATGCCATGTAATATTCAACAATGGCACTTAGAGTATGGTGTACGCTTAAACAATCAGAGCCAAATAGCAATTAGAAACGAATTAGGAAGTCGGACACAACAATCCAATTAAATTCGTAAAAGTTAAAGGCTTGGCTTATTTTAAACCATAACCAACGTCGAAAGTACTTCATAAAAAATGAACATTTAAAACTGAAGTGTGCTTTATACATGAACATGAAATGAAAATCATAATACTCCCTGGACAAGCAAATAAATAAATTGCAGTATCTTGTGTGTCTTTAAGATCTTTAAGATCTAAAATACTTTAAAATAATGTCACAGCATCTGAAATCACTTGAGCCTCATTATAATTATTATTTAAATATCAAACAAAGATAGTTATGTACCTTAAGGGGATTTAGAAAATGTTAAAGATGTATTTTTACAACGTAGCTTGAAGCACTTAAAATGTTATATAAAATGTTATATATGCCATCCTATCTTCAAAATTATGTTTAACTAATCCAAATTAAAAATATCAACAAGAATTTTAGACGTTGTTTAACAGCTTAAAAGTTGGAATGACGTTTGGCTCTTTTAAAGATTTCGTTTGGATGTGGAGGGAACACGTTTTTCCCTTTAAATAAAAATAGAAGTGATCCAGTTCTGCATATCAATACGAAGTTACATTTAGTTTTAATTTCAAAGGTGTCATATTTCTAAATTAATTCAGTCATCAGTAACATGTGAAATGTGATTGCGAAGAAGTCCTTCTTGACGTGGCTACTGGCAATATGAAGTAGCGAAGTGATACATGGATGAATCACCCTACAGAATCTGTACGCAACTGGCGGGTCCAGATTAAGGACAGAAGTGATGCAACATTTGTTAGGGAAGTGAGAGAAAGCGTCTTGGCCCTTGTGAGAAATGTCCAGTAACACATAACATGTGCCCGACGACGGTCGGAGCAAGACCCTGAGATTCTCATGATTTATACTGACTCTAGTAAACCCACGTGCTTTCTGCTCTTCTTTTCTCGTGCTACTGCCTCCATATGGGGTAATAGACTTCAGCTGTGCTTTTATTATACCATTGTTGCCAAAGAACAATTAATTTTTAATGGAATTTATAGAACATTCATATTTCGAGGGCCCCGAATAAACCATTTTTTTTTTTTTTTTTTTGGTAAAATTAGCTTGGTTGAATTTTGAATTTAAGTGTTCTTAATTTGAAAAGCATTTAGTGTATTATCGTTAACCATAAGAATAGATAAGACCTTAAGCAAAGTATGCACATCTCTTTAAACAATTCGATTGATTTCAAAATATTTTTCTAACATCCATTTTAAATATATTCGTTCATTAGTTTTTATGCCTTCAACAGTTGTCATACGAGGGCTGTTATATAAAGAATGATCACAATCGTTTTTTGACAACGTACCTTTACTCAACCTCATAATTTTGATGGTCCTTCTCAAAATAGTCTCACCTGAATGCAATGCACTTGTGCCAGCGATTCTGCCAGTCTTCAAAGACATGCTAGAAACAGTTTTTGAGAGAACCTTCAAAATCGCCTCCGCAGCCTTCACCACTGCTTCTGTTGATGGATAATGCTTCCAAAAAAGGCATTTTTTCAAATTAGCGAGTAGAAAAGGTCATATGAGGCTAAATCCGGACTATAGGGAGGGTGAGCGATGGAGTTCACGTTGATTTTTGCAAGATATTCAGCAACAACATTGGGAATATGCGGCTGCGCATTATCGTGGTGCAGTATCCAGTCTGCTTCACGGAAATGTGGTTTTTTGCGCCTGATATGGACTTGCAATATTTTCAGGACATCCCTGTAGTATTGTCCAGTTACTGATGTGTGTGCAGGTACAACATGCTGATAAACCATTCCATGGATATTAAAGAATGAGATGACCATAAATTTCCCAGCAGAAGCAACCACTTTTGTTTTTTGGTGTTTGGTGATGAAGGACATTTCCGCACTGAGCTCTGCTGTTTGCACTCAGGATCAAAATGATGTAGCCAAGTTTCATCAGCAGTGATTAGGTTTAAAAGAAACTCCGGATCTTCTTCTAACATAAACTTTAACTGCATGTTACCTCCATTGCTGCGGTAGGCGATACTGAACATCTGATTCTCACAGGCGGGAACCAGGAGTACCAACAATGAAAGTACTACGGCCTGTTTGTTTGAAATTAAGCTAACAGAGTATAATAAGATTGAATTTTAGTGCGAAAAATTATGACCCCCAAAAAATCTATCGAATCAATTTCCTCTTATAGGGAGAACAAAATGTGAAATAAAACTATTTTTACAAACATTTATCTCAAATGACATGAAGAAAAGACATTAGTTTCACATTGCGTGCACAAGTAATTCTTACAAATGCACATTCCTTTATCTATTTCATGTTATCCTAGAGAAAAATTTGTTCAAATGTATTAATAGTAGGCTTAAGATAGTCGCTATGTGATGGCTTTGAAGCTGCCTTCTCTTTGCATGTCCAGGAGATAAGAACAGAATAACGACATTAATTTCAGGTATATGCAGGTATTTTAAAATGTAAATCAATAGCAATGAATACCCCAGGAAAGTTAATTTTTAAAAACTGTGTATTTGACAAACTATGTGCCTTAATGAGATCTACAAATTTTGTGAGAGTTGAGGTATTTTTCTCCAATATGAGAAAAAGGAAAGTAATACAAAAATTAAACTGAAGATTAGAGATGTTATAAAAAAGGAGCAGCACCAAAAGGTGATATATATTTGGATAATATGAGGAAATAAAGATCGAGAAGGATAAGAGTATGACTCCAAAGCTGTATATTAAAGAAGGAGGAGAATGTAACAAGAACTAGGCGATTAAAAAAGCAAAAGGAGAAGACAAAATAAAATTAATGAACAAGAAGGAGAGATTGGAAATTTGAAATCAATGGAGATGTAATTTAAGAGAAAAATAACGATCTGAAAGTACAAAACCTTAGAAGAAATAAAAGAAACGATTTAAAAAACAACTGAAAGAGAGCCAAGAGTGACATTCTCCGGTCGACCTGTGTTCAAGGACTAGTCATCGTGTCATAAAAAGTGCTGAGTAATGCCACTAGTAAAAGGAGGGGCACGAACCAGTGACTGCCGTGCAGAAATGTCGCGGAATAGCCTTGACAGGGAGTGGCAGCTGGCGCCAGACCGAAGACAAACAAAACTGCAGCATCTTCTGGTTAATTGTAGGCTGAGGACCGCCCACCTTCAAACTGTGCCACGTGTTACAGAGATGTGTTACAATAGTCAAGGTGAGGTAGCCAATCAATCTCTTATAATGCAGTTTGATACCCCTATGGTTTATAAATGTCATTAAAACTGGCTCCCAATTAACATTCCATTCCTAATAACATGATATTAAGTGCGTAAATACAGAACAGCACTTTCAACACCTGAAGTTTAGAGTTTTACGTCTATGTAAAGAAATGTTTATGCTAGGCATCTTCATTATTTATTTTGAATTCCATTTTATATGTTCCAAGGTGAAGTAGTTAAAACTTTAACAAAAAGAATACCGTGAAATTTGAAAAAAAAAGTGGGATTTAAAATGATAAGGTTTTAAAGGACATTTAGAGGCTAATATTTCAGTATTCATTGAATATAGGATAAATATTTAAAGAGTATTGCATTTCATATTTGATCTGTAGAAGTTTTACCTTGAAAGAGACAATCAGATGAGAGATTATGTGAAATGATAATGGAGGTCTTATGGAGGAACAGGAAATTCTGTGAAAGTAATTAATCTACCCCGCATTTACCTGGCTACCTGGTAAAACCTCGAAAATATCTGTGGGTCAGGTAGTCAGCCACAGGAATCGAACCGAGCTTCCCGAATGCGGGCCACAGGCGAAACCGTCTGAGCCATTCCACTCGATTCCTTAGAAGGTAATGGACTTGCATTTCTAAAATGACAAAAGTGACAATTTAGTGACGAGAAGAGACAATTTAGGAAATTTAGAATATATATGTGTGTGTATTTTAGTGAAATTACTATATAGGTTAATTTATGGTTCTGAATCTTCGAGGCACCAGCATAACATATTTAGGAGAGAGGTTATATTAGTAACCCTAGGGGTTATGGTAGGGCTGCAGTGTAAAACTAATCCCAGTCTCATAAGGCTTATCACGTTTTAATGAAGTGCCCTCTTTAGTACGTCTCCAGTACCGTACTTGTAAAGAACAAGCGTTATTTAATTTGGAGAAGAATGCGGAGCTGATGAGCGGTAAGTGCAGGAGAAGGACTCTTCAAACACCAGGGCACCATATGGTCAGTTCATGGGAAACGTTGACTGCGTGATTTACCGCGCTTGCTTGTCTTGTGTCTTCATTATAGCCTGAATCCATCTCAAAGTATGAATTATTCAAGGGCTCTAACCTCAAGCGCAAGAAGTTACCCAATAAAATAATTGAAACTCTTTATGCTACTTAGCACTTCCATAGCAGCAGCAGTGACAAGTGACGAGCGGAAAATAATAGCACTTCACTTTCTCTACTTCTGTACAATAAAATACAGAGAGATCTAGTAATGCATCCATATTTATAATCAGTAATTAAAATAAGTAAGATGCTAATAAATTGTAATCAGGATGAGAGTAACCTGTAGTTACAAAAGAACAGCTTGCGAAGGAAGCCTTGGCATGTAGTGCCATAGAGTAGAAACATATTTGCTGTAAACTACACAGAATATTAATGGTGTTGCAGAGTGAAAACAAAAGCCGGCTACATTTTATAGCAAGGAATATAAACAGGTGGACATAAAATAACACTGCAACAAAGGGAAGAAAAAATATAAACAGTAATAAGAGATGTTCTGTTGTATTTGTTTATTTAATCTCCATTATAAATATTGCAAGTGTATAATAAAACCTATCAAAGCTTATGACTGCCATATTTATTGTGTATGTAATTATTTCATTTGCAGGGCATTTTAAATAACTGTAGAAAGAGAGAAAACTACTGACATTTGAAATTAGAGAACCAATATTTTAGTTAGTGAGATAATTTTTATTGATGGTGTCACAGTATCGTCTTTTCCAAAGAGGTTAATTTAGTGATTTGGGAGTTATATTTATAATAATTTCTGTACGAAGCGAAAGTAATGTAATTTTTATGTTATTAAATAACTGGGGGACAAACAGAAAGGTATAAGGTTTCGATGAGTTGAGCCAGACTGAAAATTCAATGCCATACACGGGACATTAACACGTCCATTTGCTCTTAGACATTGAACTACTATGGCCAACGTTTTTGTTGCGACTTACTAAGCTGTAAGTACTTTAGTCCCAGGCTTCATAGTTAAACCACTACTTTTAGGTGCGTATCTGATTGTATATGAGTATCCCTAGTGGTCTTCCGGGATACATACGATTCAGTTGGAGAATTTAATGTCATATCGGCATGTTGGCCATAGTAGTTCAATGGTTAAGAGCAACCGGACAGAGACCGGTAGTTCCTTGATTCATATCCCGGCTATGGCATTGAATTTTTCAGTCTGGCTCTACAGATTCAAACCTTAGCCTACATACGGCTTATCACTTTACCTAAAAATGTGGTAAGGTGTTAAAATTTAAGGTAGTATAATTATAGAAAGATCATTAACCACTTTTAATATTCTTCCACCGCCAAAGGGTGCTTACATAAACAGAATTTTCAGAATCTATAAAGGCTGTCGGAGAGAAGATAAAGTTAGACTTTCCACTAAAGTTTCTCTTCCTTGTACGTGAATATCGAGGACTTTTCAACCATTATTCGGAACAACTGGATCTCAAAGCAATCACTATCATGAGGGGTTTAGGTTTGGATTCACTGTAAAAAGCGTTAGATCATTAAAGAGTAGTTTCATTATGAAAGATGGGGGCAAATAAAATAAATTAATTGGAATTTAAAAAGGGAGCTACTCTTTCAAACAAGGTTATAGGAAAATTATAAACCATCTGCTACCTTTTCATAGAATATTTTTATAATTACTGGAGATTTCTTCTTTTGCCTAAACTATTGTTTATATTTTTTATATCTTCTTTAAACTGCGTAACAAAACTTAATTCTTCTTTCTCCTTTTATGTTAACATTTTGTTGTTGGTACAAAGGGATTCAAGAAGCTGGAACGATGATACAGTCTTTAAAACGATGGTTCCTTTAGACCATAATTTGAAATTCCAGCCTATCATCACGAGAAAAAAAAACAGTGGTGATCTGCCATCATAAGTGTATGTTTACGTATTGAGAAATAAATAATTCAAGCCAATAGCAACTAACATTAGCGAAGTGGTAAATGTAGAAACAGATTCCATGCATCTTTTAAACGAAATAATATATTTATGAGGTAAGCCTTTCACTATTCCTTGTGATATACGTAGGGACCCCTGATTGTAAAATGAAAAAACTGGGAAACTTTGACATTATATTATCGGAAAACCGAAATACCTATTTATTACATATATAAATAGAGTAAATAATGAATTAATACAGATATTAGCACAGTGCCATTAGCTGAACTTTATTGCATTGAACGTGATCCATGATATCAGATTTCCTTCCATGTATAGTGCTAAACACACTGTAGCAGAAATTATACTCCATTTTAGATCCAAATCCAGTACTATCAATACTATCCTCCTTCAAAAATGGAAATTACTCTTTAAGAGAATCACTAAATATGCACTTTCGCTTAGGTATCTTAATTTACTTCACATTTACAATAGAAACAAATCAAACCGAATAATAACTTAGTATCCACGTGTTCACCTTGGAAGCACGCACATAGAATGAGATACAAGCCTATCCGCGTCGTCTGTGGAAACTAGAACGCAACTTCCGCCGATAGTAAACATTCGCTTCGGTACCACCATAACAATCAAATAGCGAAATATTTCCCTTTTGATATTTATCTGATTATGTGAAAAAAAAATATATTTCTCCATGCCAAGGAATGCAAATGCAATAAAATTAGAGATATTTCGTGTATTTAAGATGCCAAAATATTCCATACTAATAAACCTCTAAAAATATAGGGACATTTAGCATCCCGGGTAAAACTTTTCAGGACACCGGGACAATTTAACAAAAAATGTTAAAATCCGGGACTGTCCCGGTAAAACCAGGACATCTGGGATCCCTAGATATAAGTACGTTATATAAAAGTATAACAACGTATAGTCTGAAGAGGATATTCCAAAGTATTTGTAGAAGATTAAAGATGTACGGTTTATTACTGATGCAAATAGTATATTTCCATCAAATTATTGCAGCTATAGTTGAGAACATTAAATATGTACATTCAGTGGGTAATTTGTAGTATGTTCTGGAAGATGGGTTTGAATATCAGGTATGGCATTTATGTAATATATTTTTGAGATACAGAATTCATAGATGCGCCCCTAAATTAATTTTTCTTCAGTGGAACACAATACTCTTTTATTTTATGCAGATAAATGTTAGAGAAAGAAAATCTTATGAAATTAATTGAGTTTGTAAGGAAAATGAACATTGAAGTGATGGAGTAAAACAGAAAGCCTTCATTACTTTTGTGGTCATAAAACAAACATTTTACATTCACACCCAGCTCTTCGGATGCCGAGAGACAAAGTGCCGAGTTTAAAAATTCCGGAAGTATAATTGAAGATTTTAAGACCTGACATCTCCAGCCCACGATTTTTGACACGGTTATGAACGCCATTAAAAGCTGGTAAATACCGACCACTCCGACGCGCATGAGCGCTACCGCCGAGTGAAATCAAGGAGGTCATAAACGCACTAAGAAAGAGATATGTTAGCTCTGGTCTTAAAGCTATATGCTGCATTTATAGACGACAGGAGTTTGTTTTGGTGTGATATGTTTGTAAGTAAACAGCCTAATGTGTTCATTAGACTCGGTATGCCAGGAAACCAACCCTTTTTCACACGTAATTCTGTTCTTGATGTGGAAAGTGTAAACACGAGAAATGGTCTGAAGAGATCGTTTGCAGATATTTTGAAGGATAAAGGCGACATTGTATCTTTTTAAAGAAACGCACAGTTATTATGAAATAAACATATGTTGTGTCACTAATTGTAGTTAATGACATATTCTAAAGAGAAATTGCCTTCTGCTACACAAAACTAAAGTGTTTTATTACTTTCAATACCCAAAACCTCCCACACCTTTAAATATTATGCACCTTTACTTAGCAATTCTTTTCCATTTTAGAGAAATTCTTATTATGTAACTCCACAGCCAGTTTCGTCTACAATTTTAATCACACTAAAGGTGCCTGCGGACACTCTTCAGACTCTCATTCTACCCTCTTAATATTCTGGAGCCATTGTTGTAATATATATTATAGACTTGTGAATGCAAAACAAATGAAGCGATGCAGCATTGAATTGCCACTATATAAATACACGAATAGATAGTATTTCAACAAATACAGACATTGATCCTTTTTTTAGTATTTTGGTAGCTGAATGTTCAAATTGAAAAGGTTTTGAAACTACCTTGTACACAAGTTCAAGTACAGAAATTCTGTATGTTTGTAATATCATCAATTTTGATTAATTATTTACATCACCTGCTACATATTTATGGCCAATTAATAATGACCAGTACATACAAGAGATTGTTGCAACAGCCTTTACCACCACGTGACCACAACGTAGAGTTACACCTCTAACCACAAGGACGGAGCCAACGGCAGTGTGATTATGATGGTTCTACAGGTGGGGATCCAATCGTTAAACAAACTTCAACAAGGTGAACGAGGTACTCGGGGGAGGGGGGAAATGAAACAAATTTATGACACTGCATCTTGTTGGTATCAAACTCGCGAAATCTTACTGCTTACTCTTCTAGGAATGGGCGGGAGGGCGTTCACCGCACATAAAATTCTATACAATTTGGCATTAGGTTTATAGGCAGAGGCTATCTGTGTGTGTTCATCTCCAGATTGCTGCGATCTCTATGGTGGGCGTGAAAACCTGACAGGCAACCGTTTCCGAAACAGCAGGAGTAGCTTGCCTTAGCTTTATCAACGTTGACTATCTCAAACCAGCCCAGAAATGTTTTGACAAACTTTCAGTATTCAATCAAGTTACGTGCCTTCATAAGTTACAGACGAAAGTAACAAGTGGTCTAGAAATATAGTATCAAATATCAATTTGGCAGTCATTTATTAGTATAGATGTTTCATTTCTAAAGAATTCGTTGGAACAAGTGGGATATATTAGTCACCCAAATTTCTCTGCCTATAAGCCAATTTACACAAATTCATAATGTTTTTTATCCTTCAATGGGATCCGATTGTCTTCTGTTGTGCTCTATTTACATAGCACTTCTGTATGGCTTAGCTATAAAACTATGTACAGTTGCAAATAAAATCAATCCAACTCTAATTTTAGCTACATTATTGGAATAAAAGCGTGAACACCAGCATAATACTACATGTGTAATATTTCAATTTAATATTTCTGGTAAACTAATTTTAATGTTTTGATAATTTGTAACTCGATAAGAGATGAGTGAATGTTCTGTTAAACTTAAAATTTGCTACATTGTTACCTATTGAGGAAGAAGCTCAGCTGAAATTAGATGAACGTTTTCAGAAGTTTAAGAATTAGTTTTTTATGTTAAAAATTCTTTAAACTACTAGATTCAGTTACATACTATAGCTTTTGCTCTCAAACCTTTAAGCCTTCAACTTGTGTAAGGATAAATGCTGAAGCACAAACCGTCTATTTTTATTTATTTTCTTTATTTTTCCTTTTAATTTACGTCCTCCAGCGTTAAGTCATATCGGACGATGAATAAATTGGGTGAAATGATGCTCAAATAAGTGCGGTGATCATGTCTTCCATTTAGAGAAAATATAATAATTTGAGCACCAACAGGAATAATATTTCTATTAATTCTAAGGATGCTGTAAGATAATTATGATTTTCCTACATGTCTCTAAAGTATGATTTATACTAATTTTTTTCTATTTTATCGTAAAACGGATCAAACGCTTTTAATTGGAATGTAATAAAATGAACATGCTAATTTTGTGTGAATAACTTGATGTTTGTATCACATGAACATAAGAGTTAAGCAGACATCTAACTCCGGTAAAAATGTAGAGCCCATTGACATCTACCTTTTTTTCCCAAATTTCCATAGTGATATAAGTTTATAGCATATTCCATATAGCTTGGTAACAGCCTTGTCTTGCGAAATTTGCTTCGAAGCTTTTCTTTTTCGCAAGAGCTTGTTACTTTAACTTCATCGGTGCCAGCAATAAACATCTGAATGTTTTCCAACAGTGTACCTATACGTATATAACCTATTACTTATTATTTGGAAACAACTCTATACATAAATGTAAAACAATATTTTTCCGACCAGGATCGGTTTTGATTAATGGTATACTATGGATATACTTGCCAAATTCTAACGGACGATGAAATTTGTTTGTATTATTGTTTTGTTTTTCTGTATATTTTAATCTCTATACCATTCTCTTTCTTTCTCACACATACTTACCACATATTTAGATCGTCATATCTATAGAGCTCAGTATCTAGCCAAAAACGTTGCTCGTGTTTTATTCTTTAAACAATAGAAAAATTTAAGCTAATTACTTTAGTTAATTGATGAAAATGAATCATTTGTTCACCCTAGCGGTATGTAGGCTAAGGTTTTGTATACATAGAGTCAACTTGAAAAGTTCAATGCCAAGGTCGGAATTTGAACCACGGATCTACTGGTTTTCGTCCAGTCGCTCTTACCCATTGAGTTACAATGGCCAACTTGCCCTCTACGGCTAGTATGAAGAAATGATTAATTTCCCAGAACTAACTAAAATAATAAGTACTAAATAATGAAGCCTGGGATTCAAGTACTTGCAATAGTAAGTCGCCACAAACGCTGTATCTCGGATGCGAGAGTCCCTAGTGGTTTACCGGGAAAATGAGTCAATTGGAGAATTTAGTGTCATGACAGCAAGTTTGCCATGGTAGCTCAATGGGTAAGAGCATCTGGGCGGAAACCAGTACATCCGTGGTTCAAATTCCAGTAGCATTGAATTTTTCAAGTTTACCTGTCCAAAACCTTAGGCTATATACGCCTAAAGTGAAGAAGTGATTAATTTCCATCAATTAACTTAAATAATAAGAGTTAAATGATGAAGCCTGGGGTTCAATTACTTACGATAATATGTCACCACAAACGGTGTATATCGGATGTGAGAGCCCCTAGTCGTTTACCGGGAAAATATGAGTCAATTGGAGAACTTTATGTCATGACGGCACGTTGGCCATGGTAGCTCAATGGGTAAGAGCGACTGGACAGAAACCAGGAGATTCGTGGTTAAAATTACGACCATGGCATTGAAATTTTAAAGTTGACTCTATTTAAGCTCATATTTATTTCAAATAATGTGTGTTTATTCTTCTTTAGGATTTCAATGACAGCTCAGTGTTTTGGCTATTTGATATGTACAAACATTTTAGACCTTTCTCCCAGCAATACTAATTCCTCAACTTTCACCTGAAGGAAGGTGACACACTTTCTTTCGCAAGACGTCACAAATAATTTTAATTACTATTGTATGCAAAAGTCAAGGTTGGATCTTCATTTACGTCTAGAACTAATAATTCTCAGCTGTCTTTAGCTTCTGCTAGTTAAGTTAACAGCATTTCTGATACGATCTTCTAAACTGAAGAGCCGTATTTTAAACTGAAGCGTCAGAACAGACCTGTGGACCATTGGGTGGGTTAGCATCTTTGCTGATAATCGCCCGTGCACGGAATGCGCGCGCAACCTAACCTGGGGTAATTAATGAGGGTCTGTGTTGCCGTGCGTCGCTCTTAAATTCACATTAACGAAAACGCCTTCAGGTTGTACCTGGGTACATCATCAGATATTCGCTGATGACAATGGTGAGACATAGGGGTTGTGAAATGTGTGTTCGCCCCCGCCGGTTTTAGCTGCTTAAAGAAAACACGCCCTTACACATTCATTACAGCGGTACAGTCTGGACCAGAATGTTGGCAACAATATACTAGTTCGACATTTTGGACCATATGTAATCTCCTGCATCAAGACCCTAAACAGCGCAGAGGAAACTGAGCAAAATGTCAGAAAGTATTTGAAACATGTCGAGAAATGCTCCCACTAGAACGTTGATGGTAGCTAGAGACAGCGCAGGGAACAAATGAATCCCTCAAGTAGATCATGGAGCAGTTGTTTCGTAGACATGCACGCTACGTCTTGACGAAAGACGTTTGATATTTAATATTAATTGTCATAAAAATAGCAGACATATTTTTATATAGAAGAAATGGAATACTAATGGAAAGATTAATAAAATTTTGGTATAGATCTTTGGCCAAAGAAGAAGGGGAATTTATGAAATTATGCATGAGACAGCAAAAAAGATTAGTGAACTCAAATAGTTGGTGGGTAGAGGAATTATAGAAAAAATAGGAATGGGAGATATATGGAGATTAGAGGACAGGAATACAAGCGATGTGGATAAACTAGTGAATTGCAGAATAGAAGATATAGAAAGACAGGAAATATGGAAAGTCTAGAAAATATGAAATCATTACAATTTTACAAGCAAATAAAATCAAATTTGGGACGAGAGGCATATGTAGATTACGGCAATAGGCAAGAGAGAGAAGGGTTAGCTTGGATGAGAACAGGAACTATATTTCTAAGAGGGATAAGAGGTAGGGAAAAGGTAACTTGTGAATTGTGTGGGGGGAAAGAAAGCATAGAACACTATGTAACAGAATGCGTGGAGGTTGCAATGTGGAGAAAAATGGTTTGGGAGGAAAAATGAGAGAAAATAGAGAAGATGATAGTAGCTATAAAATGTTAACGGTAAGGGAGGAAAAGAAGGTAAGAAGTATTGGTGGGTTCTTGCAGAAAGTAAAAGAAAAATGGGCCAGAAATTTAAAGAATATAAGAAAGGAAGCTGAGGGGAAGAATGGGAGTAATTAAATAACAAGGAGGTATAGAGGTTAAGAGCTACCTGGCAGAGTAGAAGGCCAGGGTGTAGGCCAAGTTAGCAACAAAGGACAAATAAATGTAGCCAAACGTTGTAAATTGTAAAATTTTGCACAAAATTTTATGCACAATACATCTAACCTAATCTAATCTTAAAATTCGTAAGCTTTCACGGCCGGTGTCAGTATAATAAAAAGTAGTAACCGGGGTGTGGGCCGTGGTTTACTGGGCTCCTTCATCTTCCCAGACGTTTCGTCTGCGGCTGCGGCAGACATCTTCAGTGGCAGTGGCACAGTTGCTGTTGAGACTTCCGCCTGGACAGTCCGATCGCACTGCCACTGCAAGACCGGTTAATACTTCATATAATACTAATCTAAGCTATTTAAAATTAAATCACTGTAGATATGGAGATTCAGGTAAATGTAGTACATTCGATTCTCTTAGATACAGTTTTAATAAATGATTTTGTAAAAGGAGCACTCAGATCAAATTACATTGAATTTTACTAGAGAGATAAATAGGGAAGTAACTTCTCTGTCCTACCAGCATGGAAACCTTAAGTGTATTGCAGGATTTTATTCTTGTTTCTCTATGGATTGTCTCCTTATATTGGGGTCCATGTAGTGTAAATCTACTACATACAATCACCTTTGGCTTTTATACCCAAATTTATTGTGTCTATTTAGCCAAAATGCTGCTCATTGGAATATTAAATCCATCCTTCTTCCATATTGGAGGAAGATCCGGAGTTTGTTTCCAACGTAAGCTCTGCTGATGAAACTTGGCTACATCATTTTCATTCTGAGAGCAAACAGCAAAGCTCAGTGTCGAAATCTCCTTCATCACTAACCCCCAAAAACCAAAAGTGGTTGCTTCTGCTGGGAAAGTTATGGTCATATCTCATTCTTTGATATTCATGGAATGGTTTATCAGCAGGTGTACCTGCACACGCATCAGTAACTGGATAATACTACGGGGATGTTCTGAAAATATTGCAAGTCCATATCAGGCGCAAAAGACCATATTTCCGTGCAGCAGGCTGGATGCTGCACCACGATAATGCGCGGCAGCATACTGTCAATATTGTTGTTGAATATCTTGCAAAAATCAACGAGAAGTGCATTCCTCACCTTCCCTATAGTCCAGATTTAGCCTCATCTGAGTTTCTTCTATTCCCTAACTTGAAGAAACGGCTTCGTGGGAGGCATTATCCATCATCAGTAGCAGTGATGTAGGCTGTGGAAGCGATTTTGAAGGATCTCTCAAAAAATGGTTTCCAAAATGTCTTTGAAGACTGGCAGAAACGCTGGGACAGGTGCATCGCATTCAGGGGAGACTATTTTGAGAAAGACCATCAAAATTATGAGGATGAGTAAAGCTACGTTGTCAAGAAATATTGTGATCCTTCTTTATTGAACAGCCCTCGTAAATTAACAGCTGTTCACTTCAAAATAATAGATTTGGTTTATTGTTGATTTTATTTATTTACTGCCAAGCTATTACATAAATTGCATCTACTGGAATTGACCTTAATCACTTATCCAGTAGATGCCTAACTGCTACCAGTTCTTCAAAACCCTTTTGTTTCATATATCCTATGATCTAAAATTTACATTGTCGACTCTTGCTTTTAACATCTGTCAATTGACCATTTCCATTTGGATTTTACCTTCCATAGTAATTGACCTAATTGTCTAATCTGTCTCTGATCAGAAAACAAATTTTCTTTATGGTTACAATACTTTTGTTTCTCCGCCACTTCTCCGTAATCAATGTTTCCTCCACTCATCCGTGCCTCTACGTTCCCCATAATATGTTCTCCAACCTCTTTGTCCCCACATATCTGACAGTAACCCTGCAGTACACTACCCCTTAGACCTCTCAGTTTACAAACCCCTAATCTGTACCATGTTGTCGCTTCTCTTTCCCCTTTATTACAGATTTCTAAATACTTTCCTGACCTTGATTCGGTTCCAAATACCTTTTAAAAAACCAGTGACATTTTCTCTTTCATCTCAGCTCACATAGTCTGACGATCCATATCCTAGCATCTAGAGCTAACTACCTTCCATACTCTCCATGCTATGCTATATCTATGCAGCCTTATATCATCCAATCCACCCTTTTCCAACTGTTCTTTTACTCTTTTCAACCAGGTTCCCTGATTGGGATGCTTTTCTTGAAAACTGAGACAGCACTTAAACAAACTATCCTCTGGTAACTGCAGTATCCTGTAACAGTACTTATACATTCTTTCCATCTCCATTCCCTTTGCACTACTATTTCCCATCTCTAAAAGTACTTCTACATTTGCTGAGTTATGTGGTATGCCCAGCATAAATTTACAGTGTACTCTTAATACAAGATCCACTTTTACCCATCCATTTTCGACTCCCATATCCCTCCCTATACTCCACTAAGGCTGAATTATTAATTTGATAACTTCTGTGACATGTTCTATAGCTGTAAATAGTGTACAAAAAGCATTTGGTAATATTATATGGGATGTCTAGAAAATATGAAATAATTACAACTTTACAAGCAAATAAAAGGAAATTGGGGACGAGAAGCATATGTAGATTACTGCAATAGGCAAGAGAGAGAGAGAAGGGTTACCTTGGATGAGAACAGGAACAACATTTCTAAGAGGGTTAAGAGGTAGGAAAAGGAAATTTGTGAATTTTGTGGGGGAAAAGAAAGCATAGAACAGTATATAACAGAATGCGCGGAGGTTGAAATGTAGAGAAAAAAGGTATGGGAGGAAAAATGGGAGAAAGTAGGGAAGAGGATAGTAGCTATAAAAATGTTAACGGGCAGGGAGGAAAAGAAGGTAAGAAGTATTGGTGAGTTCTTGCAGAACGTAAAAGAAAAATGGACAAGAAATATAAAGAATATAAGAAAGGAAGATGAGGGGAAGAATGGGACTAATTAATTAACAAGGATGTATGGAGGTTAAGAGCTACCAGGCAGAGCAGAAGGCCAGGGTGTCATATAAGCTAAGGTAGCAACAAGGTAAATACAATTAAATGTAGCCAAAAGTTGTAAATTGTAAAATTTGGAATATGTACAGTAAATCTAACCTAATCTAATCCTAAAATTCGTAAGCTTTCACGGCCGGTGTCAGTATAATAAAAAGTATTAAACGGGGTGCGGGCCGTGGTCTACTGGGCTCCTTTATCTTCCCAGACGTTTCGTCTGCGGCTGCGGCAGACATCCTCAGTGGCACAGTTGCTGTTGAGATTTCCGCCAGGACAGTCCGATCGCACTGCTACTGAAGATGCCTGCCGCAGCCGCAGAGAAACGTATGGGAAGATGGAGCCCAGTATACCACGGCCCACAAGCCCGGTTGATCCTTCATATAATAATAATCTAATCTATTTAAAATTAAATCACAGTAGTGATGGAGATTCAAGTAAACGTAGCACATTCGATTCTCTTAGATATAGTTTTAATAAATACTTTTGTAACAGGAGGATTCAGATCAAATCAGATTGAGTTTTACCAGAGAGAAAAAGAGGGAAGTAACTTCTCTGTCCTACCAGCATGGATAATACTTAACATATTTTGAAATTCCTCATATAAATGTTATACGTTCCAGTATTTATATAGTTTGCATATATTGTATGAAATGTAAGTTAACCCAAACAAAACTGTGGACTTTTAATTAGTTTTTACACACAAGCATTGCATTAGGGTTACCAAGCTCAAAAATGGTCACTCTCAAAACATTCAGAAATAAAGTTTTAGGTCAAAAATCTACTTTAAAATGTTGGCATACTTAAGATATTTGCTTTCAAAGTGTTTCACAATGTAAATACCCAAGAGCACACTCTCGATTGACCTTCATTTATCTACATACTATGTATTTAGCTACACTTTCATTTAGTTACACTTTGGCACATTGGAAATCCACCACAAGATATACTTTGTAATCAATCTTGTTGAAACTTTCAGCAGAAACTCAGCGAAAATCGAGCTATCGTAGATTTTACTATATTTTTTAAATTTTTCAGATATTGCTAATCTGAACAGTAAGGATAAAAGCTTAACAGAATTAGATTCAAAAGGTCTTAGCTGAAACAACCAGAAGAGTAAAAGGTTAAATATTGGTACTTAAACGGGGTAGTATTTTTTTTCTTCAAAAATTAAGAGATATCCGTTGTGTTTAACATTTGATTAACAGGCATTATAAAACCAAAATTAACTTTATAAAAACTATTATATATCAGCATGAAATATGAAACACGGTTATAGTTGTGATACAGTAGCATATAACATTATCAAAACATTTGTATAAAAACTGAAATTTCACCAATGGATACTCTTAAAATAATACAAATGTAACATTTGTAGTACTTGGATGGCTGGTTAGGTACAATACAGCGACCTCAGCTCCTATAAAAGCCTTAAGATGCCCGCATATAATACATTCCTCTGAATGTTTATATCGCAATGGAAGGCGGGTTTAGGTCCCTGAGCATAAGATAAACACGATTTAGCTTTCTGAATGTTGTAAATACTCTCAGGACATGATGGGATGGGTTGGCAAGCCTGAAAGCCCAGACTAATGGCTCTGATTGGGAAGATTCTTCTATATGACGCCACATTCAAACAAAGTAAAACACCGTATCGGAATTTTAAAAAGAAAGGGGAAGGGGATTTAATAGTTTGGAGGAAAGTGGAAAGTATCAGACATCTTAATGAGTGACGTTGCTCCTGAAGTACAATAACCGTGCAATAGAGATCCGATATCGGGGTTCCACTACAACAAGATTCGATCCTCTCATAAACAACCGTATACCTGAGTCTCTCCCTCCCCCCCAACCTTTAGGGAACAAGGTCGGAATATATAATGCTGTAATAAGAGTGGCTTACTGCGGGGTGATAGTTCTCAATACCGTGAAATTATCGGCTGGAGAAAATACATAGAAATAAACAAACAAAGCGCCCTCTGTTTTTTGACGTGAGGATTGGTGATTATTTCGAGGAGTTTGGGCAACCAAATTGCTCTGTTTACTTTCCCCAGTAGGCACCGGAGTGTGTTCCAAACGAGCGAGGTGAGGCTACGATAACGTGTACATACAACTCGTAATTGGGAGGTCATGGCTTCAACCCCAATCGCCCGCGGAATCTGACTTGGATTATTCGTTTTCTTTTTAATTTACGCCCTCCAGAATTAAGTCATATCAGATGAAATGGCGTTCAAATGAGCCCAGGGTGCGTAGAGCTTACAGTTACCCGACATTCATCTTTAAGGATAAAGGAAAAACCCTACCCAGATAGCTTACCCTGATCAAGATTGAAACTCAGGACCTCTTGAACGTGAGGCAGACACGCTACCATCTACGTTACCGAGGCGACCGGGTTACTCCTGCTTTCCCCTTGCCATTTAGTCTAATGTTGGGGCGTTTACTGTCTACACAACATAAGGAGGCAAGCGGGGCCTGAAGAGCTAGAGGGACTTGTACTGTTTATCTATTCTGGTATAATCTTCGCAAAAGTTAAAGGCAGACGAAGGCGGACTGTACTGCCGACTCCAGCCAATCCTAAGCTTGCTCCTCCTATCAGCGCTGCCGAATGTGGTACACGTATCTCACGCGCCTGAACTGAGAACGTTATATTAATTAATTACGCTTGGATAAATGTTTGAAAATGAAAATGCCAATCTCATAATAAGAAAGAATTTTATTTTCTGATCACGACCGTACAAAAGCCCTCTCTTTACGATAGTTAGAACACGAGCGATGTACATTTTTTCTTCACATGGTTATGGGTAAATATCATCATCATCATCATCACGGTATAAGCCTTGTGGCCCATTCCGACTTCAAGGAAATTGATCGGACCATCTCATTCGTGGCCTGCCAATATTTCTTCTACCTACAGGTTTATACTTGTATACTATTTGTGGTGTACGGTCTTCGGTCATTCTCTGCACATGATTTTGCCATTTTTGCCTGTATGCAATTATTGTTTCATTTAGACTCTGAATTTCCAATTCTCTTCTAATATCCTCGTTTCTTTTCTTGTCTATGAGCCTATTACCTGCCACCTGTCTCAGAAATTTCATCTCAGCAGCCTCCACTTTCTTCTGTTGTGCGATAGGCAAGACCCAGTTTTCACACCCATAAAGCAGGGTTGGGATCGCCATTATTTTATACAGTTTTAACAAAGTTTGACGATTACAATTTTTAAAAGTTCTTTTTATTGTGCCTTATTGTTTGAAATTTGTTTATTCTGTTTTGTATATCTCTTTTACTGGTATATGGCACAATATAGCCAATATAATTAAAATAACTTTGTTGTTGGATGGGTTTATCATTTATGCAAATTTTTGCTCTCAAATGGTTCGTTCCTACAAAAGCCATTATTTTTGTTTTTCATACGAAATTTGAAGATTATATACTCTTGTAATATTATTTAATTCATGTTGGTGCATGGTTAAATGCTACGGATAAATATTGGAATATTACAGATGCCAATCTTATAATAAGAAATAATTTTACTTTCTGGCCATGACTGAACAAAAATCCTGTCTGTACGATACTTAGAACACGAGCGATGTACGTTTTATCTTCACATGGTTATGGTTAAATTTTACGGATAAATAATTGAAAATTACAGATGCCAATATCATAATAAGAAAGAATTTTACTTTCTGATCATGACCGAACAAAAATCCTGTCTGTACGATACTTAGAACACTAGCGATGTAGGTTTTATCTTCACATGGTTATGGTTAAACGTTACGGATAAGTAATTGAAAATTACAGATGCCAATATTATAATAAGAAAGAATTTTACTTTCTGGTCATGACTGAACAAAAATCCTGTCTCTACGATACTTAGAACACTAGCGATGCACGTTTTATCTTCACATGGTTATGGTTAAATGTTACGGATAAGTATTTGAATATTACAGATAACAATCTTATAATCTGATGATTATAAGATAGATAATGTAGATATTATAATACAGATGACAATCGTTTACACAAAAATCCTGTCGCGAGCGATGCACGTTTTATCTTCACATGGTTTTGATTACTGAACATCCATTTATTCATCACAGATATGCGCGAAAAACAACAACAATCTTTCCTCAAATATCTCAAGCATAAATAAATAATGCATCCATTACTCGACGGAGCGTTGAGGCGTATTGATCTTCAACTGACCAGCGCTGCAATCGTCCCTTATCAGGCTTTATCTAGTCGATTAGAGAAGTGAAATATTAGTAAGTTGACGTACAGTATGTTACAAAGCACGTATAGAGCGATTGGAAGCTGCGTGTGTCTATATGACCTGATTTCTCGCGCCTGCCGATGCAACACGTGAAAACATGATTATATCTGAATAGACTAGGTATACATACACTGCACTGGCCGTGTATGTGCAATAAGCTCAGGTAAACATCTCTGTATTGCGAATTCTTTCCGATACGCTTTCTCGCTTTGTCATGTAGTACTATGGAAACAGTTGTCACGCAGTTTGAAACAGAGTTAATTTTCAGTTCGTTTTCAGAGTAGAAGGGCTGTTTTGTTAAAGTGAATGGCACCGTTAGGTTGTGTGTTGTACTCGAGCTGAAATATTGTTAATACTACACTAAATTATTATTATACACATATCTTTTTCCAGTGATTGTGATCCGAGTGCGTGAACATGTCCCTTGAAGCTGGGACAAGTGATTCTTCGATCAACAAACGTGAAGTGATTCATTCCCACGGCAGAAAAATTATATTTAACGTGAACAAGATTTTACAAAAGCTCTCTTATCCAGAATATAGGGCAACTGTAGATTTTTCAAAATTCCAGCAATTAACTCTGTAAACTTGGGGTGTAGGTAATGCGTACACAGTGTCACGAAGTTTTACTGAAGCAGCTTCATCCTTAGAAAAAGGGAGCTTGCCTGCATTTCAATCTCCGGGAACGATCCGTGAAGTCGGAAAGCGAGATACTGGATTGAAAACCGTGCTTGTGGTTCCACTGGTGAAACATGTTTCAAGGTAAGTTTTCAATGTTTAATTACGGGAAGAATAACTAAAACCTTTGCTAGCGGGTAAAATTGCTCTTATGTACGGAACATCTGCGGTACACGTACAGATGTATTTTTTTTATCTTGAAAAGTGCACAGCGATGCGCAGTGGTATCTGGATGAGTCCAACTCAGAACAGTTGCAACTGGAGGGGAGGGCAGCCCAGTTGCGTACCAGTTGCGAGCAACTAAATACGTACAGACCTACTCGCTAACACTACAGCTTGTTTCAAAATGTGCTTGCCTCCTGGTTCCAAGAGAGCATTTATAAATGACGCCTCATAGCGGCACATTAGGAAATAAAGTGCTACATTTAAAAACACGAGAAGTAATAACCAATATCCATAGATTTATAAAAAGGGAGCAATGGTCTGGGTCAGCTATAAAAATCTGGGGAAGGGTATCTGAGGCAACAGTTGCGTCTGAAAGCAGTTTAGGTGAGTTATTAAGGAAAGAAAAGCCATTGGTGCTAGTGCAACAACGTCCTTCTCTATACCCAGTAAACAAAGATTAAGAACATGCACAAAATCTAATTTGGATGTTTTAATTCAGAAGTAGTTAGGCGAACTATGAATAATTTTTAAAGCACAAAAACACTAAGCGTGACAGACAAATTTTAACCGAACATCGCACCATACGTGCAAAAAGGCTTAAGTATTTACGAAATATTCGGAGATATCGAAGTGAAGTTTATATAGTTTATATGGATGAAACTTATATAAATACAGCACATACTAGACCAAATGCCTGGAGTGAAATACGTTACAGGGACTCTGCAGCGATATTGAAAGGCCGTCAGTTGTTTATCATGCCTGCTGGAGGAGAACAGGGTTTTGTTCCAAATGCCTATGTACTATTTAAGATCCAACAAAAGCGTGGAGATTACTACCATAGTAAGAATTACAACTTAGTTTATAAGAGTTGCAAAACTGGCTTCGAGAATGAAATTAGTTTTTAGACACCTTATCCACCGCCCTCCCCTCTCGTAATCTTACGCGTGTGACGCATTGTGGCGATAGGTGCACTATCCCCACCACAGTTGATACTCTCCCCTACCGCGCAGGATTCCTGTCAAGATAAAATAATACTCCTATACTACACTTGGCAACAGCGCTCCGCTTCAGCATTGGCCAGCGTTCATATGCCTTTAGCTTTTGCGAGCGGTATAGTGGACTTGTTTACTATCAAATGAATAAACGAGAGTACATATGAGTCATCCATGCTGCCAGATCTAATGCTCGGGACCTCAAACCTTGTATTTTCGACGGAATCTTGTTGTGGAAAATTTGTATGCAGTACCATTAATTCCTCTATCAGCGTTAGACAAAAGTAGAAATTTTTTTACCAGTTTAGCATGAAATAAACAGACTACAGATGACACTACTAAGTGGAATGGATCAGACGCCAAAGTCTGTGACCCATTTTCAGGAGTTCCCGGACTCAAATCTTGTGAATCAACCAATACGCATTTTATTTATTTTTAATGGTTTTCCCACAATCGATAAGATAAATAATGGATTAAAATGAAATGAAATGTGTAGTTTTTAACGCCCGCTTTTACTAAATACGGCACAGCAGGCGGTGACACTGATGATACATGAGGTGTAGATGGAGCACCGGTGGAATGAGATGGCAGGGGAAACCGGATGTCGCAGAGAAACCCGCCCCAGTGCCGTGTAAAATAATGGATTAATTAATTAATTAGAGCCAACTGAAAAATTGAATACCATGGCCGGGATTTGAACCACGGATCTACTGGATTCCGTCCAGTTGCTCTACCCCTTGAGCTACCATGGTCAACGTGCCTTCCTGACATTAAATTCTCCAAATGACTCTTTATATTTCCCGGTAGACCACTTAGGGTTCTTATATTTGGGAGAACTACTTGTGGCGACCTTAATTCTTTAAGGATTAATTCCTCAATATAAATTTACATTAAAAATAATCAGCGATAAAAATCCTGGTAATTAAGTACTTACAATAGTAAGTCGCCACAAGTGGTTCTCTCAAATATGAGAACCCTAAGTGGTCTACCGGGAAATAAATGAGTCAGTTGGAGAATTTAATGTCAGGAAGGCACGTTGGCCATGGTAGCTCAAGGGGTAGAGCAACTGGACCGAAACCAGTAGATCCGTGGTTCAAATCCCGGCCATGGCATTGAATTTTTCAGTTGGCTCTAATTAATTAAAAATCACCCATATACCGTAGTAATGTATTTGAAAAGGATTAATTTTTTGAGGATTAATTCCTCAATATAGATTTACATTAATAATAGATTAATATTTACGTCAAAAAGTAACAAAGATTAGAATATATGTTAACAGCAATTGCGCGTTCGTTTATCTACAGATACTGAAAGTTGGAATGTCACTGTTCGGCAGGTGTAGAAGCAGAGATTCAGTTACCTAGTACTAAGACCTTATTGCACGCATGTCAAAGCTGACATTGTTCATCAGCTGCAGCAGAAGAGGTACAGTTGTCTAACACGAAGACCTCTGTGGAATCAGGATGATGCAGGAGTGAGATCTACAAAGCTAACCGGCCGCCACACACCGAGGTATTCTCGAGGTATGTCCTAGCAGATCCGTCACGATATGACCACGTAGTTAAAATGTCTTAAACAGAAAGAGAGGAGGGCTCAATGTTTGTGATGCTGATACACAATTAAGCAGGGGCGGCTTCTCAGTAGGGTAGCACGTTTGCGCTACAACCAAAATGCTGGGTCTCTCTTTAATACAATGGCACGTTCCATTTGGAGCTCATTTTGACCTTGTCTAGTGCAGTGGACCTCAGTGTATTGTTTGCAGGTGCCGAATAGTTTACTCCCAAATGCAATGGGTAGGTATAGAGCAGGATGGACCTAGGGACCGCCGAGGCAAGTAAGGGGGAAGTGCAGGGCTTAGGGCAGCATAAGGTTGGTTAACCTAGCAGCCAGAGAATAGTGGATGCCAGGCCTTCTCCTGCTTTCAGCGTCATATATTATTCTCATATTAAATGTTTGCATGGGTCAACTATTACCCGTACATAGCCACAACATTTGTGCCGTGTTTTGTTAGCTGTGCCGTGATTTGAGTAGTGCATCAGAGTGATTTATTTAAATACAGGTAAACTGTGTTATAAGGAGAAACAATGAATTCCATACAGTATCTATTTGCACATCCTTTTTAAAAAAATGAGCTTAGAAGAAAGTGAAATTAAGCAACTTGGAAAATTCACGCGGAAACTAAAAATCACACAGGTAGTTAAAATAAAAAACAAGATGCTTTAACAGAAACTTTAACAACGATGTATATGAGAAATATAATCTGATGTGTGGTAGTGATATTAAAAATGCATTGTTTTGCTTTCCTTGCGTTCTGTTTGGCTGTGAAGATCCATGAACAAAACATGGCATGCATGACTTGCAGCACCTTCATGCTCGCGCTAAACAACCATGTAACTTCTAAACTGCACATGAAACGCAAAGTTATTTTGCTATGCTTTGCAATGTAAAAATAGCAAAGCAGATGGACAGTACATATCGGAGAACAATTGAAGAACACAACCAGAAAGTGGCAAAAATGGTTATGTTTTAAACATTATTGTTAACTGCATTAAGTTTTGTGGAGTGTTTGAGTTAGATCTGCGAGCACATGATGAGTCAGCTACGTCAAGCAATCCTGGTATATTTCGAGGACTTATAAAATTAAGTGCAGAGCTAGACTGTGTTCTGAAAAACCCATCTGGAGAATGCTACAGTTTTTAAAGGGACCTGCAAGACAATCCAGACGAATTCTTGCAATGTATCCTTGAAGTCTGTTATGAAAAGGTATCACAAGAAATAAAAGACTCCCCAGTTTTAGCTGTATAAATCGGTGAGTGTTACGCTCTAGGGTGTTTTTGAAATAAGCATGTTGCGTTATACACTGTGAATTACCGTTAACTTGTGTATACAGCAGCCTATAGTGACAGGCTTAAAGAACTGTTACTTTAAAAAAATTAAATTGCAGGGATAACTTTGTGAACTACCGAGCCACTAGCCGCCGCTGCAATTAAGAAATAAAGCATTTTATGCGCCTTGGTAAGCTAGAAAGGCACACTTAGATGCAGTAGAAATATCTTCTTCCATAAGAGTGAAGGAGTGAATAATAAATCTTGTTGATGACTCATCTAAAATGTGACTGAAGAGAAATGTTGTCGCCCACAACAAAGGTGACAAGAAAGAGTTTGTGAAATAAAGATCACGAAAACAGGAAACGTTGCATCAGTCTAGTTAAGTTGTTATATACGATCAACTTAAACCATCAGGAAAATCCTGTGGGTTTTAAGAAATATTGTGTCACGTAAATTAAGATGATAATAAATAAACAGTCACGCCGAGACTAACGAACTCTTGGCAACATACAATGTGACAAATGTATCCAAAGTAGTGCCATTGATTAATATATCTAGAGAAAATTTACACAACTGTAGCAGGGGCAAAAATGATGTATGGGACGGAGATATGGGTCTTGGAGAAGGGGAGGGGGTTACAAATGTGGATGTGATTCATAGATACTTTTGCAAACAAGTTTCAGACATACCAAGAGCTTCACCAAATGGAATGGCATAAGCAGAATTGGGAAGATTGGGAACCAGAGGGATAATGTTGTAAAGGGTGTTAAAATATTAGGCGAGAATTAGAAGTTTAAATGAGCAGAATATTGTAAATCAGTGCTTGATAGTACAGGAAAAACTAATTCTGAAATTTTGTGAACACCTACATATTTGGGTCAACGAGTTTTGCATTTATTAAAACATTTGAAACATTTGAAAACATTTAAGAAACAGACTGACTGCTTTTGTCTCTATGAATTTTGTCTATCACTATGTTTGGGTTAATTATGTTAGCGATTAATCTAGCTGTCGAAAATTATTGCCAAAAATTATAATTTTATTTTTGGTGCAGTCTTATAAATTGGAATTCTTTCCTTAGTTTTAAAAGTAACTGTTTCAGTGTAGCAAAATACTTGTATTTTAAATTCACATTTAAAAGCGATAATGTGTATGCAATTTTGTCTTTAACTTCTGCCACACTTCACTTCAATGGCTACATATTTTAGAGTATAAAAGTTAACTTTTAGCTCAAACTTTTAGCTAAAGGATATTTTTGCGTAGAAATTTCCTTCTTCTTATTCTTCTTTAACCCTCCCTTGGTCACGGTGCATCCAGAAAGCGCCAGGCGTCTGTTTTTCTTGCACCGCTTTTAGGTTTTTCACTTTGAAACGCCACCGCACTCATTCTCTCCTTGGCTGATAATGTATTGCTGGTATTTTGATAAGCCGTTATAACTAAAGTTACACACAATGCGAATTTGAATATTTGCATCCATTGGAGCCCTCACGACCGAACTCGTCCATTCTTCCTACAGTGTCTGGAACGAGCAAGACAGATGGTCTGATCAACCCAAATGAATTAGAGTTAGCTGTCACATAAGCTGCCACCAAGTTCACATAACCTATAAGAAGTGCAGAAAGGTATTTTTGTTTGGAACAAATGAACAGATGATATGTCATGAATGATTTGCGAGTTTGAATTTGGAAACATAGGATAGCATAAAATAGGAAAACAGAGGGCAAAAGGATTTTATGGTGATGATGGGATGATGGTGTTCTCGGAGTCTGCGGCGCTCAAGTGTAGCGGGATTATTCTCACTTGCACTGGTCCCGCGTTGCGACTGGGGTTGCGGGTGGAATTCAACCCTCCTGGAAGAAGATGATGAAGCCACGGGTTGCATTCTTCTCGATTTGAATTTTTGATTCAGATTTGACACTCTAATGTATCGTTGTATATAAAATATCCTGTGGTGCTTCAGTCGTTATATAAGAACCCTTTTCTCAGGCGTGGTCACAAGCAAAAGAATCATTTAGTTAAACTCAGAAATAAGTAAAGTTTGTTTAATTTATAAACATCCAAACTTGTAATTTAATTGCGATACTTTATGCCTAGTTTTATACAACACTTTACATAAGAATGATGTTTCTTCGATACAATTTATCGGAAAATCTGTTTTAACTATTTTTAATATTTTAGTCCTTTCACTTCGATATTCCACAATCCAAAACACGTCTGTCCTCTTCGACGTTACGCAATAGAAATAACGCTTTCTTTCCTCACTGTTTTACCAAAATTATTGATTTTTCACTCTCTCGTTGCTATCACTACCAATCAAACTTAATTTTTACCTGTCCACGTCACACATTTACATAATCTCATTTTTAAAACTACCAGTCATAAAATAATCACGTTATTCCATTTACAAGTTGCGCCATCCCATAATCTACTGGATTTTAACAATTTCTTTGCTTACTTATTCTAACCTGTCCCTATTGACTCTTAAACCACATATTTAAACATTTTATAAATCTCGGGTCATAAACCAAAACGACCGTTACAGAGAATAAGTAGCATGTGTTATAGCTAGGGAGCGGATTTATAGGCACTAAAAATGTGTGAAATAGGCAGGCAGAAAGGCACTAAAATTAGCAAAATAGGCACTTAAATAGGCACTAAAATTTTGCTAAGTAAACGGTTAGAAATACACAATTTTAATAAAATGGCTCCTAAAACGCACTATAAATGCATTATAAGAAGATGAAAATCATTGTAACATATGTTGCAACAAATCCGCTAAACGCACACTATTTTGCGGTTTTCTAGGCGAAATAGTTCTTCATTTATTCCAAATTTCATAAATGGCTCCACAGCAAGTAAA
The DNA here is from genome assembly GCA_030765055.1 of Mantis religiosa. Lineage (NCBI taxonomy): Eukaryota > Metazoa > Arthropoda > Insecta > Mantodea > Mantidae > Mantis > Mantis religiosa. The sequence continues at coordinate 164,852,779 of CM060953.1, read as the reverse complement.
AATAACAGACGTTGTGGTATAATTAAAATACATATAAATCCACTTCACTAAGTAAGAACTATAATGTGCAGAAAGGTTTTGAGTAATTAACTATGTAAAAATAAATAACCCATGGCGCGACAGCCCTTAGAGGGCCAAGACCTACCAACCCGACTGCCGGCCTCACGTCCACTTACCACGGCAGAGGTGGACGATCATCCAACCGATACTGGGAGGAGATGTGGTCAGCATCTCAGCCTCTCCCAGCCGGAATGTTGGTTTTCGTGACCAGGGCCGCTAGCGTAAGCTCCTCACCCTCCTCACGATGCTGAGTGGGCACCGATCCTATACCCGGGACCTAAATTCCCCACCACATGGGTGGGATCGAACCCGGGCCGCTTTCCGTGGCCAGGGACCAAAGCATGCTGCCTTAGACCGCTACGCCATGGCGCAGGACAATTAACTATGTCAAAAAACAAAAACATGGGTCTTAATGGTGAAAATTAAAATATCTGAAGCTTTTGTTAGATTTATTTCAAATTTATTCCGCTTATTTTTCTGATCGATCAACGATGGAATAATTACTAGTTTCAGTTTTATAGTTACAATAGTTTCTGAGAAATTATGTGTAAATTACAGGTAATTTTCAAAATGTCCCTCATACTGTAATTTTAAAAATTATTGCTTGGGGTATAAGTTTCTGTACCCATTTTAACCTATTAATGACCTGCACTTATATGAAAAATTTGTCTTCGCCATATCAACGAAGAAAAGAAGTAATCATACCTATTTAACAAGTTTTATTTTCCTAAGCGTTTTCAGAAAGAAATAAGCATTTTCAATAATAATAACAAAAACACAACAAATGTAAATGGGTACACTTAATATGCAATTGCCCTTACAGGCATGTTTAGAATTTCATACAGATTAATAAAGAACTGCATCCTGTGGAAAATTTTGAAGTTAGAAAACTGTAGAAGATATGGAATCTGCGAACTCTGCGGTTAAAATTACGTAATAGCAGGTGTAGGGTTATTTAGATAGTCATGTGACGTTTTCTGTGGTGCCTCTAGAAAAAAATTATATTAATTAAACATGTCTATATTAATTTTAAGACAAAAAACTAAATTTGGTATTGTAAGTTTTGGGCCAATTTGCACAGATGTGTCTCCTTAATAAAGCCCTTTTTGTATATCCAATGTGCTGCAGTAAGACATTTCTCTTCCTCGAAAACTTGACGTTGAAACCAACAAATGCAAAAGCTGTTGTCACAAATTACAAGCAGAAGAAATTTACTAGAAAGGCAGTTTTAGTCTCTAATAAGCAGAATAGGCACAAACGTATGAAATAGGAATATATAGGCACTATAAAACTAAGAAATTAGGCTTATAATTGTAGGAAACGTGCTTATAACTTAAAAGCCTAAGTTTCTGAACGATGAAATAAAATAGGCAAATAGGACAAAATCCACTCCCTAGTTATAGCATGCAAATCTTGTTTATATACTTTATTTTGATTTAATAAGTTCTTTTATTTTTTCAAACTATATTTTAACATCTGCTGCCTCTTTGGTTAATTCTTCACTATCGTTTGTGTTAACCTATCATGTAGTAGTATTAGGATTAAAAACGAAAGTAAAATATTAATCGAAGCATTCTAAAAATAATTAAATATATTCACAAAAATCAATAAAAGTATTTAAAAGGTAATTAGCGCCTATAGGTACATACCGCACGACCGCCGTTGGGTTAACTTCCCTAGTTTCACCACTATTGTGGTGTTAATGGATTATTGTTTCTCTGTCCCTTGTACCTTTACGCGTTGGGTTGAGGAACAGAAACTCTGGATGGGAGATCAGCACGAAGCCTGGTTTTAGAAATTGACACAGCTTCTAGATGTTTAAGCCTAAGGGTTTCTTTGTTTATAAATCCGTCTTCGATTTCTCTAATTTTCTTGAGCATTTTCTTCTGCGAATAACATTTAATGATATACATGACATGTTTTCAGGTAATTACTGAAAATAGTTAACTTTCAAAATGATATAAACCTTCTACGTAGGAAGTGTCAGGGATCTATTTTGGTATTAATAAAATCGTTGACTTTGTCAAATGTTGATAAATACGAGTAAGGTGATGATATAGGCAGAAACATAATCTTATATAATTTAATAAACAAACACATTGGATAAAAATTTGTCAGTGAAATTAAAAGATTTGCGTCTACCTTATCTAAACATTCAGTGTCATTTTTTAAATAGTTTTAGAGATCGGCCATGGATTTAGCAAACTTAACATTCCTGGGTGGAGGTTCGGTGGTGTTTCGGATGTTCAGGGAACCATAAACACAATTTAAATTGAATTCTCATCTTCAAGATTTTAATGGGGCGTAATACCACAAGTAGGCGGTAGAGAAAGTGCACGCTTGTCTAATAAGCAGCGTCCATTGAGGAACAATCACGTCAGTAACAGTTCGTTTTAACTGCAGACACAGGTGTTCTAAACAGGAAGTAAGAAAACCAAACAAGCAATGCATTGCAAAACATCTGAGCAGCTGGACTACTGACACACGCTTCCTGTTCTCTGTTAACTGTAGAATGTTTTGTTTATTTTACTATTCCATGAGCTTGAGACGGGATGCAAACCACGAACACTCGCAAACAATACAAATTAATACAGATAATTACATATTCTTCCTTATAGTTATGCAAAATATTAAGCTGAGAGCTAAATATCACTTGATATTAAATAACAAAAGCAAGGAGCGCCAGACTTTCGAGTCTCTAAATCTCGTGTATTTTCTTTCCAACATTCAGATGTTTATTGTGACACTATGGAAAGAGTATGGAATAAGCGGCCTGCGCTTTCTAAAAATTTGACTGTGGCTTCATCCTCGTGTATCCCGTTTGTGGCTGCACAAAATTTTTAAGGTAGCTCTTTCTGCAAACGTAATATTAATTAACACGAAGTAAGTGCAAGGAAAAACAACCCTTTACTAAAAATAGCTGGTAGAAAAAATGTTAAAATATATCATATTGGATACTCAAATGAATGTAACAGAAGCTCATATACAGAGTGAATATAAAGTACCGATCATTTTTTGAGAAAACGTAATATTAGATTCCAAAACATACACGTTTTGTAATCCATATGACATGGTAACACATAAAACATGGGAGTTTTCTCTTAGTCTCATTTGAAATGACCAACTTGCACTTTTACACAGGTTTCCCAGGGTCGCACCACTGCCTCAAACATTTTGGTCAGCATTGCAAGTATAATGCTGTGTACTGTCTGTCTGATACCCTCCAAGAATGGCAGTGGGATTGATTTTAAATTTGTAGAATTGTGATTTCATGTATCCCCATGCAAAAAATCAAAACGGTATAAGTTCTGGAGAACGCGGAGTCCACATGTAATATGAACCCCACATGTGGTATGAACCAATCCATTGATGTGGGAATGTGTCAGGTACTCCCGAATATGTGGAGGAGGTCCATCGTGTTGGAAAACCACAGTATTCATGATACCATCCTCCTGTAGCTGTGGCTGAAGGAATTGTTGTATATCAAGATACGAATGGCATGTAACTGTTCTTTAAGCAAAGAAAAATAACCCACACAACTTCGATTTTGTCATCTCCAACCACATATTGACTTTGGGGATGTTTCGTTCCCACTCCATGATCTGATCTGGCTGTTCATCCGCTCACACTCTGCAGTTGTGTATGTTGACCGTGCCACGTATGTGGAAGATGGTCCCATCGCTAAACAACATATTTTGCAACAAAATGGCCTGTTCAACTGCCTGAAACACGTCGTAACCCATTGCTTCACGACAAGTGCAGTCTTATCTTTCCAGTGCATGTCAAATTTAGAGGTGGTATGACTTTCTTTTTAAGTGAAATGCAGAATCTTCCACACTGTCGATTCTGGCACACTACTCATTTATTTCAAACTATTAAAATTATTAGCCAATATAACTTGTGTTATTCACCTATCTGCGGATACCTTGAGAGAAAGATGACAGAGATCGCCAGGGAGCAGTATAAGTCGTCATCAATCACAGAGGGGATATGACATCAGAATCATCGCACACAGGTAGACGTCATCAGCTTGTCCATATATATTGAAAACAAAGTGGAAAGCAAACTGGTGTCCTGCCTCTCATTTTAATTTGTCTGTTTTCGTAAAATGGACTGTTTTCGTAAAAACAATTATGTACTTATTTATACGTTATAACAATTGAAATAAAAACACAAATGTTATACTCTATGCTGATGTAGCAGTAATACAAATAGATGAAGAAAGCCTTCAACGTTCCGTGTATAAAATGTATTTACTGAGAAAAGAATACAATCTAACTATATCCACAAAGAAAAGGAAGATAATGGCACATCGAGGAAAATATCCTGTAAGATCAAAAATAAGAATTGAAAACAAATATCTGGAACTCTTTCGAATTTCAGCTATTTGGGCTGTGATATAAGCTTTGATTTAGACAAAGACATAGAAAACAAACTAAACAAATTTCAGCAGATATGTGGAACTACGGGGGCTGTTCAATTAAGAACGATCACAATTTTTTTTTTGGACAACGTACCCTTACTGATCCTCATAATTTTGATGGTCCTTCTCAAAATAGTCTCCCCTAAATGCGATGCACTTTTCCCAGCGTTTCTGCCAGTCTTCAAAGACATGCTGGAAATCATTTTTGAGAGATCCTTCAAAATCGCATCCGCAGCCTTCACCACTGCTTCTGATGATGGATAATGCCTACCACGAAGACGTTTCTTCAAGTTAGGGAATAGAAAAAAGTTACATGGGGCTAAATACGGACTATAGGGAGGGTGAGGGATGCACTTCACGTAGATTTTTGCAAGATATTCAGCAACAACATTGGCAATATGCGGCCACGCATTATCGTGGTGCAGCATCCAGCCTGCTTCACGGAAATGTGGTCTTTTGCGCCTGATATGGACTTGCAATGTTTTCAGGACATCCGTGTAGTATTGTCTAGCTACTGATGTGTGTGCAGGTACACCATGCTGGAAAAGCATTCCATTAATATCAAAGAATGAGATGATCATAACTTTTCCAGCAGAAGCAAACACTTTTGCTTTTTTGGTGGTTGGTAATGAAGGAGATTTCGACACTTAGCTTTGCTGTTTGCTCTCAGGATCAAATTGATGTAGCCAAGTTTCATCAGCAATGATCACGTTTGAAAGAAACTCCGTATCTTCCTCTAACATCAACTTTAACTGCATGCACACCTGCATGCGAATGTCCTTTTGTTCGGGAATCAACAGTCTTGGAACCCATGGCGCACAAACACGTCTCATGTGTAATGTTTCTGTCACCAACGTGTGGGTGGCACCCAATGAAATGTTCAGTATTTCAGAAAGTGATCTTAAAGTAATTCGTCGATCCTCTCTCACAATGACAGCAGCAGTGTTAATGTTTTCTTCTGTAAGAGCAGTAACTGGAGCACCGGGCCCACGTTACTTTGAAACACATTGTCTCCCCTCTTTAAACATTTTAAACCACCTTCTAGCTGTGCTGTAAGGAAGAACAGATTTTCTATAGGCCTCCTGCAACGTTATATAGGCCTCAACAGAAGATTTGTTGAGACGAAAGCAGAATTTCAAAGCCGCATGTTGCTCCTCGCGTGTTACCTCCATTGCAGCGGTAGGCGATACTTAACATATCAGAACTTGCTTGGTTCTTACAGATGGGAACCAGAAGTACCAACAATGAAACTACTATGGCGTGTTTGTTTCATATTAAGCTAACAGAATATACTAAGATTAAATTTTAGTGCGAAAAAATATGAGCGTAAAAAATTATGATCATTCTTTATTAAACAACCTTCGTACAACAAGAACATTGAAAAACAAAGCAAGGAAAGAAACAAAGCTACATTTTATAAAACGAAGGCAGGTCCAGTGCTATGTACGGAAGTGAGTCCTGGATATTAAAAGTAAGATACAGGTAGCAGAAATGAGTATCTTAAGAAGAGTTGAATGTACTAGACGAGATTTAATAAGAAATGAAACTATTCCGAGAGGAACTAGGTATATATAAATTACAGAACAAAATAGAAGAACATATACAGAGTTGTAAAGAACATATGAATAGATTTGACGAAGAAAGAGTACTGATTTTAATAAGAAAATATAATATTCGTGGAAGAAGGAATGTAGGACGCCCTAGAAGAAGGTGGGAATTTTTGATTGAATGCGAAGATTGAACAGGCAGAAATGACTAATCTCTGAAGTGAAGAAGAAGAAGAAGAAGAAGAAGAAGAATTTAAATGAGTCGGATGTCAGTTTTTTAGTTTAATTATATGGCAATGTTTGTTGCTATACTTTTTGCTGTGGAACGTTTGCAGGAAACCCTACACTCAGGACACACGTGTCCCAGTGAAATCTAACACGTAGACCACACCTGCGACACAGAACTGAGGAAATCGTGCTGTTCTCATCCCCCATACTACCTGATCTGGCGCCAAGAGATTTTCATCTTTTGGGCGGTACCAAGTAAAACTTAGGTAACCGGAAATTCCACAGCGATGCTGAGGCTCTAAGGGCGGAGCGCGAATGATTTCGCACCTGACCACAGATGGTACATCGTTCCTGATGGTCAAACCATAATGTACAAGTGAACGAGTCATAGTTATAAAAACAGAGGTTAATGGGGAAGGATGAGAGCTGCTTAAAGAACTAAAAAGGACGAGAGCAGCCTGTTCCGGAAACAACTGTGGTTCAATCTCTACATCCGGTTGCGAAATTTCTTGTGAAGAAAGCAGTATGATGTAGGTTGCGTTCAGCACTCTTGACACGGATACTGCCGTGTCTGGTATACTGAAGGAGGGATTTATAGTCACATATAAACGATAACTTCACCTTACAATTTCTTTGAACACGATTGACTTACTGTGACGTAAACATGTTAGTAATAATACTACTTTTATGTTACGTATTGTAGTAAAATAATATTAAGTTCTAATTAAAAGGGGAATACAAATAATCTAATAATTTATATTAAACATCATATTTACTTGCATTTTATAAATGATTTGTATCACTGAAGCTCAGTATAATAGGTTTATCTAAAACAGGTAGGCAAATGATCATATGGACACATTGTCACTAACTAGCATTGAATTAGGTATAACTATTAATTTACGCTCTAAATTCACATTTTGGCAGTACCAAATACATATAGAAGTATCAGTATAAAATATTCGAGAACTGTTCCAAAGGAATGATCATAATTTTTTTACGATCATAATTTTTCGCACTAAAATTCAATCTTATTATATCATGTAAGCTTAATACGAAACAAACATGCCGTAGTAGTTTCATTGTTGGTACTCCTGGTTCCCGCCTGTGAGAACCAGGCAAGTTTAGACATATTCAGTATCACCTACCGCTGCAAAGAAGGTAACATTCAGTTGAAGTTGATGTTAGAGGAAGATCCGCAGTTTCTTTCAAACGTAATGACTGCTGATGGAACTTGGCTACATCATTTTGTTCCTCAGAGCAAACAGCAAAGCTCAGTGTGGAAATCTCCTTCATCACCAACCTACAAAAAAGCAAAAGTGGTTTCTTCTACTGGGAAAGTAATGGCCATGTCATTCTTTGATATTCATGGAATGGTTTATCAGCATGTTGTACCTGCACACACATCAGTAACTGGACAATACTACAGGGATGTCATGAAAACATTGCAAGTTCATATCAGCCGCAAAAGACCATTTTTCCGTGAAGCTGGTTGGATGCTGCACCACGATAATGCGCGGCCGCATATTGCCAAAGTTGTTGCTGAATATCTTGCAGAAATCAACGTAAAGTGCATTCCTCACCCTCCCTATAGTCTGGATTTAGCCCCATGTGACTCTTTTCTATTCCCTAACTTGAAGAAACGCCATCGTGGGAGGCATTATTCATCATCAAAAGCAGTGGTGAAGGCTGCGGAGACGATTTGGAAGGATCTCTCAAAAATAGTTTCCAGCATGTCTTTGAAGACTGGCAGAAACGCTGAGACAAGTGCATCGCATTCTGGGGAGACTATTTTGAGAATGACCATCTAAATTATGAGAATGAGTAAAGGTACATTGTCAAAAAAAATGTGATCATTCTTTATTGACCAGCTTCTTACTATCTTTTACACTTTATTTACTGAATCCCATTATTCCCTTAATGGATGGCGAACTATAAACATTTCTTTAAATTTCCACTTATCAGTTACTATGTAACTTTATTATCAGTTTTAGATAATTTCTCTCTTTAATACGTTTGATTTCCCAAGCTAATTTGTAATTGTTGAATATATTATAAATTGTTTATAAACAGCACTTTGATCTGTTTGCCCGCCTCGATAGCGTAGATGGTAGCGTGTCTACCTCACGTTCAAGAGGTCCCGAGTTAGAATCTCAGTTAGGGTGAGATACCTGGATAAGTTTTTACCGGGGTGTTTCCTTATCCTTCAAGACGAATGTCGAGTAACTATAAGAAGTATTGAACCTGGACTCATTTGAGCATACTTTCACCCAATTCATCCACCGTCCGATATGACTTAACGTTGGAGGAGGTATATTGCAAAAAAACAAATCTCTGTTTGCAATTAAACAATTTTTATCTGTTTAGTCAATATCTTATTTTCATCCAGTGTGAAAAACAAAACAGCAGTCGTCTTATTTATAGGCAAGGCGATAAAGTTTTATTAAAATGATCGATTTTGTCGTGGAAATCTAAGAGTGCTTTTCAGCTGTCCATTTACCATACACTTTATTCCGATGAATAGCGGCTGTTGTATAATTACATAAAGTAGTGCATCTGCTGACATTCGGAAAGATATCAGTCAGCCACTGCTTCAAATACTTCTACTTGAGCTTTAAGTAACACAGATGCACTAAATATATTGATATATTTAGCTAAAGATGCCAAGGATATTCTAAGATGTATAAAAATGTTTACGTAAAATCTCTTATATACATAAACGAAGGCCTAATTGTTTGAATCTTATAAATATTTTCAACAGTGGCTTACTGGATCAGAGTGAAATAATAACTGTAATTTAAGGTTGATGTACCATTAATAAATATTACCAAAATATTCAAATTACAATAAAAGTTACAATTGCATATACAAATTCATAGTATCCGTTTATGCTACGAAAAGTAGACCTTAGTAACTAGGTCATTACGGACAGTATAAAATTACTCCATTTTATATCTCTCAAACACGCACATACACACACAAGCTTACGATTCTAAATAAAGGAACATAAGAGGCAAATGTCGAGCTCTACATATCACCAAATTTAATGAGCCCCTTTCCTGAATTGATGTCTATGAAAGTCGTTCTTGAATTTCTATTTTTGTTTCAAAGATATTCGCGCTGCGAGTCGCTTGTGCAGTTTTGTGTCGTGTCTGCACTTTTTATTATGCGTGTCAGCAATTTATTGTGAGATTTTGGACCTGGATTTGTTTCTCAGTCTTGGGTTTTACGACTTTTCTCATGCTAGTTAAGGGGGACTATATAAATGAAGTTATATTATAATTTATTAGGGATGTATAAAAATTCCCACACATCCAGCTAGGATTTGAACTCACTTCTTAGTTAAGAACCCGGAACAAAGACTGCTCGACTAAATTATGCTTGCTCTTAGATAAAACTATAACAAGTTCACACTATCTCCTAGACCAGGAATTTTTCTGCTGCATGCTACTCTATCCCCCTCTCCATTTTTATATAGGTATTTAGGCATCAGAAAAAATATTTTTCCTTTCTAATTTACGTCATTCAACGTTACGTCATGTCGAATGATAAATGAAATAGGTAAAATGATGCTCAAATGAGGCCAGAGTGCATGGAACTTAGAGTTATCGACATTCATCTTACAGGATAACGGAAACCTAGAATAAATCTTATCTAGAAAATTCACCCTGAATTTGGTAGCTCTTTAAACGAGTGGCAGACACACTACCGTCTACGCTACCAGAAATTTATAATCAAAATAAACAGTTCAAGTTCATAATGGAACTAACATTTGAAAAGAAAGTATATACCTCTGTATCACCAGAAGTTTCCAAATGCACTACTCCAAAATATACAAAAAAGTTTAATCTAAGTTTGATTGTCTTTGGAATAGTACACATTCACATAGAAACATTAACACAAATGCAATACGACACAAAATCTTATGACCAAGTTAATAAATGAGAACATTCATAATGTTTTATTTAAGATAAGCATGAACACTGTAGCCAAATGCTAACATCAAATCTTGTTAAGGGATGAGAGGGAGAAAGCAGAAGGGGAGGGTACTATCCTACCATCTGGAAAGAGAAAGGAAGAGAAGTGGAGTCGTTTAATGGGATGTTAACTAATTTAAAATCGTCGTTACAAAAATATTTAAAAATATATTAAAACAGAAGATTTAAAACTGATTGTAATAGGTTCTTATTCCTATTATATAGTCCGACTTCGTAAAATGTTGGAGGTTTCAAAATATTTGCACTTAGTTTACTTAGTTTTGACAATGTTACTTGACACTGTGAATGGCACAACAAATCGTATATTCATGTGGTTCATGTATGTTAAAATTTGTATGTGAATGGCTCTTAAATATTCTAAATATACCAAAAATAGAACTAGGTAAGCACTATAAGACCCACAATTTGTCACGTCCAAATTTGCTTTTTCACCACAGAAAGTAGCAGTAAACGCTCCTCGAGCTAAATCGAACTCATTTGTTAATATTATAACCTTGGAAGCATGCTTTAAATTAGTGCAAATAGAAGATAGCAACTTAGTTGTGAGTGATACACGTTTTAAGGGGAGAATGGACAACCACATCTGGTATACCCTCATATCCACTTGAGAGCGTTCTGTTCCCACATGTTACAAAAAGAAAGGGAGAACTTACTCGTAATGGCACCACTTTGCCTTCTGATAAGCAACAGTAGCTCTTCACAACAATTTTTCTCCCAGCTCCCATTAAAAGGAGACGCAGATTTTGGTGTTTCATGTAGCGAGGTCAACATCTGCCCACTTAATATTTGTGTAGCTCCATTCCACGTGACAGGACCAAAGATTCTCTACAGTCCGTTCCGTATAACTTCATTCCGTACGTTTAACTGTCACATATACTGAAACCTTATCCACTTCCTCTGAATTAAGTTGTGGATTCGAGCTGTAATGCGATCCATATAAACCTGAACCATTTCAATAGGCCATAACTTTTGAAGCAATAATAGGACACACGTGCAACTTTGGGAGAATATAATACACAATACTATTTGCATCTCAGAGAAAATGTTGGAAGTGTCCTCCTCCAGCATCTATACATATTTGCACTCATCTCACCATAGTCTGAAGTTTCACGGAGAGTATGCTCGCCAATGTTACTTATTTCGTTTCGAATGTATTCCTTGGTAACATAAATTGTCCTAGGCCTATTCTTGTACACTCTCTTTTTAGACACCCCCACAAGAAACAATCCGGTGCGGCTAGATCAGGAGATCTGAGGGACCACAGACCTTTTGAGATTATCCGATTATCAAAGAAGCTGGCTACAGGTTTCATGGTGTCATTAGATGTATGGCACGTTGCTACATATTGCTGGAAATAACCTTCTCTCAATTCAATATCATCCAGCTGCTCCAAGATACCCATAAAAACCTCAGCGTCTACAGTCGTATCAAAGAAAATGGGACCAACGATACATAGATGCTAGTGGAGGACACTACCAAAATTTTCTCTGAGATGTAAATAGTGTATTGTAATCTCCCAATTGTGTATTATAATCTCCCAAAGTTGTACGTGTGTCATATAAATGGTTTGAAACTTATGGCTTATTGAAATGGTCCAGGTTTATATGGATCTCACTATTGTTTCGCACTGAACATGATCAGTTATCTTAATATACAAAGATATTCTCAAATTTACATGTTATAAGCGTTATATGAATAAAATATGATATGCATAAAAGAAATAGTGCAGCTAAAATCGGTGTAAATTCGGAACATCAAGGTAGGAGGAATCTTCGGGATAGCAAAAGCATGTGGAACTAATATGAGAAATGTAATGGTACTCTCATGGTCGAGACACTTAATTTTCATAACATTCTATCATTTAAATTCTGTAAATCTTGGTGCAAATGGACCACATTATAGATCAGTCTTGTTGGGAAGGTGTTGTAAAATAGCTGGAGACACTTTTAAAGCTTGGAGGTGGTTATTTATCGCGTTTACTGAAATACAAATACATCATTGATATTCCATAGTACTATCTGAAAATGGAGTGATACAAATATCATTTTTGTGAAATTTGAACATATCTATCGAGAATCTCCAAACAGTTTCGGAGATGATCCAGAACCTATACTATACTCTTCACTTTATAATTTTGGTATAAACACACCATTAAAATTTCTATAACTACTTTACAATTAGGTCGACGTCCTGCTCAAGTCATAAATTATTTTTACAAACATTTTCCGTTCTTGGTGTCCTCTATACTTAACCATATTCTTTTAATCATGAACCAAACGAAGGTTCTTAATTTTACTAGAATATAATTTCGACTAAACATGTTAAATTATGTATGAAAATATTACATTTGAATACACGTAAAGAATCCTTTCAGTAGATTTATTATTGTGAATTTGTGGGTACCTGAAATTAAAAGTCCAGTTGCAGAAATTTCAAAATGCTCTTTATTTTCGTAGAAACACACTTTGGTCAACCCTTCAGTAACAGTAATGCGTAACATACACAACTATAATCTGCAAGGTCGAAAACCACAAACGGAATACACTTTCAAAACACAGCTGTACGAGTCCAATTCAATTACCACTCTCCAGTCCCCCTTGGCGAGTCGCGGCTTCCTTATATACCACTACTCATATTTCTAGATATTTCTGGAATGTTATGTAACAAACAAGAAATCGAAACTCCCAGTCAGCTATCTATCTGTTTCGGCAAGCTTTTATCTCCGCGCTGCACTATCTGTCCCTTATCTCCGCGCTGCACTGTCCCTTTGTGTGCGGTGGTCACGCATCATCGCAACAATTCGAGACAATATTTTTATTATTTCTCGAGGAACCTGTAGTGGTTAAGAGAAAGTAGGGTATCCGACCTAGATAAGATTTTACTGGAAATATGAAATTTTGTTGTAAATCAACACCTAACAAACCTGTAAAATCTTAAACGAAAAGTCGAAATATCAATTTGGTATGTTAATATATAACAATGTATTACTACAAAAATTTTAAAGAAAATCTCCTACCCTTAAATACGTGGAAAATTTATCGAGATCTTTGATTACCTAAACAGAATGTCTCTTGTTAATTTAAGTAGTTACCATATATAAAATATATTTACATTGAAAATAAAATGGGTATCACCTGATTACTGAGAATAGATTCTGAAATCCTCTTCATATTAATAAAATATTGTACATGTGGTAAACGGTAGACACACAATTTACTTCAAATAACTTTTTATAGTATCTGATACTTAGGGGGTATTTATTAATAATGATTCGTGTTTAACACTCAGCTTTTGTTTTAAAGTCCAATTAATTTGGTTGTTTTCTGTGATTGAGTAGCTTTGATGTAATGTACAGTTCTTAAAAATTGACAATCGCTATTGTTTATATGTGTATGAGAAATGGACTTCTGTAAATACTTATTTCAATTACAACAAAATTCATAAGGAAGCAAACATTTAACAGAGAAGCTTCAAAAGTTTACTTCAGCAATGGATAGTAACACGGTAGTCCAAGAAAAACAAAATTTATGGTGTTTAGAGAAAAGTGAATGATACTATAAAAGTATGCGTTAAAACAAAGGAAAGAAATGCACAAGATTAATATTTTATAAATTAAGGCCATGGCAGAAAAATACAAAAGGTGACATTAAGTAAATCAAATGAAGTTTTAAGAGAACCGGAAGAGTATAAGGCTTAGGCCATAAAGAAAAGATATAAAAGAGGCATTATACGGGGTCGGCTGAAAAGTCCCGGGCTTCTCATAGAGATGGCGCCACTGGGCCAGTTTAACCGATAGCATCATATAGATAGCTCTAAACTAGCTTGCATCCATAGTTACACATTAATAGCTTATTTAAATTTTAAATGACAGCATTTTAAACAAGACAAGTGTAGGGGTTTCACGAAAATGAAGGATTTGGAAAAACGCGCAGTGATTAAATACTTCCATTTGAAAGGCTTAACGCTTAAAGAAATCAAGGAGGTAATGGACAGTACATTAAAGGAACCTGCCCCTTTAAATTCAATGATTAAAAGGTGGGTTGCAGAGTTTAAAATGGGAGGTACCAGCACTATTGATAAGCCTCGCTCTGGACGCGCTGTGGAAGTTACGGAGATCATTGAAAAAAAATTATTGTTAATACCGTAAGACCGCCGGTTAAAGTTGTTTGAGATAGAAAAGGCTGTAAACGTATCAAATGAACGTACAGGTAATATTTTAATCTTCAGATCTTCAAGAAATTTACACTCTATACCCTTTTTCTTATGTGAGGCAAACATTAAAGGAGATTATCACCAACGACTGAAATGAATACTGGTTAAAAAGTGATTGTGGTGCTTTGACTAAGGATATATATTTCCCAACAGTTTCTGACAGACATAAATGTAAATTCGTTAATCCTAACTATGTTCTCACTCAATTCTTAACTGGACATGGCAAATTCTCAGCTTACTTATTTCAATTCAAAATCAAATCCACTTCTGATTGTATTTGTGGAAATCATCTTTAAGATGTCCCTCACAATTTATTTGATTGCCTATTTTTCTGTTTTGAAAGATACGAACTTGAATTATTGCTTCAATCTTTAGGTTACACTTTTTCAAAACCACTTACACATATTTTAATGAATTACAAAACTTATCAATATTTCATGGATTTCTTAAACAAAATATTTCTTAAGCTAAAGGATTCATCTTGATGTTTACTGTTTGTCAGCTTGTTATATTTTGTTATGCTTTTGCAAATTGTGTTATATTCATAAATTTGTAAACTATATTCCTAATATACCTTCGGGTAAAACAGGAATAAAAATTGGATAATAAATAAATAATATTTTAATTAATATTTTAGGCTTTCACAAGGTGTGTGCGAGATGGGTGCCGCGTTTTCTGACACCTGATCAAAAGCTGCATAGAAAAACTGTTTCTGTTGAGAATTTGGAGCTCTGCTGTAAAATTCCTAGTGAATTTTTGAGATAGTTTATTACCATGGATGAAACTCTGATACATCACTACACTACAGAAAGTAAATCAGTCAAAACAGTGGATTGCGCCAGGTTAACTAACTCCAAAACAGGCAAAGTAAATTTTGTCAGCTAACAAGGTTGTTACGAGTGTTTTCTGGGATCCACAGAGTAACGTTTTCATTTGCTATTTGCAGAAAGGTGAAAGTATCACTGGTGACTAGTAGGGAAGCTTAGAGCAACGTTTGAGTGCTGAGGTGAGAAGGAAAAGTCCTCATTTGGCAAAGAAAATTTTCTTGTTTATTCACGATAATGCTCCGGCTCTCGTTCAGATATTGCAATGGGAAACACTGGGAATCAAAGTTCGAATTGCTTTAACATCCACGCTATTAGTCCGATCTAGCACCCAGTGACTAATACCTGTTCCCGGACCTCAAACAATTTCTTGGAGGAGGAAGATTATACAGCAACCAGGTCATTGATGCGGTAAACAGTTATGTCGAGGACCATGATGGACCACTACAGAGATGGTTTAAACAAATGTATTACCCTTTCTGCAGATTATATTGAGAAACACCAGAACAGTGTGTGTATGTGTGTGTATGTGTGTCTGTGTGTGTGCGTGCGCCTGTCTTTTAATTGTGAAGCCCGGGACTTATCAGAAGACTCGCTGAAAATATCAAATAAACAAATCAAATTAATAAAACTAAAATGAGGTTATATTCAAATCATGAAATTAGAGGGACCACCGTTTCGTTTTAAGAATTAATAACCAATAGAGAACATAACTATTGGAAGATAAATAAAAGGTGGTACGAGCACCATATGTAAATCGCTACAGATGTCATGTCTGATGCTTGAATTGAAATATATACTTTGGAAACCCACTAATATATGATACAGGCGAAAGAAGGTCCTGTGAATGTATGCGCCTACTCCTCAAGGCTGCAGGCTCCAGCTCACATACCTACCTGGAGCGTACTAAGATACAGATCCCGCGTCACCTGTTGCATCGTCTCCCACACACGTGACGTCACAGAGTGTGTGTAGTAGTACGGGCGGGAACACCTCCCTTCTTCAGTCTGCCTTGCTGCGCGTGCCCAGTTGGATGTGAGTGTGCTGTGTTTATATTGTAGTGCACGTGCCCAGGTGTGGAGAAGACAGCCGTTGTCCACCACGTGCAAATGTTGATAAGTGTGTGTGCATGCACTTGTTAGTAAACAGAGAAACAGTGCAACGGTTCATTTTCATAGGTTACTAACATCAACTATCGTAATCATTAAGGGTACCCATGCTTGACATTTGTGAATGTTTTTATCCAAAATGTCGTCAGGTACTGCTCTACCAAAATTATAGATTCGGTTAAAATTTTGGACATATATGTTCATTAGCTGTTTAAAAATATATTTTATTTTACTTTTTTATGCTAATCAGGTGATCTATTGCATGCAGTACTCTTTATTTGAAAAAAAAAGAAATAATAAAAATACAACCAAATTAATTGAATACTAATTTACAAAACTGACATATAGAATTTATTGCACCTTTTGGTTCTTTCAGAAAACAAATTGAACATTTATAGTCAGTGTTCTAGAGTAATTTAAGTGTAGAAAATTCAGTACGACAGCTGTTCGTTTTATTATAACTTTCTGCCAAACATCTGCACAAGATTGGTTACAAATTACTTCGTCTAATATTTTTAATGCTTTATCTTTAATAACTACTCATGTTTTATATCGTGTCTTTGAACTTTCTTTTATTCAAGATTACTCTTTGTTTTAAAAGTTCATTTAAATAAAAACACGCAAATAGGGAATTTGAATCGATTCAGTGTAAAATACTTGTAGAATACATGGTAAGTAAGAACAAAATTTACATTTTCAAATGTAAAAGCCTTGTTCAGCCTATTTTTGTATACATTTTGAACATTTTGGTCTCATTTCAGCTGTGGGTACCCTTAAGATAAAACAGTTGCCTTTATATTATTAGCAGCATTTAATAAACGATAAAATTCGAAACAATGAGCTCTGCTCTATTTAAAACAACACGAAATAAGCAAATGAAGGGCGTTATATCTGATGTAAGAGATAGTTGTACCAACTGTTGGTAACCAACTGAAAATTTACTATCTTGCCTAGAAATCTTGTACGTTACAGTTCAATTCTTTTACAAGCGACCAAGCGTTGAACTTAATATACATTTATAATTATTAGCTTTATTAATCTTCAACGCGATTTCTCGTATATATTTTAAACTGTTTTATGGAACAGAATTGTTTAGTGTCTGAACCTACATATAACAAAACTTACGTACAATGTTTCTACAAAGAGAGTTCAGTTACCCTTTCACCCACTGCCTGCATATAGTAGGAAGCGGAAGTCGTTCAGTTCATGTAATCTATCGTGTTTATGTTTAACGTCTTCGAAAGGCGTCTTCGTTTCGAATGAACATTGTATACTTTCTATAACGTATAAAGCATAGAATATTGAGAAATATAGTGTGATCCATTAACACCTGAACCATTTCAATATGCCATAACTTTTGAACCAATAATACGACACACGTATAACTTTGGGAGAATATAATACACAATTGTAAGATTACATTACACTATTTACATCCCAGAGAAAATTTTAGAAGTGTCCTCCACCAGCATCTATATATGTTTGCACTCGTCTCACCATATTCTCTGAAGTTTCATGGGAGTAGCCTCACCAATATTACTTATGTCGTTTCGAATGGATTTCTGGAGAACATCAATTATCCGTGACCTATTCTTGTACACTCTACTTTTAGATACGCCCACAAGAAAAAATCCGGTGAGGTTAGGTCTGGGGATCTGAGGGGCCACATACCTTTTGAGATCATTCGATTATCAGAGAAACTGCTTACAAGTTCCATGGTGCCATTAGATGTATTGCACGTTGCTCCATTTTGCTGTAAATAGCCTTCTCTCAATTCGATATCATCCAGCTGCTCCACAGATGTCTTGAAGATATCCATATAAACTTCAGTGTCTACAGTCTTATCACGTATAGATGCTGGTGGAGGACACTTCCAACATTTTCTCTGAGATGTAAACAATGTAATGTAATCTCCCAATTGTGTATTATATTCTCCCAAAGTTGCACGTGTGTCCTATTATTGGTTCAAATGTTATTGCCTATCAAATTGGTTCAGTTTTACATGGATCGCACTATACGTTTGAAAGTGTTCATAATTCAGGTTTTGAAATCCTGTCACTATTGAACTGTTCCTCGTAATTTCACTGTAAAATTATGCAAGTCTATAAATAGGGTGACCTGCTTTGGCGCATTAGTCTTCTGTCTCTCTTGCTGTCGAAAACTTTTATTTCGGAGAATAATGCCTAGAATATAACTTAGAACAAACGATAATGATTAGATGAAAACGAGAGAGAGAAAGAGGGGGGGAGAGAACAGGACTCTATCTTTTAAATGACTAATTGGCTACAGGTTTTCCAAATATTTGTTTGATTAAAATACCATTTACCTAAAATATTCACACGTATAATTAAAAGTACATTTTGAATTATATGGCAACAGCCTGTAGTGATCTTTATTTGGAAGGAGTTTTTATATGTAGTTTTACATAACTGGTAAACTTTAAGATATAAACACAAAACTTACTACAAAAAAACTCCCTTTAAAACACAATTTATGTCCAGTAACTTTACACAATTTTTATTTGCGTTATTATCATTTGTTTGTTTCTTTGTTCTTTTGCAAAAAGTGCAATTTCAAAACAATCTGCTTCAGCTTCCTCTATCCCTTTCAGTTAAAACTAAACGTGTAATTACACAAGTATTTATATCGATTAGCATGATCGAAAAGTCGAACATTTAGGTATGATTGGTAGACATACAACAGTAAAAGTTGATGGGTAGAGAAAGAGATATAAATGTAACACATTTTTAATGGATGTATTGCTGTAAATGATTTGCGTGACAGCTGTAACATTTGAAAGTCAATTTACTATAGCTATTCTAATGTTCCCGTAACATTTGTAATGTACGGATCACAGCTTATAAAATAAATAAATGAGTGCCTAGAGAACTACCATAGGTTAAGGCGTTGACCTCTTGTAAATGTACAAGAATTTCTTTGAAGTAAATTAGCTGTTAGGTGAGCACGAAGCTTGGAGTATGAACATCGTTTATATGCAGTCTCAACCGCAATGTGGAGTAACACGTCTATGTTTAGTTTTTACTGAAAAAAGTTAGTATCTTTATTAAAGTGACCAAGAACTGCCAGGAAAAAAAGTGGTAAATGATTTTATCCCTCGAGTTTAGATCACAAAGCCTTAAGACATTCATTTAAAAATCAGAAAGCAGAGATTAATAATAAAAATACTAAGATGTGTTTCATTCCTTTCACATCATTTACAAATTACATCTCCACATAATATATTATTTATATATTATGTATAATAAACAAAAACCAATTCCTTTGTCTTGTTCAGTTGCTCCTAAATTTGTACTTATATATGACCTGTTTTCAAATTAAGAAAGCAGATGTCAATCAAGACGTAATTCAAACGTTTATTCGTGTTAATAGTTGCACGAAACAGAAAAAAAAGAACGTGGAATTTGAAACAATTACAAACTTTCAAATTTCTCTTTTAGGTTATGTTTAGGAAATATTTATTCTAAATGAGCTCTATATTTTTCTTTTTCTTATTATGTCAATCTCAGAGAAGTAATTTTAACAGGGACAGGCCTATCTCTAAGAAGTATTTTGAGTTAAAGCGGTCCTAAACTGTGTGTTTCCAAGGTAATCTCATTTTCCACCCTTACTTTACCCAATTGTACAGATTAAAGGCATATTGAAGAATATTTTTTCAAATCATAGGATATATTTCACCAGTTTATATTGATTTCCTGTTTATACTCATAATTTATTAAAATAAGACAAATTAATAACCAATAACAGATAATATTTCGGAAATAGTGATATGGCAGATATCTGGCAAAATTTTGTTTTTTAGCATAAAGAGATAATAAAATCTTCATTTTCCCACAATACTTTCCTCTGTTCTGTATCTCTCTCGAGATCTTATACTTGCCCAGGATTTAATCAGACTAAGCAGGATTTTTAAAACTGCTTCCCGAAAAGTATACACCTGCATTTCTATGATTGGATCTTAAGGTTTTTCTAGTTCAATAAAATGCTTTGATAAAATAAAAACATAAGATAATTTACATTTTTGTTGTTAAATATGTACCTTTTTGTTTAGGTTGAAGGCATTTTCGACTGGAGTACTTATAGGATTAGCAAGAATTTTCATTTTTATCTAGTTTTTCGTTTTCTTTCTTGTATTCAGCAAAAATAACTAAATACAGACCATATTTATTTTCGAATACCACAGCTGATGAGTAAGAAGAATAAACATAGGTATTTGTTGAAGGTCACTTGTCACAGTTTTACCAAAGTATACATTTTGCATTCATTTGATTTATTATGTTTTATGGTATTGTATTCAAGATTAGCATTCATCCCTTCTGGTTTGTTTTATAACCTAAATATTTAAATGATGGAACCTGTTGTGATATATTACCTTTAATTCCTGCCTGTTTTTCTTGGTGGGCCATGTTTTTGTCTTCTGACATTAAAAATACCTACGGTGTTTTGCTAATCTATTACTTTTTGTAAATTATTCCATTGACTCTGCCATTATTAGCTCGTCGTTGGCAAACAGCAGCTTTCGTATTTGATTTTCTTAATTTAAAGTTGCATACTTTGGCTTATCTTCATTTATCTGGTTAACTATCATAATTGTCCACCGTAATTGGAAACCAAAATATTGACCGAAGCGTTTTAAGATACAGAAGTGTGCCGTACAACAGTGCCTCTGGTGGTGGACAGAGGAAGAGCTAATATGACAGTTCTCATTTTGTCCCGCTGCGCAAGTACAAACAAAAGAGTGCTTAAGCCCATATAACTAGCACGTGGTAGAAGGAACACACTGTTTCCAAACTGTTTAAGCTAAGTTTGGTGAGGCAAATATTATCTGTACTTCAGTAGATATTGCAGCCATGTCCTAAGCTATAGTGCGTCTGTGTATACATAATAATTACGTTGTGATTATGGGTCTCATAGCTAAATCTCTTCACTTCCGAGACTAACAGAACAAACAACAAAACATCACGTTTATTACGGGATAGTCCGGGCGGTTTCTTCCTTTGATCCACATTGCTCTGGACGTCCTTGCAAATTGATTTCAATGGTTATATTACTTTAACTTGACGTATGTCGCAGAAACAACCGCTACTTAATTCATGTAACTTTACTATTCTATGTTGCTTTTTTCACTCTACAGATAACACAAATGGAAAGAAGACCAAAAAAACATCAACCCAAAGGCAATTGAATACAGTTGTAAAATTAAGCGTTTTAAGCGTAAAAAATTAAATAAGATCGAACTGAATAAAGAACAGGCTATTCACATGGAATTAAAATGTGACTTTAATATTTTAGATATATTGCACATTAGTCAATAACTTTTAATCATTTTTGGAAAAATACAAAATAATTACAATTTGTATATTCCATAATTTGAAATGACTCAGGAATGAGCTTTGGCCTTTCTTTTTTTTTTTTTTTTTTTTTCAAATTTTGGTTTCTAAATGCCTATAGGAAGTTTGCCAACGTCCAAATTTGAACCGAATATTTAGGTTTCCAAAGAAACTGGTGAGAGAGAGAGAGAGAGAGAGAGAGAGAGAGAGAGAGAGAGAGAGAGAGAGAGAGAGAGAGAGAGAGAGAGAGAGAGAGAGAGAGAGAGAGAGAGAGAGAGAGAGAGGAGAGAGAGAGAGAGAGAGAGAGAGATGAGAGAGAGAGAGAGAGAGAGAGAGAGAGAGAGAGAGAGAGGAGAGAGAGAGAGAGAGAGAGAGAGAGAGAGAGAGAGATGAGAGAGAGAGAGAGAGAGAGAGAGAGAGAGAGAGAGAGAGAGAGAGAGTGGGGAGAGGAGAGGGAGAGAAATAGAGAGAGCAACTTAGCTTCTCACGCTTACATACCTGGGAATTCTGAAGTTTGAGTTGTTTATACTTTATACTTATTTGAATAACATTGGCCACACACAAAATCTTTGAATAGCAACTGCAGATTGACTCTAAAATGTGTTCCAGTTTATGGTATTCAAGTTTATATGCTGTAATATTATGTAAGTAGGTAATGATTGTAGCGTGTCTGCCTCACGTTCAGGAGGTGTTTTAGGCAAGTTCGAATCTCGGTCAGGGTGAGTTACCTGAATACGGTTTCCCTTATCCTGAAGGGCAAATATAGGCTAACTCTAAGCTCAATGTACCCTCGGCTCATTTGAGCATCATTTCACCGATTTCATTCATCATCCGATACGACTTTAAGAGAAGGTAATAATTGTTTTTATTTAGTTAATGAGTTCAGCGAATAACAAACCTAAGTTCCATAGCGTGTAAACGTATAAAATATTATAAGTTCAGCTGTTGGTAAAAATCCTTTTCCTTTCATTTCACCCCTCTCGTTCTGGAGCACCCCGTCAAGGCCATAAAACATTTTCATACGCGAAGTATAATTTGAACTCCGCTTCATATTAAATAGGATGAACAAAATACAATTTTCCTTTAACAATTATGAAATTAAGGTCTAAGAAATAACTTATTCAAAATAAACTAACAGCTAATTCGCAAAATTATTACGCTTCACTTTTTCTCCTTCAGTTATGTTTTACAGAGTGATAGAAAATATCGAAGAGAATCAGATAAGATATTTTGTGTTCCTCCCAATCTCGAAGAAGTAACGTACAATCTTAACACTTACCCCCTGGGTTCATTGCATCCCAAAAAGCACATATTTTTTCATTGAAACCTTGAAGTTATTGACTTGAATACATTTACTAACAGCCTCTGTGATCTGGCAACAAACGAGCCTCAAAACCGAGGACTCGCGTTTTGATTAGCGGCTATTGGTTGGAAATATTACTTTAGTCAGTCTAGAAATGTGACAAAGAAAGTGAATGTATTTGAGAATTTAAATACAACTAAAATATTAACACAGATATTAAAGGAGTAAACAAGATTCCCCTCTATAACTTATTGATCCATAGGCCAAAATAAGTTCTGTGTACCATATATAAATGACCAAAAGTGTTACGTGCACATGAATTTCTCTACCCACCATCCATTATTTATATACAGCGTCTACAAACTGTTACTGGAAAGCTTATTCCTATATATACTCCAATAAACAGCTGCATAATCAGTCCCATTACGTGTTTGTTATAACTACTAAGGAAAGAATTTTATATGTCTAAAAACGTTTCGGTATGTGCTGTTCCTTCAAGCCATTGCGAGGAATAGCTTATTAGAGACAGTATTTTTGAAAACAAGCAGTTAAGTGTTCAAGTCAATATTAGCGAATCATCTCGAAAATAAATACTGTTGGACTTAAGTTATATGCTTTAAAGGAGTTTTGTATTATGTTGTGTTTATTTCGTATAATTTATCCCATATTAGTTAATTATAAACAAAATTAAGTAACATTCTTTCCAAATGAAGAGGATTTCGCAGATAATTCCCTTGAATTAGAAAATATGCATTCCATTTGTCATAAAATATTTATACATATGTACTTTAAACAAACGTGTTAGAGCCACGAAAGTAGAAACGTAAAATATAGTTTGGTTTTGAGCAGTTTCTTGAAAATCATTCTGAAATTAACCACCAAGTTTGGTAGTTGTGTTACACTGTTCAACAAACAAAGAATTGTGAGGTGCACTGCAACTCCTTCATTAGGATTTAACAACTTTTTCTTTTCACTTAGCAGGAATATCTAGAATTATGTTACGCAAACTCATATTACGAATGTTTACTCTTATATGAAATTCGCCTTAACTGACACAAAGATTAGCAGAAACTCTATTTTTGCACACTTTTTTAAGCAGTCTTTAAGCTACAGTCATATCTTTTGAAGCTATTTTTCATATGAGAGCTTCGGCAGTCGAATATTTTTGCATTGGTAGCACATATAAGGAATAAATAAAATCAAATAGAAATCAAGAAATATCTCGAAAAAGGTTATTGACAGAAAAAGTTTATTTTACATAAATTGCGTGCTTTACAAATATCCAAATTTTGGGTAGTAATACTTTTCCTGTCTCTTAGTTTACCAATAATGTAATTGTCATTCAAAACGAAAAGAACTTCAGAGACTGCTCCCATAACTTTGAAGATACGTACTTCATTTGTCATAATAATACATAGGTGGTCTGAAAAGCTTCCGACCTAATGAGGATACATGACATTTTTATTTATTTTGTTTATTTTTCAACATAGTCTCCTTGTAACTATACACACTTCTACCAGCGATGCTCCCATCTCTGTAACACGTCCAAATAGTACTCGGCGTGTTTTTGTACAAATAAATTATTCACGAAGGTGATTGCCTCTTCATTTGACGAAAATTTCTGTCCTCCGAGCGCAATTTTCAGATGAGGGAACAAGAAAATGTTGCTT